>JAUCMT010000048.1:9612531-9633235 GCA_032357475.1 Enteromius thamalakanensis
TGTTTTCAAGACAAAAGGCTGAGTGAATATAAATATTAATATGATTTTCAACATACCTACTTATGCTAATTCATGCTTATTCTGTACAATAAGATCTTGGTTCAGCAAAATGAAAGAAAACAGGAAATTGATATTTTTATACTATCAATCCAGCCCCAGTGCCCACGCAACTGACATGCTCACCTGTTACGTGCATGAAACAGACACTGACACAGTCAAAATGTGGTATGGAAGAAACACAGATTATACACCACAGTTTCGGGCAATGATTTCAGCCCTCTAAACGCTTTCAGCTGAAACCGAAAAATTATTTTTGGCCAAATATTTTCAGTTTCAGAAATGTTGCTGCATCATTAGTCCTGGTGACTCAAGCGTATACTATTAATCTCCAGACGTCAAGCACAAAACCATTACAGTTGCTTTACTGACCTTAAAGTCGTTCTGTCTTTGCCGGGCATTCTTCTTTAACTTCTCCACCTGACCAGACTTCTCTCCCGTCTGACCGAGACAACAGTCAACATGAGTCAATGTGTATGTAATCAAAAGATAATGATACTAGCCCTTGTTCCTTGTTTCTATCTACCTCACTGAAAAGGCTGCCATTAACGTAAGAGATCCAGAGTTTCCAGAAGTTGGGCAGCTGGCTGATAACCACGTCTGAGAGCTTCTCCACAAACCTAACCTGCTGAGGGCTCTTATAGTGCCACGCTGTGAAAATATGCATATGATTTAAATGTTATGAAGACAGCTGTATTCTGCTTCTGAAATGAAAACTGCTTATCGTAACTAGACAAGTCAAAAACGATTTGATATTTGAAACTAACTGAAAGTGAAGTTCCGCACAAGAGCAACAAAATCACAGCAAATCAGAACATAATTCTATATACAGACGTACACCATTTTATATAAAAAGTATAGGATTTTTAATGTTTTTGAAAGAAATACCTTGTGCTTAACATTATAATTATTATTTTTACTGTTTTTAGACTGTAAAATTTAAATACAATAACTGTTATAATTTAATGCATTTGATGGCAAAGCTGAATTTTTTCAGCAGCACATGATCTTTCAGAAAACATTTAATCATTCAAACAAATAACATAGTAGTATGTATCACTCTGTTATCTTTAGTATGTACTCACAGTTATCTTTAGGTGTCTGGAAGCTGCCTCCTCTCTTCACCGGAGCTGAGAGGCTGATCCTGTTCAAAGCTGAAGACCGATCCATTTCTAAACTTACACCACCCACTGACACACAGAGACACAATGAATGTTCATCTGCAGATGTCAGTATTTAACAAATGAATCACATTTATAAAAATAAAAGGTTTCGGTTAACCCATTACATTGACAATATGCCACTCAGTTAAGAGAGACTCTTCATGCTCAAATTAAAAGAAACATTTCTGGTCTGATGTTGATGAAGGGAAATTTAAGCCTTGCTTACGAGGAAGCACCGGTCTAGATGATGCTACACTATTTTCACTGTGAACTGAGCGCAAATCAAGGCCAAACCTCATGCAAATTCACTTTCAAAATACTTATCATAGGACAATCGCTCTGTATTAAGGTTCAAACCTGCAACCCTTTGGTTACCAGCAAAGACAGTAAACTAGTAAGCATGGTGCAGTAGCTCTTTTCTGACAGTAGATGGCACTAAAGGTCTTTCTGGGGCATGATTAAATTGTTGATATAGTCTGAAACACTCAATATGTCCAGAGAGTGTACACATGTCATGTTTCTCTCTCACAGATAAAGATGTATACCATTCAGCCGCTTGGACATTTACTCGCTTACTTTTGATAAAAAATGAGTGCTGGTGTTGATCCAGGTGTCCAATCATCTTCTGTGTTTATCTATGCTCCTCTCTCTTCTTGTATTCCCCAATGTCTGTCTCTCTCTACAGCAAACCCCCCCCTCAGCTCTGCCACACTATAGAGCTCTGTGGACTTCCTGTTCTCTATAGGGTCATGACCAGACCACACACGGGCTGCTCTCTATCTAAACACACACACACAGACAGGGCAGAACACACACACTGCTTTCACTCTTCGAAGTCGAAGAGGAACCATCAATTTATTTCAGACTAGCTGCATGTGTGTGTACCTTTCTGCTCTTTGATAAAATCTTCTTTACAGTTTTGCATCAGCTGCAGGATCCACTTGTGCTGAGCCACTATACATTGCCATGCTGGGTCACCTGGAGCATGTAGATCTGACAGATATCTGAGAAAAATGAAAGAATTAGATTGATATAATTGCGCCCTTTTCGGGACCTCCTTAACCCCTCTCACAATGACAGTTCATGCAAGACAGGGAATGTAATTACCAAAACTAAATATCTTATATAATATTTACACTACTGTTCAAAGGCTTGGGGTTAATAAGAATTAATACTTTTGTTCTAGAAGGATACATTAAATTTACTACACCTTTCTTGTAAACCTTTCATCCATCAAACACTATTTCAACAGTGATGATAATAAGAAATGCTTTTTTAAGAACCAAACCGGCATATTATAATGATTTCTGAAGGATCATGCCACACTGAAGACTGCAGGAAAGATGCTGATAATTTAGCTTTGTCTTTTAAAGAATTAATGACATTTAAAAAAAAAAATAAAAATGTATATAAACATAACTCCAATAATATTTCTAAATATTACTGTTTTACCATATAAATTTCTACCATAATTTCTAAATATTACAGTAATACCAAAAAACTGGAAATACTTAGAAAATGATTGTCCTAACAAAGTTCTTAGCAATGCATATTAATAGTCAAAAACAAAATATCTTCATGAAACATGATTTTTACTTAATACCCTCATAATTTTTTTTGCATAAAAGAAAAATCCATAATGTTGATCTATACAATGCATTTTTGGTTATTGCTACAAATATTATCATTTTTTTTTTAAATTCATTATTGTATTCATATATTATTATATTATTTTATATTATATCATTTACCATATAAATGTTCTGATCAAATATTTGCAGCCCTGGTAATCACTTCTTTAAAAAAAACATGCAAAACATTTGAACAACAGTAAATATGCTATAATTAAATGAATATTTATATAATTATAATGAACAGTTGTGAGTTATTTTCTTACACAATTTAGGTTGTTATACTAGATTTTTGGTTGTATTTGAGGGTCCCTTGGATCAAAAACCCTGACACAGGTGATGAATCAATTTTCTTAAATTTGTGTCACTGTTGTCACACACCTGATATAGCGTTTCTGATCATGTAGAGTGGATGGCGTTTCCAGAAGTTTATCCAAAAGCAGTTTCCTCAGGGCCTCAATCCGCGTCTCCACCTCCGAATACACTATAAACACATATGCAGACGCTCTTTCTTAACATTTGCACATCACTCCAGCTAATGTGAGTGTTTGTAAGAGGATTCACAGAAACATAATTTATCAGTCATTTTAATGAATATCACCTTTCTTAAAGACTGGGACCTCGGTGTTCCCAAACAAAGACTTGGCTTTCTCATAATCATTGATAACAACATCATAATCACCCTGGAAAGAAAACATACACATATACAGTCAGTTTAACATTAAGAGATAATTTTCATATATCATAGAGTGTATACTCTACCATTCAAAAGTCTGGGCTTTGTAAGATTTTTCAATGTTTTTAAAAGAAGTGACTTCTGCTGCAGTTTTCTGATCAAAAATACTTTATATATTTACTTGTGAAATATGTGACCCTGGAGCACAACTACTACTACTACATCTTTGAAATTAAGATCTATACATCATCTGCATATTTTCTATTGATGTATGGTTTTCTGATAAGACAATATAAGGCCGAGATACAACCATTTACAAATCTGGAATCTGAGGGTACCAAAAAACTGGAAATACTTAGAAAATGATTGTCCTAACAAAGTTCTTAGCAATGCATATTATTAGTCAAAAACAAAATATCTTCATGAAACATGATTTTTACTTAATACCCTCATTATTTTTTTTTGCATAAAAGAAAAATCCATAATGTTGATCTATACAATACATTTTGGTTATTGCTACAAATATTATAATTTTTTATTATTATTAATTATTGTATTCATATATTATTATATTATTTTATATTATATCATTACTCCAGTCACATTCTTCAGAAAACTAAATATTTTTTTATTATCATCAATATTGCTGCTTAATATTGTTGTGGAAACTGTGATACATAAATCCTTTGATAAACATAACTTTCAAACAAAAAGCATTTATTATTATTATTTTTTTTTGCATTAATGGAAACGTCTTTACTATCATTTTTGGTTAATTTAAAGTGTCCTCACTAAATAAATATATTAATGAAATAAATATCCCTGGTAATAACCCCAACTGTTAAACGGTAGGGTGTAGGAGAAAGAACTACAGAAAAAGAAAGATGTGTGTATATGTATAGAGGATGCCACCTTCTGGATGTTGCGTTCAATATTGAGTGGCAGGTTAAATAGAAATTTGAATCTCTGGAGGACATTGAGAGCATTGCGTGTGGAGTCGGCCTTGTCCTTTCTGCCCAACACTTCTTGAAACAGGGTGTCAGCAGTTTCGCTTGCTCCTGAGAGGAATGAGCAAATGGAAAGAGATGAGAAAAGGGTGTAGAAGGACAACAGCTGATAAAAAGTGTTTTAATCATCCTAACTCAGTTAGAAACAAATTCAAGATCTTTTGTGCTCCCTCTTCTTGGGTGGTCAGAGCTATTCTGGATTCCCTTGGCCAGATTTAATAAGAACCAGCCCCCTGACCACTATAACAGTCTGACCAGTCTTTTTTTTCCACCACTGAGTCTGTTTGTGATTGGCTGAGAGTCAAAGGCAGTAAGTGGCTTTGGTAAGAACATACATCTAAATGTACTTGTAAAGATGGGTGGTGAGGAGGTTGAGGACCGGTTGGCGATGAAAGCATGTCAGTGTGTGACTGGTTTATTTGTGCGGCGCGCAGGAAACGAGCGTGTTTATTGACCTACTGTCACATGAGAGAATTGACATGGAGATATGATTGGGATACGAGTGGACTCGAACACACGCAGACGCACTCACAGAAACACGCCGAGGTCTGTGTGAAATATGTGGCTTTGATGGTCTAAAGAGAATGCATATGCAAGTCTGATCCTAAATTTAGCTGCTTTGTGTAATCGTGTGTGATTTTGAGCATGTGTTTGGTTTTATGTCTTACTGTTAAGGACGTTTTCTAGACGCTGGGTCATAGAGCCCTCCACCTTTTCAGTGCCATCCGATTCAAGCTTCTGATGGATGGCTATAAGTAGAAAGTGAGAGAGAGAAAATTAAGTTTGAGAGCATTTACACTACCGCTTAAAAGTTTGGAGTTGTTGTTTTTTTTACAGACATGAATACTTGCATTCAAGGATGCAAAAACTGTCTTAACAAACACTGGGTATGTGCAGTTTTTGAAACCAAATGTAAGACTTGAAGACATTTTTTAAGACCTCGTCATACTGTATGCCCATATGCCCACAAACCTATACAATCTCAAAATAAAACTTTCAATGAACACATACTGCTTTTTAGCAAAACAGGGTAACTGCAAAATTATTAATTATTTAGAGGTTAACTAATATTAGATTTTGCTGATTATTAATGCATTAACAAGAAATCTATTTTTTAAATAATTAAATAATATTCTCTTCCTTGCTGTGACTTTCTATGGCCCAAAGAGAAGCTGCAAGTGTTTAATGTTAAATAAAGTTCTGAACCAATTTACTAATAATTTTGTCAATAATGCTGGAGTTTTAATTCTAAATCTCAAAGTATACTGCATATTATCTATGCATTACTACTCCAAACTACAAATAAAACAAGAACTCTTTCAAGCACCTACAACACTTCACCATATAAACCCCATAACATAAACACTGTCATAATTCATCAACAGTAGACCACATATAATCACTTGGCATAAATGTACAGTATTCACTGATTGCAAACTGCTCTGAAACCACAAGTCTGAAAAAGCCTACAACAGCTCAATGCTTTACCTTTCAATGTGTATCGCTCACATATATTTAAATCACAGCATTCTGAGGTTCAATAATCACATTGGACTGTATAATAATTCCTATTTTTCTGGCTCAAATTTAAGATCTCCTAAATGACAAATATGACTTGAGTTATACCATTTGGGTATTTTGACCTTAAATTTCATAAAACTGAATTGGAGACATTTTAAGGGGCTGCAAACAGATCATATGTATATATTTTATAGAGTGCCTTTAAATTGGAAGATAAACTTTTCCACAAAAACCTAAATGAAGCCTATTTTCCTATTTCTCTCTCCACATCTGGATTTGGGAGACTTCTGTACACAATGACGTCAGGCCTAACCTCCGGCTCCCCCCGGGGTCCGGAACGTTGTGTGGTACGCTTCCTCTGTCTCTGAGGTATGTTTTGACTTCTGCCTGGTGAGTTTTGGGAGGCTTCTCTGGGAATCAGCGCAGCTTCCGTTTGCTGCTCTCTCGTTTCCTCTCAGCACAATGACAACCTTATTACAACCTCATCTAAACATTATGACAACCACGCCTTGTTATCCGTCCCCATGCCTGTCAATCACATGGACACGCAGGGCTAAGAATAGCTCTTCTGTTTGACTCAAGACAAGTGACCCGAGACAAGTCCTACACACACAGACAGATTTGAAAATAGAATCTACATAGTGACATTGACCCCTGACGTGAGCAGTCTGAGTAGAGACACATACACCTGTGTACAACACAAGAAGTGAAGAAAAAAGAGAAAGAAAAAGGCCCATGCACTTAATTTGGTCAAAGGCAGATTCATATTGTCTATTTGAGCTGTGCTTCATTTTTTAACACAGGCACCAAATTCAGTGAGTTGTCAGAAAAGGTCTCAATCCAGGCAGTGCAACAAGAAATGGAAGACATCCCAAGATAGTAGAAAAACTGTGTAATTTAAACCATTTTGGTAGTCTCAATGTCTTCTGGTAAGCTTTGGAATACTTTACCAGACGTCCACAAAACTATACTCTATCATGATCAGTTCCAATTTTCTCCTACTCTTTAATTCCAATCAACTCAAAGCAGATCCTATGCTTCCCACGGGTCATTACAACATTGTATTTATGGGATGAGTCATTTTGGCACAATGATTCCAACATGACCTAAAGGCAGCGAAATCCTCATGGACACGATCCAGTCCCACCCCATATTACATCCCACACACTGTTCTGTTTGCCTCCAAAAAACTGCTTCCGTTTCCTTGAAAGTCAAATGCAATAATGCTATCTCGTGCTGCCTTTATGCTTACTTAATAATTTAAGGTTCTATTTATATGTTTTTAAATGTACACACCAAGCACACATACCTGCAAGAGCATCCTGAGCCTCAAAGAAAGTGCTGAGACCTCCTTTCACATAGGCCAGACTGCCCTCATTCTTCTTACTGGCCTGTTTCTTAAGATTTCCCACAGCCGCACGCAGGTGATCAAAGCTACATCAGCAACAAACATGACACCACGTCACACCATACACGCATATCAATTTTAGCAGATTAACAAATGGTATGTAGACTGACCCGGTCGAAGAATGGTTCTCGATGAGATACCAGGTGGCAGAGAAATTCTCGCTGGTGAAGTCTCCACTCATCCCAGGAAACATGTTCTCCAGATCCTTCAGTGGAACCTTCCCTCTGAAAAACAAAAGACAGAGACACCCACACAGCTGATCTATAAATACCCATCACGAAAACATCACACAGACCATCTGCTCTACCACACTTCAGACCATAGAGAAAACCAGACAGGGTACAAACCAGATCTGTCCACATATAAACAACACTGCATATGCCTACCCACTGGGTCTTTTGATGTGTCACAGAACAGACTGATGAAATATATATGACTCATGTACCGCTGAAACGTTTGGGTACAGTAAGATTTATTTTTTGAAAGAAATACAAAAAACAGCATACTAGAAAGATTTCTGAATGATCATGTGGTGCTGGAGACTGGAGTGATGGCTGCAGCAAATTCAGCTTGGCCCACACTAAATGTTTAAAATGTTATTATTTCAATCATAATAATATTGTGTTATACTGTATTTTTGACCAAATAAATGCAGATTTGGTGAGTATAAAATTTAAACTGTAGTGTATCTCATTTGACTGAATATGTAGATACAAATAAGTAAATAGTTAGAGGTGCAGCAGAGGTCAAGGAAAGGAAGAGTTTGTCTTCCTAACTAAGGAAACGGTGCACTAATGACATCACCCAGGTAGAAGACATACACACAATGGGCTGTTTCTACTTTCTGCTGAACCTCCTTCCTTATAAACACAGCAGTCTGCTTCTATAAACACAGGGCAGCGCTTTTTGGGTGAAGTGCGTGAGGAAATACATTTGTTCTGGTCTGTGTGTTTTAAAAGGACAGTCAGAAAAGAAGCACACGTGTGTGTCTAGGTCGAGCACAGCAATGTGTGTGCTTAGTTGTACATGTAAACGTATTTATTTGTAAGTTTAAGACGACAACACAAACTCAATTTTGAATTTTTCGTTACTTGTCTATGTCGATGCCCAAAGGGTTGGCAGGCCTTAGCGAGAGAGGAGAGATTCCTTTGTTGCGATCGGTCCTCATGTCATAGTAATTCAACTCATCAACCCAGACCGCAGACTGATCCAAAATGCCTAAACACAAAAATAATGCACATACTTATTCGTTAAGTGCTCAAACTCCTTTGCAGTCTTCAAAGAGCAATTAAGGAGTGTATATTCATTCAAATCAAAATTGTGATTTTACCAATAAAAGACATTGAGAGTGTTCACATGCACAATAATATGATGATAATGCAAAAAAGCAAAAAACAAAAGTTTACATGAGATCTGAAATGATCACATTTCTTTTTTTTTTTTTGACATCAAAAAATAAACTGATTTCACTTTCAGGTTGAAAACTATGTGAAGCAATGTTTTTTTGGCTAAGCAGATCATTACACAATGAAAGAGACCTTACAACTTGTCAGGGTTATAATTGGTGTAGGACTATTACTCCATTGTAAACATGCACATAGAGTGTGTGGCTCACCGATCCTCTCGGGTTTAAGCAGTTTGAAGGAGACTGTAGAGGTCCCTAGGCCTCCGCTCTTGGTGGTGACGATGATCTCGCCCTTGTCATCTTTAGCAGGACCCACTCGACATACTATCTTACTAGCAGACATCCATTCTGCTGTCAGCAAACAGTTATGACCACAGATAGACAGACCTGACAGAGAGGGACAGACAAAGAAAAAAACAGGTGGCCAAAAATATATTTAAAAAAATTATATTGTAAGTTTGTGAACATCGAACTGTACTTTTATTTTTAGTTTTTGCTGCTTAATTATTTATTTAATTTAATTTGAATTTATACATTTAATTTTATAGATACATTTTTGCTTAGATTTACATATTATCATTTAGACCTCTTGCTTTACAGATTCACTGAGTTGCACACATAATAAAAATTGTATTATAATTTATTATAAAAATTTATTATAATCATAATCATTTTTTTTCTGTAGTTCATAGACTCATAATTTCTGTATGAAGATATTAATTTGAACAGTTGCATGTTTTTTTCCCCTTTTTTAAGCTTAATTAGAAGAAAATGTGTGAAATTAAGAAAATCTCTGAATTTAAGTGTTGAGATGGTTTTTTTTAAATGTTTTTGTAAGAAATCTTAAAATTAAAAAAAAAAAGTATTTAATATGATTATAATAACTGTTACTTATTATCATCAATACTGAAAACCATTGTGCAGCCTAATATTTTTAGGGAAACCTTTATTTTTTCCACAGGATATTTTGATAAATAGAATATTTAAAATAACATTTATTTGAAATTTTTTTTTTTCAATTTAATGCACCTTTGCTGAAAACAAACATCATTTAAAAAAAAGCTTAATGACTTTTGAAACTTTTTTGTGCTAGTGCATGTTTGTTTTAACGTGCAGATGTATTACCTATGAGATCATTGTGTCCAGTGCCCAGGTTCTCTCCACGAATAGTGACTTTGGTCCACGGCGCGCCCTCATTTGGCGAGATGCCAGTCACTAAAGGAGGCTGGCGTGCACGAGACATCCTTCACACACCTAAGGTGAGACAAAGGTAAACATGTTTTGTTTAGGCTCATGAGACACCTTCATCACTGCTAAAGACGACACATTAAAACATTCAGCACATTCGGTACATTAAAGACTGCTAGACATAAACAATTAAATCTACCCGTCAGAGCAGACGCGTTACTGTTTGGAGATCCAACATTTTATACAATACAACTAGTAGCTCAGCAATCAAAAATCATTTTTTCCTGTGGCTTTTCCACTGTGACAGACGTTCTCTCTCTTATACAAACACCCACACGGAGCAAAAGACTGACAGCTCCAGGGCGGTTTGCGTGCAAGACCCCATGACTGACTCTGTGTGGTCTGGGAGGGTGTGTTTCTGCATCTGTGTGGTCTCTGGCATGGGCCAGAGAGAGAGATAAAGGGGGACAGGGTGATGGTTGAGTTCTACAGCAGACCTCAAAGTCCACGGTTCAGATTCAGAAGACGTCTTGCCGCATTTAGCGGTAACATAAACTGGGTGTCTGACATGTATATTGACTGCAGAAATTTTATGGTGATTCCAGTAGTTTGGGAAATAGTTAAAAAAAAGAAATATAAAAAATACATATTTAAAATAAATAAATAAATAAATAAATAAATATTTTAACAGCTTGGGATTTTTTTAATTTTTTTTTATTAATCATTATATTTGTAATAATTTAAAAAAAAAGGAAAGGTGGGGGAAAACAACTCACAAAAAGGAAACAATAAAAGGATTAATATTTTAAGTTAAAAAAAAATGTCTACTGGTGGATGGGACCGAAAATGGTAAAGTCAAATACACACACACACGTCAGGTTATATCCTTGTAGGGACTCCCCATATACTGTACAAATTGTATTTTCTACTGCCTTACACCAACCCTACAGCTAAACCTAAACCTCACATAAAACTTTCTGCACTTTTACTTTATTAAAAAAAACCTCATTCTGGATGTATATGCTTTTGTACCCATGGGGACCTCACTTTCAAGTCCCCACAGGATATATAAACCTCTACACACATGCACACTCTCTTCTGTGTGGCAACATTTGGGAATGATTGACTGCTTAGATGACTGACACATAAGAGTCTCTATGGAATAAGCAGCTCGTCTCAGACAAATTACTAGCACCGTCCTATCAACACTCAGCCCCCTCCATAAACACAGTGACCCCCCCCATCTACAGCACACACTCTCTCAGCAGGAGAAATTAACACTCGATGTGTAATAGCAGGAGCTTGAGCAAACTATTTAACACCAGAGCATCATACTGCTGACTGCATATCATTTTTTTACACTTACAAAACGACTATTTAGGGCATTTATTACACATTTACATTACAATTATTGCCTTATTTTATCAGCAAGATCAAATGTATTTATGTGCAAGTTTGTGTTTGTGAGACATGTTTTGCAGGGAATATAATCTCTAAAAGCTTTAGCCAGTAAACACCAAATAGCAAAAAAAAAATGCATTCATTAATCAACATAATTTAACTATTATTAATAACGTAGCTATAATCTGATCAAAAACTGAGCTCTTGCAAGTTGCATATCAAGATGGGCCCGGTTGCATTTTAAGTTGCTGCTATTATTTAACACTGTTGATCATGAAAAACACTCAACTGAAGATGAGATGAAAGAAAAGCAAAAACAAAACATGTCTAAATGCTCATTTTCTTTTAAATCCCCAAAATAAAACAAGATGTTAAATCTCTTACAGAAATTAAATCAACCCATATGAAACAAATTATACTGATTATACATTAGTGTATCTAGTTTTTTAGGCTTTACTATCATCACGTTACTTTGTTAAAATGACTATAAATGCAAAGTGGATAAAAGATGTACAATATTGTAGCTGTGATGAGTTTAACAATAACGTTACTGACAATGTAATGAACTGACGGTGAGTGTTAATAAGCAGTTTACCCTCTTTAATTAGAACAGATATTCATATTTACAACTAAAAAGTGCATAACTCACATACATGACGGTGAGATTGTCAAAAACATGAACATTAACAGCTCTGACAGATGACAATAGCTGGCTGGCTAATGCTAAAAACAATCTGACAGAAATGACACGACAACGAATTTATTGAGACGATGTCTTCGCCATATAATAAGTACCCTGCCTTATTATCCGCAAAGCAAGCTAGATTAAAACATTGCGTTTACTTACTGTGGTAAAGGTAGTGAAGAGAATCTCTATTCAACCCTTCTTTCCTCTGAAAAACAGTTCCGGTTTAGACGCTGCGGCCCCGCCCACACGACGAACACGTGACAGTGACATGAATAACGCATCATATTGAGCTGAGAGTAGGTGTAAAATGAAAGAGACTTATTATCTGAACCGTTTGTGTTTGCAGAATTGAGTCAGTGACAGAAAGCTAAAACATGCAGCACCTTCAACATTTTAATAATTTTCATTTTTGCCATAAAATATAATACCTCGCACGACCGAATCTATTAGCCTACTTATGAGTAGAAGGTTCAAGACACAACAAAGTTAACTTACTAAAAATGTAGGCTTCTGACCGAAACGTTGCTCATTAAATCTGTATATATATTTATACATACACACACACATATATATATATATATACATATATATGTGTGTGTGTGTGTGTGTGTGTGTGTGTGTGTGTATATATGTAAGAAAATCTTTCCTGACATTTCTAACTTTTTATAAAAACAATTTAAAGAATTTCTTGTTTATGATTTGAAAGTTATTAATCATTTCATCTAATTGGCTTATATAACATCATGCTCCAGATTTTATTTTGAGTTTCATGCTGTGATGCAACACTCAATTTAACTAATTGTATTTCAATTACACACAGTTTAACATTAAAGTCATCCTGTGAGGTCACATGCAGATTATGAACTATTTTCACAATGCATATGGCGTTACTTCCACTTGTTCTGGGAAAGCGCCGCACCATAACACTACACAACACAGACCACCCAAGCACCGTGCACCATTATGCCCTCTCTTATCTCCTTAAATAGTGCACGTCAGAGATACTTTCCCTCAGATAAGGCCTTTCGGGCTCTTGGGAATTTCAATTTTTCAATCATTCTGAACTTATCTGAGGAGTCAAATCCAGTCTGATTTTCTGCGGCCTCAGCACACTGTGTTGCGTGTGACGGCACCACAGGGGATGTTCAACAGTGTAAACACGTCATGAAGCCTTGACTATTTTCTCAAGAGGGCCACCGCCAAAGATCCATCCAGCTAATTAACAGAGAAAATGTTGGTAAAATAAGATAACTCACTTAAGATCTCTACTGTTTATTTGTTCAGCTTACCCATTGCTGACAATGGCTCTGCATTCCTGATATGAAAGTGGCAATGGGTCACAACACAGCAATAAGACTCAGAATGACCTAAACAACAGTATGCTACAGAGTGAGAGTGGAACGAATACAGAATGAACAACAGGGAAAGGTCATTTTTGGCCAGGTTATGAATAAGCACTGATTCATGACTTTTGGTTAAAATGTTTTTTTTATACACTGATTGCACTGAGCACAAATGATGGGGGCGGAAGAATGAAATTTCTCTGCATTATTGTTCTGCTTGAATGTGTTCGACAGTGTGTTCCCATGGGTCCTGAGCCAGCACAGGAAATATGTGAATAGGCTTCCTATTACACACACACACACACACACACACACCTAAACATTACTCTCACAGAGCACTGTTACTGTAATAACATGATTTTGAACTCTTGACGTCTTGATGTACATAAAAATTACATAAGTACATTACAGGGATTTTTGTAGAGCTTCCAGGTTTGGTTATGCATTTAAATATACTTTACTATTTTCTTCATTTATTCTGCATAATTGGACTAATAGAATACCAGCAAGAGACATTTGTGGTTTATTCCTATAGGCTATTGTATATTATTTGTTTCCTATTTTTGATATTTTCCTACTTTTTTAATTGTTGTATGTTGCAATATTGTTTCCATTAAAATATATAGCAAGAAAGAAAAAAATAAACATATACACAAAAGCATAAATATATTTAACGTGGCACATTTGAACATAAAGTTAACCTAAATACAATTCTAGTTAGCAGTGGAAAAGTGTCAAACTAAAATATCTTGTCCACCTAGAAGTATTAAATGAAATTGTATGTCCCAAACCTGACCAGTTGGGGGCGCTACAAAAGCAGAGATTGCTGAGCAGTTATTCTAAATCATACGCTTGCCATATGTGCGTCCAATCATAAAAACTAGCCTACTGCTTTTCACAAGTCGTGAAAAGAATTCTCTTAAAATGCAAAAAATATTAGTGACTGGTTTGGGTTTTGTCTGACGGTGAAATATCACACGGAAATGCATTATACACTGAAGACTTATTTACAAGGTTATACACAGTTCTATATTTACAAAACCTGTTTACAGTCGAAGGGCTGAATTTATGAGCTAGAGGAAGTTTCGCGTAAATTGGTGTTTAGATTTGGCAGAACATTCATCTGAATGTATAACCATAATGTATAAGTGTGTGCGTGAGTAATGAGCTAAGCATTAAAAAAGGAAATAAGGGCTCATTTCCACAATGCTGATAACAGGGGTACCTGACAGAGGAAACTACGTGTGTGAGAGAAAAATACATTGGGGTCAGTTTTAACGGGCTTTTTGATCCTCTTGGAAAGGGGTGGATGAAAGACATCCTGTGCTGCAGAGAAAGAGAAGAGGAGGGGTCACTATTCACATCTCTCCTTTATTTCAACCCCACTCATACTGTATACTCTGCACATACTATATATATATATATATATATAGCACATATGTAGCACGTAAGTTATATAGTGTTATATAGGGATATGATAATGTTTTATTTGCAATATTATTCACTAAATAATAAAAAAACTGGGTAACATTTCAGTGCAGAGAATAATTCTCCCTATAGCTGCTTGTTATTCCAACACTATACTGGTGCTTATTAGAACCAATAAAGCACATATTCTGCACATTCTAAATCCATAATCCTACTGAATACCTAAACCTATAACTTAATAACTATTAATAATCAGCAAGTTTATTTGAAGAAAAAAAGCAATATACTGGTTTGTTAATGGGGAGAATTGATCCTTAAAATTAAGTGCGAAGAATATATATATTTTCAAGTGCTTTTGTATTTTATTGCTTTTAGGATTTGTTTACCTATACACTGTCTGTTTCTCTTTCTCTTTTTCTCTCTGTGAGACTGAGATTTTATCTCCACCCACTCATTAGCATTTTAATGCCAATATAAACCTGATTGATGTGTCAACCCACTCATACCTCACTCACCTTCTGCATTCACTAGAGCAGAGACAACATCTGAACTCTGATTCACCTGCTGTCAACACGCAGAACACACACACATACACACACACACACACACACAGGATGATAGTTGAAAAGCCAATCAAAATTGTATAAATAAAAGACTCTTCGCTGTCCACGTACTGTATATCCAGTAGGATGGAAATGGCGTCACTCTGTAGACCCTCTGTAATATCAAAGAGGCCTGTGGTGCAGGTTATGGGAACATCCAGCAGGACATGGAAATGCTTATGACACATTGTTCTCCAACTTTGTGTGTGTGTGACCTGAGGGAGAAGAGATAGGAACACTTCTGAGACGAGCTGGTGACAGCCGGATAAACGGCTGGATGCAAATCAAGGCAAATGTCAAATATGCGAACTAATGAACAAATGTGATTCTGATTATGTTGAGATTCATTCGATGCTGAAAACTTTCACGCATCCTGCAAAACCTGTTTATCACAACAAACTCTGCAATACTTTGAAAAGACATATTAATGTAAGATGGTTAGGGTTTATAAATGTGGTGCATGTTTCTGCTGAACAGGATCTCTGTGGGCATGTGTGTGTGTTTTGAGTTCTTCCAGTGGGATGTAATAAAGGACAATGTGGGACTATGTAAGTTGAGAATCAATCTTCTCCGTTGCTTTAATTACCTTAAACTCTTTTCCCTCATCTAACAGGAAATGAAATAGTAGAAATTTGCATTGCCTAATACGGTTTTCATAATCACTGTAAGAACAGGACTGTTGGGATAATGGTGTTCCAGGTGTGCATTAGTCACAGTAATGATTACCAAAGAATACATAAAGCATAACTCACACACAAACACATGATTACATGCCTGTCTAAATGAGTACATAGCACAGAATTCAATGGTTTCATATAATGCTAATGATAATTGCAACCCAACCCAGAAAAGAAAATGGTTTAGCATTTTTACCATTTATTTTATTTTAATATATAGGCCTTTAGAATTAGAATTTTGAAATGAAACAAAAAACTAAATATTAATTATTCTTATAAGAGACAATGACCAGAATTTAACAGGCCCGTGCTCAAATTAAACACTTTTGTATTCATTTAATGGTACATTTGAAAGCAGCATCCACATTGAGAATATTAATCAAACATACCCATCTCAAAATTGCATAATACAGTAAATGCCATTTAAAAGATTTATTAGCTATTAAAGCTATAGTTGTGCGCATACTACCATCAAATTTTTTAAATAAAATAAGTTTTTTTTTTTGTCTTTGGAAAGTCTTGCTTTCATCTGTTATCCTAGCACTGCTTTCATATCTGTGTTTATATGGTAATGTGTGTGTGTTTGTGTGTGGTCTGGCTGCTCTCCTGCTATAAGTTTGTTTACAAAAGTTCACATAGATGGCTGTACAGAGCCTGCGGCCCACATTCCAACACTGTGTGTCATGCACGCAACACAGCCTCTCGCTCTCTGTCTCTTAAATGCAGTTTAATTCACTCCCTCAGAATGCACGTCAGTTCAATTCAGTGCCACTCATTTCAAGTCCGTTTCACTTCAAAGACAGCATGATCAGCTGCAGCATAACAAACATCTGCAGTGTTATTCAGGGATTTGTGAAAAGACTTTTTCGCTCTTTCTCACCCCATTCATTAAACCTCTTGCTTTCCCTCTCTCTCTTTTTCCAACGTCTCGTCAATAATTACAGGGAGTGTGGGCAGCTAGCGTGTCTTAAAATGAGTTGTTACTCATGAAACGCACATTTGAATGAAGAGATAAGATGTCTCTAACTGATATAAAGCTCCCTCCCTTTGTTAGAGGTGTTTGTGTCTCATTCCATCGCTGTCCTGGACTAACTGTCAAGTTGAATTTCAGGATTTAAATTACATGTCTGTTGTTCCAAACACCCTGCATGCACAGTATATATTTTTCTATTTATATAACATAACTCAACCGTTTCTAGGCAGTAGTTTATATTTGTCATGGCTTTTGTATCCTGTGCCAACTTTTACATATTATAATTTTGCATAAATAAAAAAGTATTTAAAATTTAAAATTTTATTTTTTGCATATCATAGAAATTAACCTTTTTTCACTATTCAAAAAAACAAAAAACAAAAACTATTGTGCAATGGAAAGTTTGCATTCATTTTAAAGATTCTTCATGGAACTACAGATGCCAATAAAGAAATGAGATTTTTAAGATGTGGACTGTTGGTTAAGTTAAAGGGCATGTTTCTGAATCTAATTTTAACTTGAGTCTGTAAAAGTAACCACAGTTTTTAAATGAGGAAATGTTTTCCCTGATGTACATAATGATCCGACATCATTGCTTACATAACTTCTGATGAAAGTGATTGCTGATAATGAGCGGCAGTGAAAGCATCAAAAAAGTCCTGTAGTATAAAAAAATCGTTTGATTTTGAAGTCAAAGTAGAACTCATTTAAGGTGATTATAAAAAATATACAGTATATATTTACATAAACACAGACTGGTCACCTTCTTTGGAAAGCTGTTTAAAAATAAGTGAAACAATAGCTCATATGAGGATTGTAATTTCATTAACATATTTTACTAATAATAAATAAAAATTTCTTAATTTTCTAAACATTACCTCAATTTCAAGTTAAAATATGAACCTCCAACCACATACGGTAATGCATATGAAATGACAAACACGCATCATTTCCATGCAGTCTATCATTTCTTTTGTGCTTTTTAAAAGACACCAGTGAATACAAAGAAAGTAGTGGATTATGCAGCAGTTGAGTATAATCCTGAAATGTGCGAGAGACAGAAAGAAAGTGGGGGGGGGGTAAAGTGTGTGTGTGCGGCTGCTCCACAGAGTCACCTGTCTTCAGGATTACACAGTAAGTTATTACCTAAACAGGAGCCGATCCCAGACACACAAAAAGGAATAGATGCAGTGACAATAAACTTCCTGTAAATGCTCATTTCTGCATGTAAGCACAAACACACACATTAAGCCATCCTGCCACCCAGTTCCATAAACACAAACCCACCAAATCAACAGTATCTTTTCAACATTTTGAAAAACAGGTCACTTAAAATCGAATTTCTGCTCTAATTTTGACAGTTTTGTGGCATGCTCATGGTTGTCGACGTGTCAGGACATTGGTCAGTTAAGGACAATGAACTAGAATAGTAAAAATGACTTTGCAGAGACATAATTAGTAGATTATATTATATAATTATGATGTACATTATGATGTTGAAACCTCCACTCATCAATCACTGTCACCCTGCTGCTCTAAAACCAGGAATTAACGTACCACGAGTCCAATGGGGCAGAGATTGAGAATAAACCGCTGCTGTGATGAGCGAAAGGCATAATAAATAAATGAATTTAAGATCATAAAATTACACATTTCTGTGAAACAAAAAACTTATGGATGCTTTCTGTGTAATCTAATGTCAGCCATTTTTTCCTGCTACAATGGTCAGAGGAGGTCCAGTTCAGACTGAGCTAAATAGAAGAAGAAGACCTCTGGGGTTAAGAGATCAGTCTGGTTGGACGTGCATAAGACCATTCATAACCTTTGGGTTTAGATAGAAGTGAGACCTTTAGAATGTAGAACAGGTTAATGTGATTGTGTCATAACAATGGAAATGTTACAAGCCCAATTAATCAACTAATAAAATGATTAATCTGACAAATGTGCACTGAGGTAGAGAAATTAACTAAAGTTATGACCAAAACACACCCATTGTTAGTCATATAAAGCTAAATATATTAACTTAAGCAACATTTAACCCAGAAGGTTTAATTTAATTTTTATTTTTTTTTGCAAATGGGTTTAACTAAGCTTGGTTTATTTATCTGGCCTTTGGTAATAAATATATAAATCATACAAAGAAATCAAAATCAATTCAACACCCATATCCTTATCTCTCATTATACCATAATCAGCATGTTTACATAACTTTACGAGCGCACTGCTATACTCTGTGTGTTTATCTTTCCCTCTGATTAGCTGCATTTATACAGGACTTTGAATAATAATGACTGACTTCATGCTGAAGCTTTATGCACTGGAAATGAATGACAGCCAGTGGCCAGCTGACTGATAATAAAACCAGTCAGGGCTTGTGTCTGTCAGGCCATGTTTGCGTAGCGATGTGTGCGTATGGCGTATGTGTCTATTTCAGGAAAGCTTTGTGTATTGCAGTTCTTTTTTCTCAAATGTTCAATAATCTCCATGATTCATGTTCCTTATTGGCCTTGAACTTAGATACACCACTTACATAGCACACATACTCACTATAAAACTGTTTAACATAAATGCTATACAATAACATTCACCAATATACTTATTTTTATTTCATGTTTATGCATTTTGTAACAAGTATGATGGCAAAATATACTGGCAACAACTGAATAAATACAAATCCAACATTGCTTTGAAAAATGCAAGTAAACAATAATAATTAAAATTCAGACAACAACCTTTTCCTAAAGTGCATGTCATAATCCCCTGTATTTTATCTTATCACTGTAGTGTTGTGTAAGTGCTGGAATATTGAAGAGTGCCGGCTATTTTTAAAGGTAATTGAAATAGAAGCTCTCGCGTTCTGCATCTTTAATCAGAACTTATTTATTCTATATAACGATTCATATAATGTACCATATGTCTAAAATCATGTTAGCATTTCCCCTTTTTTTTGCTAATACAACTTAAAATACATAAGTATATTAAAATGTGATTCTATAACACATCCAACTTGCATTTTTGAATAAAATTTTAATTTTCAGCTGACTTGAGAATAAACGTTCCTCAACATGACAATAATACTCAAACAACTGCGCAATTAAAAAAAAAACCCTGGCAACCCTCCTTCAAACAAGGATTTTATCAGTAATTTCAGCTTGAAGAGCTTAAACTGAAAGAAGAGGACAGAAGTGATTGAAAACTTTTCTCTTTAATACCCTCACGTAATCCTTTAAAAGACAACAAGCAGAAAAGAAGTGATAAAACGACAGCTTTGTAAATGCTTAAGGTTTGTTTACAAGCCCTGTTTCAAGTGCTGCCAGCAAATTTACACAAACAGTGATTAGAATAATGAGAAAAGCACTCTAAGAGAAAAAGGGATGGTGCTTGAGATGTGAAAAGACCATAACAGCCAGGAATATTATTTATGTGGAAGTGTTCAAATTTAAACATTGTGGGTGAACTAATGGATCTATCTATCTATCTATCTATCTATCTATCTATCTATCTATCTATCTATCTATCTATCTATCTATCTATCT
>JAUCMT010000048.1:9633335-9648721 GCA_032357475.1 Enteromius thamalakanensis
TCTATCTATCTATCTATCTATCTATCTATCTATCTATCTATCTATCTATCTATCTATCTATCTATCTATCTATAATATAATTTGATAACTTTATTTAATGCATTAACTAACTTTAACTATCTATCTTTCTATATAGCAACTGCCTAATGTCCTCACAAGCACACAAAATTTTACAACCTTTGAAAACTTTAACCTAGCTGCTTGAAATGACAAGCCTTTAAAATGAAAGCTTTTTAAACTTAAAACCTTTCAGTGTCACACTTGTTAAATGACTTTAATTTCTGGCCATCTAAGTTTTACTTGACAACCAAAGATTTTACTCAAATTATGATGAAAATATAATTTGCAATGAAAACGGAATATATTCACAGTATAAGCACTCTAAAATAAATACAATAAAGAAAGAAATAAAAAAGTAGTTACAGCTTAAAAAAGTAAGTGTTTGTGCTGCCTTAAAATTGGAAGTTTGGTCAACTTGAAATGTTAGGTTGTACCCAGGGGCGTAGCAACAAATTCTGGGCCCTATGCCTAAGCAGTGGCCATGGGCCCCGTAACCTTACCTACAACTAACCTTACTACTAATCCAAGAACTCATATGTATAACAAAAAAAAGCCTTATTACACAACTTCTCTGAATATTTTATCTTAAATTATATTTAAAGAAATATGAAATTTCGCTCCTCAGGGGCCCTCCACCCACTTGGGGCCCTGGTAATTTAGTCCCACTTTTCACCCAACTACGACGGCCCTGGTTGTACCAACAGCTTGGATATTTAAGTTGATTAAACATAAAGATTTAACCCAAGCACAAACATTTATTTTTTTTAAATAGTGAGGGAACATGTGCTATAGAAATGAAAGAGAGTCCAAGAACGGCGTTCCTGTAACTGGGATGGCCGGATCATGAGGCCGTTATCTGATAATCTGAATAACTTTGCACAGGTGTGTTATTAACCAAATATACTCCTCTCATCATCCTCTCACTGACTGATACAGTGATGAAATGGAAATATTTTGAAAGGCTGACAAGAAACTTGTGTGTGTGTGTGTATCTATTAACAGCCTTATCATCAGAAGTGTTTCGATGTCAACGTCTCTCTAATTAATCACTGTTAAACAAATGAACTGTCTCACACACAAATACACCCACGTGCACATGAGCAGTGCAAAGGGACTATTTAAAATCACATCAGGCCGTCAAAGCCTTCCTTCAAGGGTAATAAACGGACTGCTGCCAGGGCAACACAGTAATGTTGCATTAAACATTACGGTGCAGTTGATATTTTACGTTATCGAGTTACATTTAACCACATTCCTCTACACTCACAGGACCCATATGTGCAAACACACCTGGGCCACACCTACACACATCAACAGGGCCCAACAACCACTTCAAAAAAACAAGAAGTGAGATGTTTGCAGGTGGATTGCCTCTGCAAAAGCTCAGAACGCAACCTCAAAACAGCATCCATTTATGACTCCATGCTGTTTGATGTAGGTGTGTAAGTCTTCCTGAATAGAGCAGAGAAAAGAAAAGAGAAGCGAATGAAAGAAAGAGAGAGCGATATACAGCATAGAGAGGTGCAGGGCAATGTTCAAGAGCACATATCATCTGTTAACCTGCGCTAAACAAAGAGAGGTTTACACTGCCGAGGAATTCAAAGAACTTTTGGCAGAGAAAGAACGAGACAATAGCGGCCCCGGAGAGAGCGAGACTCACTCTAAATCTGCCACATTGTGTTTCTGGCTTTGATCTCTTCGAACTTGCCTGCATGTGTAAGGTTTTGCTCTTTAAATACATTAAGACCTCAGACGCAGTTGGGGTATTTGCCCAAAGATTAGTTTACTTAAAAACAGAGAGACAGAAACCGCCCGAGTCAAAGAGCCAAACGGAACGACTAATCTGCCATTCAGAGCGCTATCGCTGCATTACAACAAGACCGTGTGTGTACGTGTGCGCGAGTGTGTGTGCGTGTCTATGGTAAAACATCAGGTTCAAAGGACTTCGGCTCATAAAGCAGTCAAGGCCTTTTGTGTAAATACTTTATTCTGTAACAGCATTTGATCCAGGAGCAGTCAAAATACACAAATGTAACAATTTGGAGTTAAGCTTGACAAGAAAGAAACGCATGAGTGCACGTGTGCGTGGATGTGTAGAGGTTTACGTTACTGGGAATAAGCTTGTACTTTCCCAAAACATTTTTAGAAGCGTGAAGAACAACATGTTTCACTTGACAGCAAACACCAACTACGCAACTTTTAAACGTGTCGGAAAAATGCTTCGCTTGAATTTTCACTTTGATGCAGTCAATCTTTTTCAAATGTCATGATGGGAATTCTTACGGTTTTCTATTTAAGTATGATTTTAAATGTAATCTATTCCTGTGATGGCAAAGCTGCATTTCAAGTACTCTTATTCGGAATCATTAGTACATTTACTAGGAGGCTTTGATGAACAGAAAGTGTCATTTTGTGTCATTTTACAGGTCTTCATTGATTTTGATGGGTTTAATGGATTCTTGTTGACATACTAATTATTTGAAAGATAAAGGAAAGGGTGTGACCAGTGGGCAGGTATGGTTTCCCATACTAGGAATTTGTGCTCTGCATTTAACCCATCAAAGTGCACACACACACAGCAGTGAAAAGTGATCAACCACACACACACACACACACACACACACACACCCGGAGCAGTGGGCAGCTGCAGCGCCCAGGGAGCAGTTGGAGGAATGCTGCCTTAAGGGTCTCACCTCAGTCGTGGTATTGAAGGGACTTGAACCCACGACCTTTGGGTTGCAGGTCCGAGTCTCTATTCATTAGGCCACGACTGCCCCTTTAAAACAAAATAAATAAATAAAAAAAGCGAACTGTTCATTAATTACTCACCCTCGTGTTGTTCCAAACCCATAAGACCTTTGTTCATCTTCGGAAGTCAAATGTAGATATTTTTGATGAAATCAGAGAGCCCTCTGTCCCTCCAGTCCAACCGAAATGATCCCTGATCTAAAAACGTGGCAAAAACACTGGTAACACAGTCCATGTGACATCAGTGGATCAACTTCACTTTTGCGATGCTAGGAGAATACTTTTTTGTGCAAATAAAACAAAAATAACATAATTTACTCTTCTCCAATGACTTACGTCTTCCGCCATTTTAGTGAGTAACTCAATGCACTGTGTAAGCAAGCTTTAACGCATTTGACGTATTCAGCCTAGTTTACATCCTGGTGAAAGCACATGCACGCAGGTAATCTGCGGCTGTTTGCACCTAAAAGAAAGCATACGCTTACGCAGTAATGTTCTCTGCAATGGAGGAAGAATCATGGGAGAAGAATGGTTGAGTGTATGATGTTACTTTTGTGCAAAACATTAGCGTTGCAAATCGGAAGTTGATCCACTGATGTCACACAGACTTTTTACTGGTGTTTTTACCACATTTTTGGACCTGGGATCATTTCAGTTTTATTGCTGTCTATGAAGGGACAGATGGCTCTATGATATCATATCTTAATTTGTGTTCCGAGGTCTTATGGGTTTGGAATGACATGAGGGTGAGTAATTACTGACAGAATTTTTGTTTTGGGGTGAACAAACCCTTTAACTTTTGCGTCAGTAACAGTAATGTTTAAAATAAAAAAAGTGTCCATTGTATGACACATCTGAACTTTTTTAATAGCAAGCAAGCTCCAAAAATAGGATAAATACCACATTAAATATCCCACGAATAATGCATGATTAAAAAATAATGATGATAAAATCATAATGAAAAAATGGATTCAAATTGGTGTGCATGTTTTTATTCAGCTAAATGTAATTGTTTTGCAAATACAGCCACTGCTGTATATGTGACCATGTACCCCAAAACCAGTACATTTTAAATATACAGTATACATTATCTGAAAGTTGAATAAGTAAGCTTTTTAGTTGATGTGTGGTTTGTAAGGATAGGACAGTATTTGGCCAAGATAGAACTATTTGAATAACCATAATCTGATGGTGCAAAAAATGTGAAGAAAAGTTGTCCAAATTAAATTCTTAGCTATGCATGTTACCAATCTAAAATTAAGTTTGATATATTTATTTATTATAATTTTGAAATTTGCAAAGTACCCTCATGGTACATGATCTTTACTTAACACCCTAATGATTTTTGTCATAAAAGAATATAATTTTAACCCATACCATGTATTTTTATTTGTATTTATACCCATGCCAAGCCTTTAAAATTAAAGCTTTTTTCAACTTAAAACCTTTCAATGTCACACTTGTTAAATGACTTTAATTTACACAAGCACAAACACTTAATTTTTTTAAACAGTAAGGGAACATGTGCCATAGAAATGAAAGGGAAGTATAAGAATATATAAGAATATAATTTTAACCCATACAATGTATTTTTATCTGTATTTATACCCACGCCACTTAAGACTGGCTTCAGAGTCACAAATAGGCATCAACTCTAAATCAAGGACTCAGATAGGTGTGGGTGCACTTCACTCACTAAATCAACACTAAAGCTGAGAACTGTGTTGTATAAAAGAAAAGAAAAGAATATAGAAACATTAATGTACTTTTATTCACTGTCGAAGTTCAGAGCTTAATATAGCTGATTAAGATGGCCATTAGGATCACTTGAATGAGACATATTGAGAAATAAATGAAAGAAAAAGTCCAGAACACTGTCATGGCGGACGATTTATTGAGGCAACAGTTCAGGCAGAGACATGAGTCACACCTGACAGGGGTCTGTGACCCAAAAAATTGCCACAGCATACTGGAAAATACAAGTCAGTGTACTGTATAGTTTATATCATCCATCAACTCTGTCCGGAGCACTAACCTAAACATACTCTTTAGTTATTGTTTTTACTAGAGTACTTTACTTTCTAGAGGTTTTACTTACAGTGAGCAATGTGCTAAATGCCCTGAGGAAAGGTCAAGATAACTTAAAAAGGGACACCTTCAATCTTAAATTTCAGTCAGTGACATCTTGAACAAGGCAGCATATAGAGAGACATCTGTGATCTGTATTCACGTCTTTGGGGTGTGTTAGAAACCCTGAGGTTCACACTGCAGCGCAGACACACACAATCAGAAATCTGAGGAAGGTTTCAGACTTGTTGTCTTCTCACCTGAAGATGGTGGAAAATGTTAAAATAATCAAGCTTATCACATCATTTGAATCATATCTGACTTGTACTATAAATGCCTGATATATTCTGTATGTTCGCATGTGCTACAGAACGGGGAGGCCAGCATGTGTTTTTGCTCAGAAGGAAGGCGCTAATCAAGCAAATGCTCTTCTGACCACCCTGTCAGTTCCACAAATTCCACACTGACTAATACTTGTTTTAGCAGTTGAGTTTTAAAAAAATGAAACTGTGTTTTTATTGGATGATCTGTACACTCAAGCAATAAAGAAGTATTTGATATTGCCCTTTTATCTTAAGGCTGAAAACTTAAGGCTATACAACATGACTTTTAAAATCTGAACAGATTTCTTTAAGCCTCATACACTGTAAATAAAGGAATCTTTACGTTAGAATACTGATCCAAATACTTAGTCATTTCTTCAGAAGCATGTGAGTCATTACTATTCAAAACCTTTCGTATATATGTCATTTTGTCCCTTTAGAATACTGATACAAGCAATTAGAAGAAGGATTTGGTATTACTTGAGTCATTACTAGAGGGTTACATGATCTTCACCTTTTTTATTAATTATACATTATGCATAATTCACATTAGTTATGAACATAGTTCTCAGTAGCTCATCAGAATAGGTACAGCATATGAAAAAAAAATTTGTTACTGATTAGCTGATAGGGAACCGTTTCAGCTGAGCACTATTACTTACTAAACCGTTCATCAAAGTTTCTTGTTAGTATTTACTAGAATGTTACCTTAATATTTAATGAAGTGCCGGACCACTTCAGTAATAGCTTGGTCCGTTCACTTAATTTTACCACAGATACATTTACAAACAATTCGTGGGATTTTCCAAAAAAATATGACGCTGGTGAAGACAAGCATGAATTTGAGCCTGTATTGCAACACTTTGATTCTGGACAGAGTAAAAGAGTTTGCTGTCATTTATACAGCTAGAGGAAATCTGGTCTTGATTAGATCTCTGCAGTGCCACTGTGTATGTTCTCTGACACCAGCATGATTCATCAGCCAATAAAAAAAGATTCAAAGCTCTTCTGTAGGCCTGTCAGCTTATCAAATAACAGATTAGTACAGCAAGTACAGCACTTTAAGATTGCAATCTCTATGTTGTGTGTTGTTCAATATGCTTGTATACAAAGGCATTTTATTTTATTTTAGCCTTGAGCATGTGGTCTGATTTAACTAACAGCAATAATATAATCTTTGTTGCAATTAGACTATAATTTTAAAAAAGCACAGTGTTTATTTCTAAGACCAAAGTGCACAAGTTTCTAATGTTTGTTTTGCTCTTTTATAATCATCTAATCATTCACACCTGCTTTGGTTCGATATACGTTTGAAGGTAGCAGGATACCTTTTTCCAAAAAGGTAAAATATATTTTTTCTTTACTTAAACATACATAAAATAAGATTTTTTCATTACTGTCACAATCTCAGTCGGAAATTCAAAAGAAATACATGCACACACAACATAAAAGTCTGAACAAGTCTCTGACATCTGAAGCATGCATTTGAAGTCTTTTGATCCCTCAAAGTATTTCTTTATTTCTAATGAGGATTTAGAGATTTGTGTTCACATTCAGAGTTGTTTTTTTAAAATCGGCCCACCGTCTTCAATCATGTTTCTTCACTGATCTTCAATTAAGAGCCTGCTTGTTGTCTTAGATGTTTGTTTATTTCATGTGGAAGAATATTACAGTAAACAACCGCAGTGCTATAAAAAAATAATAAGTGAGATGAATCCAGATTAATTGGACCACTTTGCTTGTAGTCTCAAAGTCAGAAGTGGCCCAATTTTAAAACCTTTAAAAAAAAAAACCCACACATGCAAGTTTTTGTGGATTATGTGTGTGGTTTATGGGAACTATACACAGGTGGAATGGTTTTTATACAGTATTTTCTATTGACCTTTAACAAACATACACCAACCCCTTATATAAAACTTTAAGCAGTTTTAGATTTAAGAGATAAACGTGCCATCATAAATCATTTTCACATTGTAACACCTATACCATTCCCATGCTATTATACAAATTTGTGGGTAACACTTCATTTTAAGCGTCCTTGTTACACATGACATATATTACTATTATAATAACAGTAAATCATGCATATGTAAATGCAAGCAACCCTAAACCACATAGTAAGTACATGAAGTTAATTAATATCACTCTGTACTTAAATGTATAATTACACTGTAACAAGTACCCCATTAAAATAACGTGTAACCAATCCTCATAAATCATAAAAACAAGTGCGCACACACATTCACACTTATGTATATGTTGTGAAAGTCTTAAAAATAAACTGAATATGAATTAAGTTTACTTGGAGAAGTACAGCTACTGTCAATTGATTGTGATGAGTCCACAGCATTCAACATACTTACTATGGTAAATTTTGCAAGTATATGTCAACTTTACTAACGCCTAAACCAACAATAACAGTCTACTCTGAGAGTTAGCGGATATGTAATTGCTAATTAATGATAATTTGTTGACATGTCGTTGGCAAAATTACTTGTCGTTAGTAGAACGTCTAAAATGGATTATCAAAATAAAGTGTAATCAATTACTTCATGTGGCAGACAACCAAGTTTCAATCTGAAAGGAATCTGATTTAGACTTCCTGTTTATAAATGAATACATTTAACTACTGTACTTTGAACCTGATGAGAAGAGTATCTTGTATTTTTTTGCATATATCTGGCCTATATCTGAGCCTTTTGTATATGTGCAAATGTTGTTCTCTCAGCAGAACCTACAGGCCACCTAGGAGTTTTGTTTATGGTAGCACGCGCCAGGGCTGCCGGAACTCAGCATGAGCCCGCCTCGAATTTGTTTAGATGAAGAGGGAATGGAGTGCCTTGTAAGAGGGTCTAAGAGGGAGAGCATTAAATTGAAAACATAATTCCCCGACACAGTGTGCCAACCCTTGTAATAAAAAAAAGCCAGCAAAAAGGACTTTTTCAAGTCAAAAAAAGTAGTGCATGCCAGGGAATGTTGTTTTTGATTTTTTTTCTATGTCTGCCTGAATATTTCCGGCACGAGATGTTTGGAAATTCTGGAGAAAGATGAATCATGGTTTGATTGCTTGATCAACAATGCTACTATAAACCATTGTGACTTCTCTGAGGGTTTCGTGCGACGCCCTTTTGTTCGTCCCTGTGCGCTGTGAAGTGTGTTTGTAAAACAACCTAAATAGTTCTCGCGCAACCACAGAGATTGCAATCTCGCTCCAGGCGTGAGGGTTCTCCTCGTGCTGGCTTTTCTCCTCTGAAAAAGTCGGCATGTCTTGATTGGCAAACCAACCCACCCTGGAGAGGCAAGGCAGGTCTAGATATAGTGCTATTTCTGTTCATTCCCCAACAACATTTAATAGATCATTGTGTGTGGTTAGATAAAAGGTAAAGGTTTAATTAAGTTGGGTTGTCCTATCCTACAGTAGATGTGCATCTGTGTATCTCTGAGAGAGAGTGAATGAATGAAAATGAGTTAGAGAACAAAAGAAAGAGATAAAGAGAGGTGTTTCAACAGGTGTAAGTGCCTGGTAACCGTCGTCTGTACTCATAATATTACTCTAAAAAAAGATACCACAGGGACATCCGTTATTAAAGTTACCGGGTTGCAAAATGTTTTTCTTATAAATAACAGACAGTTATACATAATTCTGAAGGATTATACTGAAAGAGTGTGTGTAAAGAGTGACGGCTGCTGAAAATTCAGCTTTGGCATTACAGGAATAAATTACATTTTAAAATATATTAATTCAGAAAACATTTTTATTGTAATAATATTTCCAAGCATTACAGTGGGCAGGTGTTTCCATTCAACAGTCTAAATAAAACAAAGTGCACGCAAACATAAGAAGTGCGCGTATCTCTGGGAAATGTAAGAAATGCAAAGGAAACAACGTTTCCATACTTTAGCGAAGGAAAACCCTGCCTGGTCTCAAGGTATAAATGTACCTTGGTGCACTTTTTAGTAAGACACAAAATATGTACCAACAAGTACATATTATAGCAATTTCCAAAAGAAATGAACACTAGAGGCAGTTAAAAGGAAGTTGAAATGACACTGTTGCATCAACAAATCAACAAAAGCGGCTGCTTGATGTTACTGAGATGAGACCTAAGAACTCACGGAAACACTTTAATATCAAGAATATGATATTTATTAAAGCCCTGAACTTTTGATCTTAACATCAGCTCACACACTCAGTCCACATTCCTTTGGGGGTGCTGTAGCTGTCTTATTTAACCCTTTTTAATAAACTACAAAGACATTTATGTGGGATTATTAGCAGAAATTATATCAGGTGTTACATTCGCTGGGCAATACGCTTGGAAATTATTTATTTATTTATTTATTCAAAATTCCGGTGGCCTTCTCTCAATCCACGTCATTTACTACATACTAAATATTATATTTCGACTTTACTCTCGTATTTTTGACTTTAATCTCGTAATATTACGACTCTATTCTCGTAGTTTTGACTTTAATCTCATAGTTTCGATTTAAATCTCGTAGTTTTAGATTTTTTATTTTTTTTTGTGGCACTAAAACTCCGTTGTAGCAACACATATCTATATCAATGTGTCCCAGGCTTCACAAATTAAGCCTGTGTTTTAGTACCTCTCAGTGGACAGTTTTCTTTTAAACTGCTGTGAAACGTGCAGTGGTGTTGCACAAAAAGAGCACAGAGGTAAATATTTTTATGAGACCAGGTTGGGAAAACCAGTCTCCTCTTGACTTATGTAGAATCCGTTGACATTTTTCTTTACAGATGAATTGAAGAAAATGTAAAAAAACATTTAAATGCAAGTCACTTTGGATAAAAGCATCTGCTAAATGCTTAAATATAAATCCTCGGTTATAAATCCTCCTCATGATAAAGTTTTGTTCTCTTATCACTAATCACAAAATGCATCTTACGTCATCCGCTGGGAGTGTTTCCTGTTACCTCAGTCAGTAGGAGTGACAAAAAAGTGTGTATTACATTTGAATTTACTACAGAAGGCCTTTATTTACCCCCGGAGCCATGTGAGGGATGTTTTATTATGGATGCTTGTAATTTATTTAACATTTTCCAAAGTGTATACAGTAAACACCCGCTTAGTCCTTGAAGGGGTATGAACAGTTTTTAATATAACTCCGATTGGATTCATCTGAAAGAAAGTCAAGTCACATACATGCAAGATGCTTCGAAGCTAAGTAAGACACTAATTTTTTTGGGTGAACCCTTTTTTATACAAGTAAAAAAGTATACTGTCAGGATAGTACAAGAAATAACACCTACTTATATTCAAAATTCAGTACAGCAGTCCTCAGTTTTTGTTTTTAAGTGTATTTATATATTTTGCAGTGTAAGACAGATAGTTTATCATGACATGGTGAATATTAGTGCTGTCTGCTGGCCCTCAGTTACCAGCCAAAAGCACTGAATGAGCTTCTAATGCTACAATGGCATTGAAATGATAAAAGAAAAAAAAATTCTCCTGAGAAATCCCTTTAAACAATGCCCACGAAGAAGCAATGCCATGAGTTGAGTGCTCATACACCGGGTCACGGAGTGCGCCCAAGACAAGACTAAAGACAAGTTCCAAGGGGACACAATCAGTTGCAGTGATTAGAATGACGCAAGTGACCTACTTGTAAATACAAATGTTTGGACTTTTAAGTGTCTTTTAAGAACTCTGACTTAGTTTAGTGTAGACACATCAAAGCAGCGTGAGGTAGACAGGACTGCATGGTGTCAATGTATATCTCTGGCTGAACTGTTTAGTCACCACTAAAGGTGCCTTCGGAGTTATATAAATTGGGCTGGCTTACTGGCAACCATTTGTGATGTTTCAAGACAGATTGAACAAGTGACAAAATATTTTCTGTTGGCATTTGATTGTACTGTTATTTATTCTCACCTTTAGCTGAACTGTTTTGTGTAATGAAGTGTTGACACGAGCCAAGAATTCCACCATCACTCTCTCTGTTCCTCACACGCACATACACAAACACATAATTGCACAACAAGGCTTATGAAGAACCTGGTTTGAGTCTGACCTAGGTCGTGATCCCATTCCACTATTTTTCTCTCCACTGCAACATCCTATAAAGATATAGGATGGCATCTATATTCTTTGAACCTTTCCATTCCACAAAAGGTTCTTTATGGTGTATATGTTATCAATGTTCTTTAAACTAAAAAAAATGGTTCTTTTAAGAACTGTTAACTAAATGGTTCTTTAGGCAACCATAAATGTGACCCTGGACAATAAAACTAGTCGTGGGTGTTCATTTTCAGAAGTTAAGATTTATACTTGATCTGAAAGCTGAATAAATAAGCTTCCCATTGATGTATTATATGATACAACTATATGAAAATCTGGAATTTGAGGGTAGAGAAAAATCTAAATGCTGAGGAAATCATAAAAGTTGTACAAATGAAGATTTTATCAATGCACATTACTAATCATAAATTAAGTTTTAATATATTTTTGGTAAGAAATTGACTAAATACCTTCATTGGACATGATCTTTACTTACTATCATAAGGATTTTTGGCAAAAAAGAAAAATCAATCATTTTGACCCATACAATGTATTTTTTGCCATTGCTACAAATATGCACCAGTGACTAAAGACTGGTTTTATGGTCCAGAGTCACAAACGGTTCTCTGAAAACCTAGCTGAAACCTTTATTTTAAGAGTATAGTGGGTAAAACACTGCTGGTATTACTTGTACTTTAGTCGAAAGTAAAGTGTACACAAAAGCTATGGAAAACATTTATATTTATATAGTTATCTTGCGCTACTTTATCATTCATGGTGATTAGGTTTAGCAATGCACAAATGTATGTGTGTGTGTGTGTGTTAATGGATCGATGTTGAATTACCCTGTTCTTTCTGTAATCTGCATCTGGAGATCCGTTTGTTCCAGTGTTACTTCCTCTGATTAATAACCCAGACAAATATGAATGAGTAACACTGGATCAATACGGGACTATACTGACCAACAATAGCATCTGCCACTCAGTCAATGTCTCCAATGAACATTACTTTATTGAGTGTACTTTAAGGGAGAGTTCACAAAAAATAAAAATAAATAAATACATATAAGAAAGGGTTCCAAAATAACAGCACATTCATGGCTACCATTGTGCGTATGGACAAAAAACAAACAAACATAAAATTCTTTTGTCAATTTTACAATTTAAAGAGCTTTGCTTTATTTCTATTTCATAGTAAGGACCATTCAATCACAGATTATTTTGCATCTTGAAACTGATTTCAACTATATAACAAAATATGAATATCAAACACCCACCCTGGTTTCTTTTACAGTAAATCACTGCAGCAGTAAAGCGAGGGCGGGGTGTGTCGTGCGAAGCACAGTGCGTGAGGAGGGCGAGCGTTTGGATCCCCTTTCAAGTTTAGACAAAGACAGCAGAACGGCTACGCTCACCAGGTAAACACAGATCCACCGGGAGACCATAAGGGTGGAGGGTGGGGGAAGCTTGTTGCTTACATTTCTCTTCAAAATGCCTCCTGCGCAGCACAGAGTGCAGTTAAAGCTGTCAACACGTGGCATACAGTGCAACTCATATCAGATAATTCACTATCAGATTTTTTTTTCAAGAAAATGCCTTTTGTAATGTTTTCTCTGGGCTGCATGCGAGCAGAGCTGCCGTAGCGTGTGAGGAACAACGATAAAGAGCTGAGGACCATCTAAATCAGCATGCAACATAGATTGTCCGAACATGATCCTAAACTTGTCATCCCACCATCCTAAAACACTAAATAGTGGATGTAGACCCACAGAACTTCAGTTCAGCCTTGCAGATGTATAACCACAGTAAAATGAACAGATTTAAGGTTGACTCTCACACACATACATCACCTCTGAGTAACCTCGCTGTAATAACAGTGCTTGCCTACCTCTGTATGTTTGTTTATTTTGCTTTTACTGGTTTGGCAAGTTAACATCACCTCAGGTGAAAAGCCCTCTGCGAGTGTCTATGAGTTTTAAAAAGTGCAAAGAAAGGACACACACAGTCGCACACTCACAGGCACACACACACACAAACACTGAACAGACAATGTGGGCAGACTTTTGTTGTTAAACACATGGCTACTCTCAGCAGACACGGGGAATCGCAGAGTTTACATGTTTCAGATTCCACTCACATGAATGCACACCCACACTGAGTGAGAAATCAGACCCTGCCGGTACTTATATATTAGAATCAGTTATTTTAAATGTATTGCCTCTTAAACAATAACAAGCCTAATCTTACAAGACATCAAAAACAACATATCTGCAATGAAAAACACAAGCAAATGAATTAAATAATCAACTAATTACATTTATATGTTTGTGTGTTGTGTGTGTGTATATTTATTATGTATATGCAAATACAAGAATACAAACACATGCATGTATATATTTAAGAATAATATGTTATGTTTATATTTCAAATGTATTTATATATAAAATATAATGGAAAATATAAGAATGTAAACGTATAAATGCATATACATGTAAATATTTTTAAGTACTGTACAGTATATACTGCATGTGTGTGTATTTATATATAGCCTACATAATAAACATAGACAGTACACATACATGTATTATTTAAACAAAACATTTTATTATACTATATGATTAATCACAATTAAATGTTTAACATTACTAATATATACACATACACACACACAAACTGTTATATTGAAACAGGTGAGGGGTAACTAGACTCTAGTAACTCAGTATCAGCTTAGATGACAAAGCATTTTTGTCCAGTTTGCTCAGAAGAAAGTCTGTCAATGCAGTTTAATAACAATGCTGCCGTGCTCTCACATGACTGCGCTTAAATAGACTAAATGCAGGGTCAGAACCACAAATTGTTTTAATGAAATATTCGCTTCAGTCCTATACAGACCTTCGAGTTCGTTTAAATTTAAACAAACCGTTATATGCCAGCAAGTAAACTCCATAACACGAATGGTTCAGTTTCTCACTCATAAACTGACATAAACTGCCTGTGTTTTATTGTCAGGGACTCAAAACCACATTCAGAGACCAGTTTCTAACATGACACCACGCACCTGCAATCCTCGCAGCTCAGTCACGCCAAACACACACACACTTTGCTAAACGTTATACACTTGCTGTCACGCAAAGAGTTAGCAACACACTCAAAAACAGAATTAGGTTTCACACTTCGTAGTGATAAAATGCTATTCGCACTTGCAGATGTAAACACATATCCACTCAACAACAAACACACAACTACTCATTGTATCAAATTACACACTTGGAACAAAGATAACAAAAACAAACCTAAGTGGGAGGAAAGAGAAAATTTAAGGAATTCATTAAGAGAAAAAGAGAGGGAAATGCTGGGTGTAGCATGAATCAAACAAGGCATAAAACAGGTGCGTGTTCTCTCATGACAGCTCTGTAAAAGGGTGTCGTTGGGATGTAATCAAATATGAAATACTTTTTACACACATTGAAACACCGGTGCTGCTATACGAGCCAAAGCCTCTGTGATAATGAGAGCGTAGACTCGGCTGCTGTATCATTTCTCTCGGCTGTTAGCTCAGCGGTGCGCTAACACCTTACCGGCATTTTATGTGCCAAAGCTGAAATGGTGTAGTAATCATAGCATCTGGTGGTGGTTAAAGATCTGGGCTGGTAATACAAACTATAGAAGTGATGATTTATCAGCTGGAGAGTGGTGTCAATAGCTGACACGACCTCTGTGAACTCTGTGAGGCCTTGTCGAGACACTCAGTCCCATTTATCATTAGTAAAATAAATGGTAAGTGTGCTGTATGTCACTTTGGAAACAGCTAAATAACCAAAACACTATCAAATCCATAACTACTTAACAGCCAGTATTGAAATAATATACTATTTTGTATAAACGAATGAAAAATAATACATGAAAGCACTTTTTTAATGCTTGACGTGAATTTAGGTAGAACATTATTATAATGTGGTTTCAAAAATAATTGTTTATTGTAAAATAATAGTGCTATTACAGTAGTAAAGATTCAATTTAACTGTAACGTAAACATAGATGAACTAAGTTCCACAATTAAATTTGATTAAAACACAGACAGTTATATATATATGTAACGATGGAGACACGGCAGACAGTCGGATCCATATGCAAAGTGTTTTATTGCAAGCGGCGTCGAACAGGCAGGA
>JAUCMT010000048.1:9649545-9661458 GCA_032357475.1 Enteromius thamalakanensis
TATAAAGTCTTCAAAGGAAAATGTAGTTGTATTAAATGGGTTTTAGATTTAGATTTAGACATAATAAAATAAATGTATTAAAAAATATATATCAATCAATACTGATGAATATAATTTATCTCTATATGTCAGTACTGATACACAGGACATAACTTATTTAAAATATGTTGTAATTTAACTCCAAAATGTTTTATTTGCAAAATAATACCCAGACGGCCAAACAAATTCTTGAAATACTTGATGGCTTAGTTGGTATTTAAAAGCAAAAAGATAAGCACAATGTTGATCAAGTGCTGGATCCTATCTACACTCTAGACAGATGATAAACAGATGACTTTGAACTTCTTGTGTTGAGAAAAAGACCATGACACCTGCATTTAAAAAAAGATAAACCACATGCACACCTGCGCACACACTGTATCACATACAGAAGGCCTGAACTTAAAGTTATCAGATGGCCGCTTGGGCTAAACACCGAGGAAGGAGAATAATAATTTCAGCTGTCACAAAGAGAGAGAGGTAGCGACTTTTGCAGGCCCAGTATCAAACTGCCAACCATTTAATATTGTCTCTTTCTATTAGCGTTCGATTACACGTTTGAAAAGGAGAAAGCTTGCCCTTTAAATGTCAGTTTTAGGCCTGCTCATATGTTCAGCCTGCTGGAAATCATTTCTTCTTGGAATGGTAGGGAAATGAGTAAGCACAGGGCCGAAACTCTATCTGACTGCAGCGGTCTGGAGCCGCACACAGTGCCAAACTGCTAAATTCATATTTATTTGAGTTTATGACTGTGGAAGCAGTCAAGGTTTTTGAATATATCCAGGGATATTCCAAGACATTTTGGTCTCTTAACAGAAATGTGGTCGGCATCATACATCAGGACATAATTTATTTCAGGACAATTCATCAAAGTAAAAGGTTTTGTTGTTTAAAAAATGAAGTAGATCTGTGTTTCGTGTGTGGTTTATTTGAGTGGATTTACCAAGACCTTTTAGTTTTAAAATGGATGGTTTTACAAAAGTATGGTTTACATGAAAACTCTTGGCCTGGGACAATGTAGGTTTTTTGGATGCTGTGTGCTGATAAATAAAACTTTAAATATCGGTACTGATGTGCAATGCATACAATGTTGTATTTTTTCTGCTTTTTTTTTAACTTACCATCATGCTTGTGACTCTTTTCTGTGGAACGCAAAGGTGATATTTTGATGCCTCAGCGTTTCTTTGTCCGCACAAAAGCCAATGGGGTCCAATATTCTTCAAAATATCTAATTGTTGTGAAAATTTAAGTTATGGTTACCGAGAACCCAACAGTAACACATGCCGAGACTGTCTCCATGGAAGACTATATAACCATTTGTGTATGTATGTGTATTTGTGTGCGTGTGTTTATAGGCACACACCACAAGTCGCACAGGCTTGCTTGCCTGCCCCATGAACCCAGAAAATTACACACGCCATCGGTGCACAAGAGAATGTTTTGGATTCACTCAAAGAAAAAATATCCCAAAGGCTTTATGTAGGTGTGGTTCAAAAGACAGTTAAATGATTATCACTCACCTTAGGGCACGTTAGGAACTTACGAAACTCCATGACCTTTCACTGTGCCTTCACCTCTGCTGAGAGAATAAAAGAGATTTGTTCACTTGGATTTTTTAGACAGGTGTTATCTATTTTTTCCATATACTCTGACCTGTGTGTGATCTCTGTGGTGCTCCTCATCCCTGTTCATACCGTTTTAGGTATACGTGGATGGCCCTCATCCAAGTTCATCATAAATGCGGTAAACTTCCCCATTCTTTTAAAAGTCAGCAACTGCCACAAGCAAATTGTTTCATTAAAGATGTAAACTCAGTTTACAAAGAGTGATCGTGAGTGACACGTTGATGTCAGGTATTGGGTGCGTCAGAATCAGGTGTGACATTCCACATACCGTGGCGAGGCCAATTTCACGGTTCAAATGAATAAGCAGGCATGTACTCTTTGTCTAGCCGTGTATTTACGTCTGTAAACAATGAATAAGCAGAATGGGGAACTCAACTTTGATGCAAGTCCAGCTATAACTGCTTATCCTATTCATTAAAGAATGTTTTGTTTAGGAGTTTCTGAAGGTCATGTTAAGTTTAACTTACAGCTTTTTCTATCCTTGATTTGTGTTGAGTCACTTAAATGGTAGGCTACAATCAAATATATAAATATTTGATATATATATAGTGTAATATAAAACACTGAGAACCTTAAAATGTGTCACAAGTCGTTTTTGGTTCTTGAAACTAGTCCCTTATGCAGTATAGGCAAACTACACACACACACAATGGTTTCACTATAATTGAGAGTATATTTCGCATGCCAATGAGTTTCCATCAACAGGTTGATGATGCACAAGAACCCACTTGAACTTAAACCTCACACCAACCTGTTGAAATGATCCCATTTAAAGGAAAGCACTGACTTAATAAATAGCAATTTGCATACTTAGAGCCACTTGAAACATATGCAGAATTTATTTAGAACTTACGACTCCAAACCTCACACAGTTACGGGGGCAGGTGAGCATCTCTAAACGCTTAACTCGCGTGAATGCGCTTGTGATTGATAGGTCTAGACTCTAATCCCCGCCCTCGTGGGCCGTCCCTACCGAGCGATTATATTAACGGCAGCCGGTGCACTCTGCTCTCCCATGAGGAGTTTTTAACGGATAGGAAGTGATAACTCTTGTTTCTTTTAATAGACTTTGACACTGACTAAGACTGAGCACTCCCGAAAGCGTCGCTCAAAACAAATACTCTCTGAGCTAATTTACTCAGCTACTATAAAGTGACAGAGGCGCCTTACAATGAAGTTGGAGGTTTTCTCTGCGAGTCGCCTTGTGGACAAGCCGCTGGACCTGTGCAGTGACATGGATGTGAACGTGGCTTCACCGCTGTCCACGGAGGAGGAATTGGGCTCGGATGGAGACTGTTCAGCCAACAGCCCAGGACCAAGTGCCCCCGTTTCGGACGGGAAGGCGAAACCATATACGCGTAGACCCAAACCACCATACTCCTACATCGCGCTCATTGCTATGGCCATACGCGATTCCAACACCGGCCGCCTCACACTTGCTGAAATAAACGAGTACTTGATGAAAAAATTCCCGTTCTTTCGGGGCAGCTACACGGGGTGGCGCAACTCCGTACGGCATAACTTGTCATTAAACGACTGCTTTTTAAAGGTGCTGCGAGATCCCTCGCGTCCGTGGGGAAAAGACAACTACTGGATGTTGAACCCACACAGTGAATACACTTTCGCAGACGGCGTTTTCCGCCGGAGAAGGAAGCGCATCAGCAAGAAGAGCCTGAGCACTTCGGAATCTCAAGAGCGCGCGCGCTCGGATGACAGCCGGCTCCCGGCGCGCGACGAAACCTCGAAGTTCTCCAGTTCCTTCGCCATTGACAGCATCCTCAGTAAACCGTTTACGCGGAGGGAGCAAAGCACAGAGGACACGTGTTTTGGTACCAGGCTAATGTTGTCAGCGGCTCCGCGCTTTCTGCCAATGCTCATGGGCTATCCGCCGCAGACAGGATTCCAGGTCAGTTCTGAGGTGTCGAGTGCCTTTCCGATCTACAGGTGTAATACGGCAGACATTACTAACATCAGTCGAATGCCGGACATTCCGAATTCCCTTCCGGGTTTCGCACTCTCCCACACCACTATACAAGAGACTGGATTTCACCCTTTCAGAATAGACTCTCTGCTGTCATGAAATGACAAGTGAGCAAGCCAATTTGCTGACATTCGCACGCTTAAACGCAATTTCTTTGGTGTTTGACACACCAGTCATGTGCACTTTCCTCTGTTAAAAGGTGTGTTTTAGGCCTATGTGTGTGTTTGTGATTTAAGTCCATGCATGCACAATCCTTACTGCAGTGCTGCATGTCTGCTGTTTAGATGTCTTCTTAGATTAATCAATGTCGCGCCAGTGCAGTGTTTACTGATTCCATTTTCATTTCTTGTAAACGATGGCATAACCATGCCAGTAATCATGGACAGATGTATTTAAATGTAGTCTATTTCTTTGAAAAACTGTGTTGGGTTAAACTTATACCGTGTTTTACGTCTGTGTATATATGATGGTTTATTTAGAGCTGTGCTCAATTGGACAACATATGCAGTTGTCCTTTCGTTAATAAAAGAAAATATGACCGAGAATTACATTTTCATTCGTATTCTTACTTTGAGTGACACTTAGGTCACCTGATCCCGTTTCCATCACTGTTTTTTCTTACAATGATTCTGAGATATGTGTTACCAAGGCAAAGGCAGTGACGAAAACACTGAAAATGAAACTGTGGATGGATGTACAACTTCTAAGCATTAAACAGTGACAAAACACATAATCACGATATACATAACAGCCAACAAAAATCACTGTCGCTTGAGATGGTTACCATAGCAACCGTAGCCCATTTTAGGGCAAGTAGCCTCGACCTAGACAAAACACAGAGTAAATATCATTAGGCATCACTTTTTGATATACATGCATATATATTATTTACCAATTCACATAATCACAAACACGTTAATTTAACCAGTCTTGGGGATAGAATTCCTATACAAATTAGTAGTTGACTCCTTGTATATTTCGCAAACACCTTACATTTATCATAACGTGAAATTATAAAGTCTGTTTCACTGACTCAGGAAACTCGTGATTCTAACACAGTTTCTCTTCAAATGATTGCAGAAAATTCAACACATATGCCTTCAAGCATGAGTCACTGATGCTGCAGCCACGCATGCACGCGCCAAATAAAAGTGGAAATTAATGGAAACGACACTTGGCAAACAAGTCAACTCAATCCAATGAAGCATTCAAGTTCCTAAAAGAAAAAAAACTGTTTCCAATTTATCCAGAAATATTTCTATATTTCAATTCATTGTAAGCCTAAAGTTTATGTTATCAATAATTACTATCGCTATAGCCTATATCATTAATACTTATGTAATAGCCTAAAATAATAAATTGTCGGCCTATCTATAATTTCACTTTAGGCACTGATTTTTTATTGAGTAATTGAATTATAAATTGAATATAGTTAATACCGCAAATGCAAAATAAGCTCACAAATAACAGAGCATTTCAAAATTGCGTTGAATTTTGCCTTTCAAAATAAAAAAAAATACTCTAATGAATTTCTACAGTGTTTGCAGATGAATTTACTTCCATTTGAAATCAAACATAAAAGCGCATATATGCTCGGTTCAAGCCTACTGCAATCTCACCCCTGCTGAGATCCACGACTATATGACACCCACGTGGACAGCAAGAAATAAACCATTAGAAAGATTTATAACAATATGAACCGTTTTTAGATTTCTTATTAATGCACATTTTATTTCGAAAATTGTGGGTATTTTTTTAATCACGACATTTTATTTTTATTTTGCTCGTCTTAAACATGAAAATATTTTGCGCTGTCCGCGGTACTGAAGCAGGCCCATCGTTTCCTTTTCAATTATAGTCTTTAGTCACGCCATCTCTATGGGTTGACAGCCCTGTAATTTTTAGGTCAGGGAACGGTCCTGATGAAGCGCAAACCATCTCTTTGCTTCACTGATATCAATTTTTATGTAAACTACTCCTCAGTAAATGAAATTGACAGAAATGTATGTTTATTTAATTAGGCCTAATTAATAATTAGAACATTCTTTTATAAAGTGTCAAAACAAATCCACAACCAGCATACATTAAAATAAATAAAGATTGAGAGAATTCGAAGCGTTCGAGGATGGTCTCATTTTATTGCACTATAACGTTTAAAGGAAGCTCACAAATTGATTTACTTTTTGTGGTCATGGCATGTATAAACAGCAAGCAATGCACTGTCTTGCAGTCAACTTTTAAAAGCTTGCTTTTTTGAAATGCTTGCCATTTAAGTGCGATGCTGCAACCTGCAGGTGAACTCACGGAATGACACACCTGTCTGCGTAAAAACCGTTAGCTGACAATCCAAGACCTTTCACTTCAGCTGCAAACGAGCTCTCATTATAGCACTTGTTTCGTAACGTGGCATATGTGGAAACCACGTTAAATAAACATATAAACCAATGGAGTGGTTATTAACAGAGATAAAAAAGCATGTTCAAACCAAATTAAGGACACTTGACAATATACGAAACGAAATATACCAAATACATTACAATGCATTCTATACCAAGTCAAATATTACCAAATAACCGCGCAGTAAAATGCTACATCAATTTAACTTGCGCCAAAAAACACAACAAGACAGCAAGCATCAAAGTTAATATAATCTTGCAAATCGCTTGAGAATCTTTGTGTTAAGCTAATGGGTTAAATAATACGCCTACATTATTCAACAGAGCAATTTGAGACCCGAACGCGTAACTGTGAAACAATAATTAGAAAATAAAATATCATGCATCATTATAATCTCTAATAACTAGTCAGGTAATTAATATTATTTCACAATGTTTTCAATCGCATGCACCCCTTTTCTCTAATAATTTAGAGTACATTTTACCCTAGAATATTTCTGTAACCTATGTTGTAACTGTGTGTCAGGTGTGAGTCTGCCTTTTTACATTTTTCCGATAGCCTATACTTCACATCAGGCATAAAATGGCCACGGATCAAGGGTTGACTGGAGCCTTTGATGCGTACAGTTTGACAATGAATAAGTCATAAATCTTGTTTACAGTGCCTCAATTAGGTCTGTAATGAAAATAGATCAGTGCGTGTATGTGCGCAGGGGAGCGCGATGCTTTCTTACGCACATACACTCATAGCGATGGCCTGTGTTCAAAGTCTCGCGCAGAGCTCGGTTTCCTCTAGAGCAGCCTCGGGTATCCGGGACTCGGCGGGGGTCAGGCGCTCAGCGGGCGGGGGAAACCCGCCGAAATACTGCTTATATAGCGCGGGAACATGTTTTTATCCACATCCTCACGGTAAGCTAAAACTAGGGGATTGTTGATTCGCTTTGTTCAAAAGAACACTTAAAAGAGTTGGGTGATTAAAAAGGGAGGGAAAAAAAGAGAGCGCGAGAGATAACATATCCCGTGCCATTTATGAAAAAAAGCCAGGAGCCTTAACTCTCTATTTGTTGTCTATAAATATAACGCTATTTATAATACCATGAATAATAATATTATAAACCGTAAACAAATAATATGAATCATTAAATAACAATATAAATTAAACATACAAAAGTAAAAAAAAGTTCGAGTAAAAATATTCTGTTGATCATATTCAATGTCAGAATATATAGGCTATATATATTATTAATTTATTTATTTTTGCCAGAACATGTAGACCTAGTCAAAAGTTTTTAAACAGCAAGCATCAAGATTTTTAATTAATTCTCTTTTGCTAACTAAGCCTGCATTTATTTGATTCAAAACACTGCAAAACTGTAATATTGAGAAATATTTTTAATATTTAAAATGATTGCTTTCCATTTGAATATATTTTAAAATGTAAATGTAATCCCTGTGATCTCAAAGCTGAATTATAGCATCATTACTCGTGTCAAATTATCCTTATTATTTTAATATTCTTATATTAATATTTAATATTCTTTATTTGCTCCTTAAAAACTTTTAAGATTTTTTTAATGTAGAAAACAGCTAAATAAATCTAAGTTTAAATAAGTTTAGGTTTCTTTGATGAATAGACAATTCAGAAGAACAGCATTTAGGCCCATTTGAAATAAAAATCATTAATCAATTTAATGCGTCCTTGCTAACTAAAAAGTATTAATTTCTATCTTTCATAATTTAATAATAAATAATGATTTAAACACTGGCCCCAAGCTTTGGAATTATTTCGTGCATACTGTTACAAATGCTTTTTATTTAAGATAAATGCTGATCTTTGGATCATTCTATTCATCAAAGAATCCTGATAAAAGATACTGAACTTAAACATAATAATAGGCCTAATAAATGTTCCTTGAACAGCAAATCAGCTTATTAGAATGATTTCTAAAGGATCATGACACTGAAGACGCGAGCAATGATGCTGAAAATGTATCAATGTCATCACAGGAATTAAGCACAATTTAAAATAGAAAGCAGTTCTTTTAAATAGTAAAACATTTCACAAAATTATCGCTTTTGCTGTATTTTGGGCAAAGAAAATTGCAGGCAGAAGAAGAGAAATATTTAAAAACATAAAAATCTTGTAGTGTATGTGTCTGGTAAGCAATGCAATTCTGTAATTCTCTTTTAAAATAGATTTTCCTTTTTAACTTAAACATTCAAAACAAAAACAATAAGAACATTAAAAGCAGGCCTACCTTAATCTTTTAATATGTAGTAGCCTAACCAATGTAAGAATATATGCATTAAACGTGTTTACGTTTATATAAATAAATTCATATTGAGGCTATATCTAAGACTGCTGTGACCCTTCTTTGCTTGCGGAAGCTGTCGACGTCCAAATGGCTAATTGGCCTTTTCTTTTGTTAATGAACGCCGGACTCAAGGGATGTGCTGTAGCCCGGGGCCTGTAAGCTGATCCTGGAGCGCTGTGTGTGGTATCCAGACCTCTCGACAGAGACAGCCTGCTTCCACTCGAGCCAAAGTCATTCCTCTTTCTCTCTCCCTTGTCCACGTCTGTCTCTCGCTGATCACTGTCTCCCTCATTTGATGGTATGGTTTATTTATTTTAGCCCTGCTGGCTTTATTAAGGCCCCTCGCGCTCATTGAGTTCATGTCCGTATTGACATCCCTCCAAGTCCATTAAATGAACCCGTCCAATCAGAATTAGAGCTGCAAATGCGAAATTCACAACGCAAACACTGGGATTTAGCCCACTCGATAAACTAAGCTGATCTTTAATAAAAATTATAATAATTCTACTCAACTTTATTTTCATAAAGCGTGCAACTCTGACTCATTCAGGCGAAATGGCCAAAGCATATTTTATAAACAAGCCAAAAGAATAAGCAAGCTTAAGCCAGAAAAGATGATGATAATGATGAGAGACGCGATGTTTGTGGTCTCATAGTGATCGATTAAGGGTCAGTTGATTTTGGTGGACAGTGCGTAAGGCTCTAGAGAGAGAGAAAGAGTTGAGTTTGTAGGGGTCTAGGGTTTTGAGGGGGTGGGTGAGGCGGGAAAGGAGGAGCAATTAGAGGAGAGAAAGCCGGGGAGAGTTATTGAGTGATTGGCTGTCGAGTTTTGTTTAGTTGAGGCGCTGCACGAACTCAGTCTTTCCATTTCTTCCTCAAAAACGGACTACAAGCCGCCAGGATCAGAGCAGAGCTCGTGGCAGAAAGAGAACCGTTTCAAAACGTTAATAAGGACCACGGTTACGCACGTTGCTTGGATATTTTCCCTAACCAAAAACAGGATTTTGATCACAACCTTAAATCCAGCAGAAGAAGGGCGTTGAGTCTACACATGAAGCCTTGTTAAATCAGCACAAGAGCGGCGTTTATTCTCAGAACCTGTGTTTTCTTGAACCTCGCTACTGGTTATCGAATATCTCAATCTTTAGGGCTTTGCTTTAGCTTTTTCTTCTGTCAACGTCATCGTCTGTCAGCCAGTTGTGTCCGTACGTCAGCGCGGGACAGATGACGACTGAGAGCTCCCACGGAACGCTGCGCTCGACGCCCCCGATCAGGACCAGTCCGGCGTCCAACGCGCTGCATCCAGGACTCATGAACTCGACAGGTAACGTGGAAGACCATGGCACGGTGTCTAAGACTAAAAAGACTAACTCAGGACTGCGACGCCCGGAGAAGCCGCCCTACTCTTACATTGCACTCATTGTGATGGCAATTCAGAGCGCACCGACAAAGCGCCTGACACTGAGTGAGATTTACCAATTCTTACAAACACGCTTCCCTTTTTTCCGAGGCTCGTATCAGGGCTGGAAAAACTCTGTTCGGCACAACCTGTCTCTGAATGAGTGCTTCATTAAACTACCAAAAGGTCTTGGGCGACCGGGGAAAGGACATTACTGGACTATAGACCCCACCAGTGAGTTTATGTTCGAGGAAGGGTCATTTCGGCGAAGACCACGAGGATTTAGGAGAAAATGTCAGGCCATGAAACCCATGTACAGAATGATGAACGGCCTAGGGTTCGGTTCCGCCATTTTACCCCAGAGCTTTGATTACCAAGCTCCCACCGGAGCACTTGCGTGCCATGGCACTGGTTATAACCTGGACCTCTCTGGTAATGGTTATGAGTCAATAAACAGCGGGCACCATGGCCACATGTCCCCCAGCTCGAGACATGGTTATATGGCTAGCTGTCCAGTGCCTGGAAACGGAGACTATGGCGCGGAGAGCAACACCAGTCCAGTCTCGTCTTCCCCTGCAATAGCGGGCGCGCTTGAGGGTCACTCGCCGTATTCAGAGGGAACAGCACTGTGGGCCTCTTCTTCAAATTCTCCATACCTAAAACAGCAGACTACAGTCTCGAGCAATTCACCGTCCACGGGACAGCATCCAGGAATATTCACCTACTCCCTGGAACAGGGTTACATACAGCCAAGTGCGAGAGACAATGCAGACATGTCAGGTAAAAAAATTACGTAGCCAACACATAATCTCTGAAACATTTGGATGACATTACGTTCAAATACACGTGTTGTAGCTATACGAATTAAAATGTAGGCCTATAAACTATTTAGGCTAAAAAAATTATCTAATCTAAAAATCTAATTTAAAATTCCAAAGTATGATAAAAAAGAATGATGTCAAAATGTTAAAATTATAACGTATTAGGCTTTTTTTTTTGTATTGATAGTTGTTAAATTAATCTTATTGCAACTTTGTGAGCATGACTCAAAAGCATTGACATATGTTGCAATAGAGAGATTTTTTAGGCATCCGTTCGTCCACGAATAGTTTGGGTACGAGACAAATGCATTAATAATGTATACTAATTAAAGATGTCAATAATAAGAGTAATTATTATCAGAAAATGGTTAGTAATTAAACTTTTATGTAATTGTAAAATATATTCTAATAGCCTAAATACAAAAATGTATGAAGCTCATGGAAAAAGGCAATTTAAAAAATGCTATTTTTTTATTGAACATTGTTGAAATATTTTGGATAGTTAAAAATAAAATGACAAATGAAATGTATTTTGTTACAAAATATGTAGGCCTACAAATTTAAATGAAGCGACAGGGATATTTAAGGCTACTCTCAAATATGGGTGTAAAATTTCATATATGGGAGTACAAATTGTGAGCTGATAAATACATTTAAAAAGCAACAACACAATTTTATGCAAAGGTCATGATGTGTATATTTATGTCACTGTGTATATATCTATCCGCAGGCATATCGCGCTATCCGACACATTCATCCCCAGTCGGAGAACGGAAGGACTTCATGTTGAATTTTAACGGAATTACCTCTTTCCATCCGTCTGCTGGTGGATATTACCATCACCATCATCATCACCATCACCATCATCAGAGTATGCATCAAGACGTCAAACCTTGCGTGATGTAGTCCGCTTGTTGCGGAGCAAGTTGCACAGAGATAAGCACTTGGGATAGCTGTGAGGTAAAGACAATTAATGAAGGATTAATAATTGTGCACTCACGAGATGCTCGGAAATGTATTTTTGAAAACCAGCGAAAAAGCCTCTGACGACATGACTTGACCTCATCGCAGCGAGCGCATATAAATCAGTTAAACTCATGAAGTCATGGACTTGCCACTTTATGCCTTGTGGTTACATTTCCATAGAGTTTGAATTAAGCACATATAAGAATATTTCACTTAATCTGTACAGTGCAATGATGTTAGCAATAAAACATTTCAAAGGAAAGTAGTGTGTTTTTGCCTAACCTATAGGCCAAGACCCTCTATCTATCTATCTATCTATCTATCTATCTATCTATCTATCTATCTATCTATCTATCTATCTATCTATCTAT
>JAUCMT010000048.1:9661497-9691400 GCA_032357475.1 Enteromius thamalakanensis
CTATCTATCTATCTATCTATCTATCTATCTATCTATCTATCTATCTATCTATCTATCTATCTATCTATCTATCGTTTAAGTCGAAAGTCCAAATATGTGTTTTTCCCCCTCAGTGTTTTTTTATGTTGATTACAATATACTTTAAACCCCCCGAGATCAAAACAATTGTTGTGAATTCTGCCGTCCAAACATAAAATGTCATATTTTTGTAATTGCGGTTGTGCAAACAAGGGAACTATATACAAGTCAGTTTATTAATCAAGGTATAGTCTATTTTAACCGAGGTTTAAATTCCTCACATATTCAGGTTGCGGCAAGTTGTTTTAAATAAGTTGTAATCACATTGCTATTATTATAATTACTAACCTATTATTTTCATGTAAATGTTGCAGTTTCATTAATCGTTACCTGTTTTATAATTTCAAAAACCACAATCCAGTCGATTTAATGTCAGTTAAAAGTTGGTTTAGCCTATCTTTTAGAAATGTTCAATGGCAGTTTTGTTGCCGGGACGTTATGCCATGGAAATTTGACTATTATAATAATAATATTTACAATAACAATAAAGGCATACCCCTTGAAATAGCCTATTTACTGGAGTAATAATTGTGATACAACTAGCCCCGGTCTTCCTAGTTTATTATTAACATTTATTTTATTTAGCCTAAAATGATAAATGCGTCAGGAAAAAGATAAAATGAAAACAGAATCGTTGTAAATAATGAGAAAAGTAAATTATTTTCTTCTTTAAAAAAAGAAACTAGGCAAATGATTATTTACATTTAGCCTAATCTACCTATTTTTTTAATTAATCGCCGGATTGGCCAACATAATACATTAGAGAGTTTATGCTATTTGAATACTTGATGTTTTAGTAATATTGAAAAAACTAAATAACTTTAAATAACTTTCCAGTCGCAACGCGTCGAACCCAGGCTATTTTATATTTCTAAGATATGCTTTATCCAGCAGCGTCCTTTTAAATCTGACCAGTACGAAAGACAAAAAAAAAATAAAAATTTTCTTTATCTTGAGAAGTACACATGTGTCACTTTTAGGAAAAATAGTTCAGCTTATTGTAGAAAATGATTCGTGAGTTATCGTGGCGCTTTTACACGGTCATCTACCGCCATCTATTGGTCACTTGATGTACCTTCACGCGACGCCTGTGAAATAAACTCGATTAGTGCCAGTTTTCCGCCTGATTTTTATAAACAAAGCGGAATACCTGAGCGAATATTTGGAAAGTATTACAATAAGACATTTATAGCTACTAATAAACACGGATTATACGCATCTAGCCAACATCAGTCGCACCCGTCTTCAAAACACAGCTATCTTCCAAAAAACACAAAGCGTTATTATTAAAGCACATTGAAGGTATTTATATAGACAATTAAAATTACAGGGAAACGACCATATAAACACAGTTCGTAAACTATAGGGCAATAAAATAAAAACTTTCGCATGACGTTGCCAATCACAATATTAAATCTTGGGATATTACTGGGGACGACAGCTACATGGTGCACAAGAATATGGTGATCTGGTGACAAAAAAATGGGATGTAGACTCCAGGTGTGAAACATCTCTGGCCACTCGCTAAAAAAAGAAATGCACTGATGCAACATTATTTTTGACCTCATTTGAACTGAAAAAAATGATACTGACAGAGATGGCACATTCGGGTGGCACAACCATAATTTAAAATGAGAAAAACCAAATGATTGCTGAGTTCATTTTGTCTTGAAAAGACAAAAAAATCATTCTCTTTTTCCTACATGTCTTGAAAACTGTGCACCAGATGTGTTTCTGTATAGAGTTCACTGTTGACTGACTGTTAAACAAAGACACGTTGAAAGTATGTTGTTGCAAATCATGTCTTCAAGCAAAACTTAAATAAGTAATCAGTTTTCAGTGTTATTTCTTGGCGTACCAGTGCATTTCTAGATGCAGATTTGCATTTCCTAAATTATGACCAATTAAACATAAATTATATATTCTATTAGACATTCTGAGATGCATGTAGAACATTTGATCTGATGCACACGATTAAAATGTTGATGAAAAGAAACCACTATCTGGGATCTCTCTCACTGGAGCAACCATACTTGATTCAAGAGCAGAATGACTTTCATTAAGCATTGTGAGTCAGGGCATGTGTTTTAGCTCTAGGACTGCATATTTTGTTCACTGACCTCATACAAGACACAATCTAGTATTGTAGTGGTGAGCAGAAAAAAGCTAAAATTACCAAAACAACAGTTAGAAATGTATTTATTATCATAACTAGTAATTAATACAATCCAAATATGTTATGAGCTTGTCCTACAGAATCAGCGTTGTAATAATATTATCTATACACTTTCAATTAAAAAATAAATAAACAATTAAATAAACACAATATTGTTAAAGTAATAGTAATGGTGTGTGCTTATACTTATAAAAGTGGTGCAAGGGTTCCCCCTAGCGGCCAAAGCTGATTTTTTTCTTTTTTTACACTGAGTGGGTCATAATACCAAGGCGTTAGTGTGATTAAAACAAAACACATGCTTTTATTATTACTACTGATATGTAGCCGATTACAGTATCAAAACATGGCTCAGCAGTGAACTCTAGTGTGTCTTATTCTCAAGCAAATACCTCACAGTATTAAACAGTCACAATATTAAAGTTGTGATGCTCGCCGTTCTACCGCCAAACTTTGCCAACAAATACCCCCTCCACACCCCCTCCAAAGTATTCTATCTTTACTTGTCAAGCAGGTACTGTCTCAGCTTCACACTGATGCTTTAAATGGTCCTGTCGCAGCTTCCGGCTTCCCATATTTGGACTGCCCTCGTGACAGTGAACGTGCAAAATGATTGACAGGCAGACATAGGCTTTTTGATTGGCTAAAGGCGAGTTATATTTCAATGACATTCAGGGATCACTTTCTTTCTGTTACGGCACCTTCCGTGGAAGTTCTCTCTGACTCCACACTCTGGTGTAAACTACGGGCAAAGTTAAGCAGACTTTAGAAAGAATGACAGCTGTGACATCAGCTCGTGAGGGGCTTCATGCACCTCTTGCTCATGAATAATGCTACTTCTATGCAGCTGGCGATGGAACATTCCTTTTAGTGCATTAGCTGATTGCATCCCTAACCCATTCGCTGGAGCTAACCACATTGTTTGAAGAAGTTAGTGTGTGGTCTTGCCTGTTCGCGTGCAGTCTGACATCTGTGCACCAGTGCAGCGTCCCATACTATTCTTCAAACGCGAAAGGAACACCAGAGATTCATTTCTTATTGAGTGCTTCATTTATGCAGACTGCTGATCATGAAATTATTATTCACAATATAGGCTATAGACATCATAAGCATCATGTGTATATATTTACGTTAAATAATAGCCGTAAGCATTTGTATTACATTATGTTATTAACATGATTTTTTACATGAAGTTATATAATTTTTTTACATTAAGTTATATAAGCTATATGGGTAGTTGATATAAAAAAAAACAAAAACAATAAACTTTAAAAAGGTTACATGAACCAGGTATAAAGGTAAAAAATAAAATCTGATTAAAATAATTAAAATACACCTTTTTACTGTACATTGTAACCTAAAACCTTGACTTTGGTTTAAAAAATAAAAAAGCATTTAAGTTATTATGTATAGCCAATACGAAATGACTATGAGTCCGTCAAAATGAGACGAATTACCCAAAAACGGGTGCTTTAACAAAATGGCCACAAGAGGGCGATCAAACACAGAAACACACATTTAGCAGGTGAATTTGGCCAATCTACAGACGCGCTCCTTGCTTGCTCCTTTTAAATGCTCCTTACTGCACGCGCTCAATATCAAATAATTATTAGGGCTTTAATTTGCCACGAATAAGGCAAATATGGGAAGAATACATCCAAGTGAAAATATGAGCCAGGGCATTGCCACCACAATAACAAAGAACAAGGATTTTAATTAACCTAACTAAATAATAATTTTGGCAAATAACTAATTTCCCAATGTCAATTAGCCTACATTTACGTTTATTTATTTATCAGTAGCTAAGGCTAAGTAAAGCATTTGGTCAGTGCAATTATTTTATTAGTCATTTTTTAAAGATATAAGTTAATTAGCTTAGGGTTTGTAATTTCTTCTAATTTGCTAAAATTATATTGCCATTATATAGCTATATTTATTTAAATTAACTTCAATGAACGCAATCTGTCACAAAATAAAACAAAGACCTAACAGAAAAAATACAATTAAAATACAAAATAAACCGCAAATGAATAAAAAACGCCTCGTCTTTGTATGCTATATTACAATTGCTGAAACATATCATATTAATTATTGATCATGGAGTTTCATTTCTATGTATTGTTGGTATTGTTATCATTGGTAATAATGAATTGATACTGATGTTTTAGTTTTTCGTGTAATGATTGATTTATTTTTTTAATGTATTTGATTTACCTTCCCTTTTTTGCTAAAGATTATAACAACTTTGCTTATGTTACTTTCTAATTTATATTTATGTGCAAATGACAAACAAGTGTAATATTAAATACTTTACTGTCCAAAATCATGTTACAAATGGTCAGCAGATATATTGTCCGTTGTCACAAGAATTATCTACACCAGTTTTCTAGCTTTCCTTCATTTCCATAATCATGATGAAGACAAATGTCACAAACGGTGAGACCTCTCAACGGAAACCTAAAGCTATTATTAACTCTGAGACGACAAGTCTTAACACTTAAAGAAAATTAAAGCAGCACTGAAGTGTAAAGGCACTGTCACGCACCCAGAAAGAAGAGGTGTAAAGTGCAATTTGGGCGGCTTTTCGTCCATTTAGCACTAAAAATGACACATTGCTTCATTGACACCATTTGGCCAGCACAGATTTTGCTTTGCTCCCGAGCAGTACATTTGTTTCTGTAAAACCAACACAGCTTCACTTCACCCCTCCAGCGCATCTATTAGTGCCAAATGATTGAAATGAATCCTGACACCTGACCGAAAACAGAAAAGGGCTCATTCTTGTTCAACGGGTCGGCTTCCACTCTAAAAATGAGACACTTTTACAAATAATATAAATCTGTTTTACCTACTGCTTTTAATATTGATCATGTACTTTTATACTAAGCATGCCATTTAACACCCTGTAGCAGATGTCAGCGATTCCACTGATTCCACCTCTTACGCAGCCAGAGGATGCAAGAAATTTCTCCTTTTCTGTCAGCACTTCGATTCTTTCTGTGTGTTTGCGCCTTCCTTATGCTTAACTCAAGGGTAGACTATGCCTATACCCAGAGGGAAAAGGTCTTCGGGTACAGTCTTTCCACAAACAGCTCTCGAGCGCTTATTGGTCGTGAGATGAGTTTAGGGAGGAGCGCTGAGCTCAGCCAAAAGGCAGAATTGGTTATTCGGTGAAAAAGTCCCTGTGAAGTGACGGATGCGGGAAGTTCACAGGTTTTCCCTATTCACTGCCTTCTCCACGTAAGACATTTGCTTCTCTTTCGCCTGCACAGAGTAGACCTGAAAATCCGCTTGGGAAGAAACTTTGGATGAAAGTTCTGAGACAAGACACTGAAGGAAAAGGTGGAAGTGACGAACTTTGGAATGAACTTTCTTCTCGAAGAGAATTAAGAGGTCTGGCTAGATTTTAATCTTCTTTATATCTGTTCGTAAGCAGCAGGAGAGCGTTGGAGAGAGGGGTACGATGCAGGCGCGCTACCCCGTGTCTAGCCAAAGTCCTCTAGGCGTAGTGCCTTATATCACCGGGGATCAAGGCTTTTATCGAGCCGCTACCGGAGGTGGCTATACCGGTATGCCTGCGCCTATGAGCATGTACTCTCACGCAGCGCACGAGCAGTACCCCGGCGGCATGGCGCGCGCATATGGGCCGTACGCTCCTGCGCAGCAGCCCAAGGACATGGTCAAGCCTCCGTACAGCTACATCGCCCTCATCACCATGGCCATCCAGAACTCAGCAGACAAAAAGATCACGCTGAATGGGATCTACCAGTTTATCATGGAGCGCTTTCCATTTTACCGGGACAATAAGCAAGGCTGGCAGAACAGCATTCGGCATAATTTGTCGCTCAACGAGTGCTTTGTAAAGGTGCCAAGAGATGATAAGAAGCCAGGTAAGGGCAGCTACTGGACACTAGACCCGGACTCTTATAACATGTTTGAAAACGGCAGCTTCTTGCGACGGAGGCGCCGCTTCAAGAAGAAGGACGTGGTGAGGGACCCAGAGGAGCGGGACCGGCCGGGCAAAGACAGCCAGGGACAAGCGTGCGAGCAAGACGCACAGCAGCCAGTGAAGCTCCGGGATATAAAGACCGAGAACGGGGCCTGCACGCCCCCGCATGACAGCACTCCACCCCTCAGCACCGTGCCTAAAACGGAGAGTCCAGACAGAAGCGGTGGGAGTGCGTGTAGCGGGAGTCCTCAGTCGCAAACGCCACAACAGGCCTTTAGTATGGATACAATCATGACCGGACTTCGTGGCTCCCCGCAGCACGCGGCAGAGCTGCCGGCCTCTCGCGCCGCGCTGCCAGGTTCGGTGTCTCTGACCTACTCGCCGTCCCCGCAGCCCGCCCATTACAGTCCACCCTGCGGCCAGCCCGCCACTTACCACTGCAACATGCAAGCGACGAGCCTGTACACAGGGGAGCGCGGCCACGGGGATGACACTTTACCGGAATACACAAACACGACAAGCGCCTCCTCTATCTCTCACCCCCACCAGAGCTCGAGCCAGGAGAGCCAGCACTTGCAGCAGAACCGACTCGCGCCCTGGTACCTCAGTCAGTCCGGAGAGCTGGGGCACCTGAGCGCGAGCTACCCCGGCCAGCAGCAGAACTTTCACGCGGTGCGCGAGATGTTCGAGACTCAGCGGATAGCTCTGAACAGCTCTCCGGTGACCGGAAGCAATAGCTGTCAAATGGCTTTTCCGTCCAGTCAGCCGCTCTACCGGGCTTCCGGAGCCTTTGTATACGACTGCAGCAAGTTCTGACCAAACCTTACATGAATTTCAAAATTTGTTTTAATATATATTTGTATTATTTGCCATGTGTTTGTAATTTAAGGAAGCTTTTAGGTTGATGAACTCGGGCTGATATGCGAGTTTGTGTTGGTAAGTAGGACAATTCCGCTGCACATAAACATTCTCTCCCTGCTCGTCCATCAAGATAGATTAAAAGAAAACGTGTTAATTTATTTCATGCAAGAGCAGGTGGACCAACTTTGCAAAAAAAATGTCTTAAGTATTTATAATCAATTCAGTATAGAAAGGTAACGAGTGTACAACTGTATTACAGTTTTTTCTTATACCTTTTGGAAATATCTAAAGTTACTATTTGTTTAATAAATTGTCGTCTTGTTGGAGTTAAACTTTCGAGTGATTTATCGATTTGTAATGCCTGTTGAACCCATTATTTACTTCAATGACTGTCAGAGCTTGTTATTGATTAGCGGCCACAAAAAAGCAAGTAATATTTTTTGAAACGTTGTTCAAACATAGCTGACTAACAAATATTTACCATTTATTTTTATTTTCCTTTTAAAAATATTTGGCTCTTAATAAGGCATTCCTTGGACATGGGGTGGGGGTGGGGGTCAAAGGTTTAAAAACATCTGGAAATTATTATTTTTTCACTTACGCGTGCAAAGAGTCCTCAAATTGTTTCTAAGCTAAAAATGCATTTACTAACAACAAAAAGCAATGTTTAATATAAACTATTACAAACACATGACACAATTTTAATGATAAATTCAGCGTTAAACTCTATTATTTTAAGTAAATTAAGAATAATCGAGCACTCCGTTTGACAGAACTTTGTCCCCCGTTTACCTACAAATCTCCTATTTTAAAGTTCGTATTTTGATATCCTGTCCAGACTTCCTGCATAATGTGTATCTCAACTACTTCAGAGAAATATATATTTATGGGGAATAAATATGTTCATAGTTTTACTGAGATATATCTTGCAGTCTTGTTTTATTTATGCCAGACTATTTAAGCGCTTTTGCTGTGTTCTCTTTTTATAATGTTGGCAAACTGGGGTGAACTGCACTTTTGCAATCTTGCGGAATGTGGACAACCATTGTCTTTGATAGAAGTTTTCATTTGTAAACACATAATAGATTAAAAAGCAGATAAACAGCAGATGAAAGAATTGCTGTAGGCCAGACATGTTGAGCCAGCCATATAAAATATGGGCTTGATAAATCAAACGATTAATTCAGCCAGAACCTTTAAACAAAAGCATTCTATTCGGTATGTGTCTCGGTGCTTTATTGATTTCTGCGTTGCTTATTTAAACACACAGGTAACGTAAAACAAACACTATCGTGGATATGTTGTAACTCAAGATATCCCTACACGGACACAAACCAAATAACGAATCACACTATTTAACATTTCAGTGAAATTGAAATAAGACTGATTTGATTGATTTAATTTGGATCTGTTGCTCTGATACACATGCAGCACTATAGCTGCGCACAGCTTCTCGCAGTCACCGGCAGCAGAAACTGTGGGCCTAGCAGCACTTGTATTTATTAGGTGTATAATTGGCACCAACTGATCTGCTCTTTTGCGATTATATAAACGCTGCGATTAAATAAGGGCAGTGCATGATTCACAGACACGGTTTGAAAAGGCCTCAAGTGTAAATCAAGAGAAACAAATCAGGAGAAGATCAAGAAAAAAAATCACAGACAGTAAGAAAGAAAGAAAAAAAGACTGAATAGGCTTTAAGCCATAAGTCTCTAAGTATCGTTGCGAGGTCAGCTCGAGGCGATTTGAGTTTGTATGCAGGGCTTAAGTGGCAAATGCATTACAGGTGCGCGCGGGCAGCGTTAGGGCTCGTGCCAGTGAAAAGGTGTCTTTGTTGTGATCAGCTGCGTGTTTCAGGGTTGAGTTGCGCGCGAGGGGAATATGATACAACAGAGAGAGCCTTCTGGTATTAACGTGGCACGTTTTAACCAGATGCAGATCTCATAACATGGCTGAGAAGTCTGTCTGTTTGTTTGTTTATTTGAAATCGATGTGTATCATGCGTGATATCCTGTGTGATGTATTTTACAATTCCCTGATAACATTTTGCGGCCTCTTTAAAATAGATAAACGTAGGACAATTACATCAAATTATTTTTTTTAATAGTGTTTAAAAGCGAGATGCTGCTAATTTATTGTAATTCAACAGTTCGTATTATAGTAAACAGATCGATGTTTATTACAGTCTAATGATACTAGTAGGCCAATATTGATGTATTAGTATTAATAACAACAAAAATAAAACGGTATAAATTAATAAACAATGAAATATAAGCTACAAAATTTTAGAGTCTATTTATATTCAACACTGTAAAGGAAAAACGTTTAATCGGGCAAACAAGAAACAACTCTTAGGGCTGATTTATTGGTATTTAAATTGGTAGTATTTCCTAAATGTTAGCAATTAAGTTACAGTGTATGAATTATCTCACAATCTGCTAAAAATTAAACAAGCAATAAACGCCATTCATCCATGTAAAGAAGCGCCGTGCTCCCAATTTAAAGACAAAAATCCTTTTAGTGTTATGATACAAAATATTAGTTACTTTAAATGCCACATTTAAAAAAAGTCTTAATATTTTCTACATATGTAGGCTATATATAGCTATATATGCTAAATAAATTGTTAGCAGCCAATTCAAACCTTGTTAACATTGGCTATATAACATTTAAACTAATTTATTGCTTTTAAATATTCAACGTTTACCTTAGACATAATAACTATATAGGTTACAATTATTTTTCTCACGGGCAAACCCGGAATTGCAAATACATCTTAAGTAAACGCAGTGCCGCTGACTGAGGAAAGGTCGCGAGGCTTATCACGGATTACCTGCTTGATGAAAAATAAACACAAGAAAAAGAAACACGAATTTACTCTGACAGTGTAGATTTAAACAAAATTATTATTCTGCGTGTCAAAGAGTAAAAGTGTGAGACGGATGTGAGTAAAAGTTCCTTATTAACGAAATCCAAAAGGCACTGACAAAACAAATAAACAATACCGAACAAACGGTGAGATTATTTAGTTCACTGAAATATAATAGCAATATAAATGTAATATGACATATAATAAAATATATAAATATAACAGTTTTATACATACCTATTTGATGTTATCTTTCTAAAAAAAATAAGACAAGATAAATTAACGACAACACCGCATAAAATTCTCTATATGAATTGTTTAAAAGAATATTTGTGTTAAAATTATGTATATATTTATTTCTAAATAATATTTAGGTCTAATTTTTAAAAACTCTATAATGCACATCTCTTTATGGTTTTCTGGAAGCAGCGAGCAAACCAGTTATCGCATAAAGGATCATTTGAGGTCCCTGTATTTTTAATTTAATTTAAGTTTATATTGAATATAAACGAAGCATTATATGAAATTCTTGGAAGTTTTTCACGTCCCTTATATTTTTATTATACTTGAATTTGTTGGTCCAATTGAACTTCACGTTTCCTACTGCTTTTACGGGAACATCAGCAGGGCAGTCAAATAAAATACCAGAAATGTCCCCGCTCAAGCGTAAAAAGTAAATTCTCCGGGATATATAACGTAGTTAGTGGCTGCTCGCGGCCGGTGCACCTGTATGCGGTAGAGCTCGCGACCCAGGCCAGTGGAAAAGTGCTTTTTAGGCTCGCGGACCGACGAGCCACTGTCTGGTTCCAATCAGGCCCGCGCGCTCACAGTGCTGCGCTGTTCGGAGCGCTTAAATGGCTCGTGATGCAGACTCAAAAACACAAATACACATACATGAACCGCCCCCACTATCTTACGAGGGTCTCAAAGACCACTTTCCTGGACGTCGGTGTCAAATGACCTTCATTTGGCACTTCGAATAGACTAGAATATCCGTGGCCTCTCGAGTCGTTTAAAAAGAAACTGATTTTACCGGGCTTCTCTCTCCTCGCTTGAGGACACTTACGCTGACAGAGGTCTCTTGAATCTGTTGGTACTTTGATGAGGACAACCGTGTCGCCATTACAAATAAACACGGCGGAGGATTTTCGCACACAGCGAAATGTCTTCACTGTCAGGGTTCAGTGGCCCAGCTGCGCCCGACGTCAGAGGTGATTAAACATGAGCTGCTTTACAAGGCCGAGTTACTGCTCCCTCAGCTGCGCGCGGTGGGCCGCGCTCGAGCATCTGGAATGAAGGAGCGCGAGGCCTCGAGGACGCCCGTTTCCCGCCGAATACAAGAGAGCGCTTGTGCTCGGTGACCGCCGGGCAACCCGCGAGAGCTGGCACGAGCCGCTTTCTGACGCATTTCACTGTATATAATATATAACTTCTGAGGCGAGAGAGAATGAAACTGAAAAGCTGACAGTAAACATCATTTTGAAAATAACTGACCTTAACCATGTTAAGCTCAAGCTTCTGTTTACTTGAGTCAGCAATATTAGCTAATCTTTTATACTATTGCTACCTCTAATGTTGTTCCGTTTAATAAAGTAGACTAAATTATATGAAACAAAGTAACAAAAAAAATAAATAAATAAAACAACAACAACTGTTATCACCCAAAATAAAAGCTTAAATTTGCAAATCGAATCTGAGGACCGAACCTTTTAACATGTAAAACCCAGCGGGGCAGTAGGTCTAGAAAGAGTGACTAAAAATAAGTGACTAAATATTATAAAAAAATAAATAATAAAACAATATAATAACAAAATACTACAGCCATAATAAACATCAAACTATTTTAACATTTATGTTAATCTACCCTCTTCAAAAACATTTTTATTGACATAAAAAAAAGTTTTTAAAACTTCTGAAATTATTATAGCCTTTTATTTGAGGTTGATCATATTAATCTATTCTTTCATGATATCATTTTCATAATTTTTAATAAAACCAGCAGTTCTGTAATAACTTACTAAGCTATATTGTCTCAGACAGTGGGGGAACCTTGGAGTCAGAAAGGTTAAAAACCATAAACAAACACACGCATTACAACTGAAATTTAAAACTTCAGAGTTTGTATTTGCATTTTTTTAAATAATCAGAAAACAATTTTTAAAATTCAGACCAATGTCATCACTTTTTAAGGATTCACATAAATAAAAACGGCAAAGCTCTACAAACCCCATTTAATTCTTTCCCCTCATGATTACGAATAAAAACAGATTTATAAAAAAGAATAAAAAATAATCTCGACATAACACAAACTAAATACATACAGCATAGTATAGCAACATAATTTTAAATATGACATTATTAAGAAACAGAGAAAGGCAACAGCAGGGACCCTCAAGACACAGTGAAACTGAGATCAGAAAGCTGAAGCAGCAGAGAAAATGACAGACGGCGAAACAGAACTACAGCTAAATGCTTCTTCCAGTGATCTCACACACACGACAACCGCCTCTTTGGCATGCATGTAGATAAAGGCGTGTGGGCTCAGGCATTCGGGTTGTTTTGCATGAGCTTGATGTCCTCGTCCACCATTTCTTTAACAAGCTCCTGTTGAAATACACACACACACACCGATTATTTCTCAACCTCCAGTGCACTGGAAGTGAACCGCTTTGATTTTTTACAAGAACGCTCACCTCGAATGACACACGTGGTTTCCAGCCCAGGATCTTCAAGGCTTTGGAACTGTCTCCCTGTAAGAAGTCCTAGAAAAAGACAGAAAGAGAAAGTGAGATGGAGAAAAACAATGATGAAGCAGCAAAAAAAAAAAAACAACACAAAGGGGTGGTTTAGTTCTTCTTAATTAACTGGACCTCCCAACCTGTACACACACACTCTTCTTCACTCTCACACACCCACATACACTCGCCAGCACCACACACACAGGTGTCAAGCTCTGTGTCTCGGGGGGAAGGTGAGGGCCGAGGCAGGCCATCCATCCAGAACCCCCTCTTTTCCAGCCCTCTCTCAGTGCCAGAGCATGATGGATTATGTGACTCTCGTGGCCTAACCCCTTCTGTTCTCCTGCTGGGACGGCAAAACTCACACACACCCACCCACACACACATTTAAAGGTGCTTCACAGGGTGGCAGTTAAGAGTTTGAGAGTGTCCTTGCTGCTGATCTGATTACAGAAGGAGCCAGAACCCACACACACACACACACACACACACACACTTTTCTGCGCCTTTGACAAATGAGAGCTCTTGTTCCAAAAGCCCATATTTTTTACAGTGAACACTGAGAAGTTAGTCACTAACTCATGGTTCCATTTTAGCTCCAATTAAATCATTTAAATGACATAACCATATTTTAAAGACTAATTAGCGAAATAGCATTCATTCATCAACATACGAAACAGCATGCAACCATCATAATCAAGATACGTATTAATGCGGCATATTAATCATAATTAGTCTTCACTTTTCTGAAAGCTAAATTAACATCAGCTGCTTTTGTCCCCCATCCAAGTCTTCACATGCAAACAACTACAGTACTGTCTCCTGATGATGCAAGTTTGCAAAGGAAGGAAAACTAGAAACCGTGAATCATGCGTTGTGTGCAATAGCTCTCGCTATTAAATAGAAAGTCAGCAAGTCAAGACAAATCAAAGGCACAGAGGAAGTTCACAAGCTGATTTTAGGTTCAAACATTGGCTGTTTAGGCTTGCTTTAAGAAGATATCTATATGCGCCAGGGTTTAAAACAGAAGCCGCACCTGCATGTATGGTAAACAAAATGGAAATAAACAATAAATTAAAGTGATAGTCATCATCTGGGTGCATTTTTATTGTGTGTGACCGAGCACTTAACGTAAAGGAATTCAAGACTATTGAAAAGAGAGACCTTCACAAACATCAAGCAACTTTTGCATGGCTACACATGAAATGTGAGACTCTAAAATTACTATATGCATGCACGTTTCAATAAGTTTTAATATCTTTGAGATGTGAAGCAAGAAAAAACACGCACACCGAAACAGAGCAACTGTTTCATGCACTGTTGCAGGACAGCGGAGTCAGAGGTCAAATCCACAAAACCAATAGGACCCGATCGACAAAAGGGGAGGTCAAACTTCCTTTGATCAACAAATTCCTGGATATTTGTGTCTGTAAACATGTCTAAATCAATCTTTACTGCTTCTTCCACAATGCATTGTTTTACTTAAATGTAGATTTTAATTTATCTACAGATAAATAAAAACATTAGACAGCTTTAAATTGTACTTTTATTAACATGTACATATATACGTAGTACAAAAAAGGTTGGGGTAAAGTTTTTCATATTTTTCATTTAGGAAGGATGCACTACATTGATCAAAAGTGATAAAGACTTAAATAAATTCATTTTTTTTTTTTTTTAAATATCAATATAAGAATCCTGAAATCTCTGTATATTTATAATTGGCATACATCACAACATTGTTAAATTTCTTAAATATCATATGATTATATTACATCAATTTCTAAATGTTTTTTTTGACACTGACGACTGGAGTAATAATGCAGAAATTTCTGCTTTGGCATCATTAAAAAAATACATGTTAAAATAGGCTCAAAAAGATAAACGATATTTTAAATTGCAATAATTTTACACAAAACTAGTTTTAACTGACACTTAAATGTGGCTTTGGTGAGCTTAAAAGACATCTTTATGAAAACCTCAGTATTTTTAAATGGTACAATTTTATATATAAAATGTATATATATCAGAACCAAAAAAAACATTCTATCTTTTCATGTGTAAAAGAGACGGGGTACAACGCTGAAAATCTGAATCAACACACTGGAGAATGTCTTTATCTCAGATTCTTGTTTCAAGTGTTTACTAAATATTTATAAAATCATGTAAACCCTCTCCAGCAAAGAGACACAGACCCTAAGTGTCTGACACTTTAAATGCATGCGTATGTGAGACACACAAGTGCGGGATGAATCCAACTGCACCCTCGAAAGAACGTAGAGAAACAGAACGAGAAATCCACGGCTGTTCGACAGACTTCGCTACATGCCGTGCAGTTTTGTGTGTGCGAGAGTTGTGTTATTTGATGCAGGATGTTTAGGAGGGATCAAAGACTCTAACGATTTCCCATTTCAAACAACAGCCAATCACAAACCAAAAAAACTATAGAAAAAAACAAAAGACTTGAGTGCAAAAGTACATCTCAATCTATGCAACCTAGTGTCAGCGTGTTAAAAACCAGGCTCGAACAACAAGATTGCAGCATGAAAGCATCTGCATGAGTTCCTCATACTCAACGGTGTGTTTATTACTGAGGATCTGTGTGTGCTTATGTGGTATTGGCAGTGTGTTTGTTTGTTTACGAGCCTCGGAGAGCTGTGCCTTTTAACCAGCGCAAGAGTCCTGCCTGTCAGTATCAACATGATTCATCTCATTCAAATGACCCAGATACCTTTTCAATTTATATTTCACCTCCTTTTACTGCACTGGCACTATGAGTGGGGGGAGACAGAGAAGTATGCTGTAAAATTGATCAGAATTTTAACGATAGAATAGTAAAAACGCTATGGTAAAAAACCTGCTAATTGCTTACAGTAAGTTACTTTACTATCTACACAAAAAAAAAAATCTCTTGGGACAAATTTACAGTTTTTGGAGTAAAAAATATAATTTACAGTGAAAAATAATAAATTGGCATTTCCTGTGTGACGTGGTAATTTCTTCTTTAGATACAAAAATTACCATCTTTTAATAAAAATATCACATCTGATGTTGTTAAATGTTGTAAATAAAGAAGTAAATAAATAAAAAAATATATAACACTCACAAATGTATATATATATATATATATATGTGTGTGTGTGTGTGTGTGTGTGTGTGTGTTATGTTTGAATTCTAAACATACAAAACAATTTTGGTATAGTAACATTATACCAGTTCATGAAATGATGAAATTTACCATTTTACCATGCTACTATATTTTAAGGTAAAGTTAAACCACATCTTTTTATTATAAATTTGACTTGTATTTTTATACAGTGTAACTGAAAAGCACAATACACACTTTTAGCCAAAAAAAAAGTGACTGTGCACTTTGCTCTGCTGTGAAACACAAGAGATGATATTGGGCTCCACAACAATAAGCGAATGCACTGACTTTCATTGTATGTCTAAAACAACGAGTAAACAACTTTAGTGTTTTATAGATGAAAGTCACACGGTTTTGCAAGAACATGAGGGTAAGTAAATGATGAGAGAATTTTTATTTTTGAGTGAACAACCACTTTAACACTACTACAATTATTATCATAGCTCCTTCACGTTTGTCTCGTGTGTAATAAAACACGGTCTTGTCTGGAGTGATCGAGAGTGAGAGAAGAGGAGGAGAGAGAGGACGGAGACAGGAATGACATGGAGAGAAAGGAAAATGATGATAAATTGAAAGCTCGGAGAGACGAGCTGTGTAAAAGTTAAAGAGTGAGTGAGGAGAAAGCGTCAGGGAGAGGGAGCGAGGAATGTGAGGTGTCAGGAGTTCAGCAGTCTGACAGTGTGAGTAAGAGTGCCGAGAGCCAGAGTTAATTACTCAATCAAGATAACGAGCCTGGGACATGCCATTTACAGAGGGCAGCCCACAATTAACCTCCCCTCTCCCACTACACACAGCCGTGAAAGTGTGAACACGCGCACACACCCATGAGGTCATTATGAGACATGACACAAACAAACCCAACACTGGTACACAACTTAACTCCCATTTTCACATTCACAGTCCAAGACACCTGCTCGGAAGATCTGATCTAATACAACATAGGATTGTTTTGATTACTCCAAATGAACAGGTTTGTTTACTTAAACCGTCAAGTGTAACTAATCTAGTTAGCTCCATCTGATCAACCTAGTTTAAAGAAATATTCCAGATTCAATACAAGTTAATCAAAGTCGACAGCGCTTGGTAAAATGTTGATCATCACAAAACTAAAATTCGTGCAAATGAATAAAGCTAATCTGTAAACGTTAAAATACTCAATAAACAATAAGTGTGTAGAGATACTGTAATTTTAGTGTGGAAAATTTAACAATTCTACAACTTTACTAAAATAACAAAAGAATTGCTAAAACCCTACAATGGAAAACATTATTTAAACATATTTGCAGGTTATAAAATACATTTTGATTAATTTGACTCTTTCTATAAAATTATAAGCATCGCATTTCCGCTTTCAAATCCATTAAATCATTGTAAACGTCTCAATGTAATCTTTATTTGCTCAAATACAAACACATTAGACCTCAAATGCAATCAAATGAGTGAAACTTTAGTAATAGAAGTTTAGTAATAGACATCCAGTGATGCAATATCTTCACATTCTCTACTGCTTTTGTGCAAAAGGGAATACCTTTCTTCCCTAAACATTTAATATATATTTATATATATACGTATAAAAAACTGTTTACTAGGGATCTTTACACTTGGCTTGCTTTTTAAGTGTTATATTCTCAACTCTCATTCTTTTTTAAAAGCTCTTTCTCTCTCTTTCCCCTCCGTGGGGCCCAGGGTGGTTCCGCTCAGTCAAAGTCCTTCAGGAAATACCAGAGAGTAGGCCAGGGGAGAACGTACACCCCTCTCTCCCTCTTTATTTTTTTAGTTCTGTTCTCTCTCTCTCTCCCTCTCTGTCGACAAGAACAGAGTGCGAGACAGAGTAAAAAAAAAAAAAAGTCCCGGGGCGCGAAGTAAAAAGTGCCATGTAACGTTATGAAAGTGAGTTAAGCTCTACTGTAAAGCGTGATGGAAATAAACGTGGATGTATATACGGTCATCATGAGGAAAATCTGAACGGTAAGAGCGTAGCTTTATTGCAGGTTTGAGTTCTACCTGGCAACCAGCCAGACTATTTACAACATCATTCACACTCAACTTTAACAACTCTGACCTATTACACTGTATATCACCGTAAAGCTGTCACAAAGAGCCAGCCTCTCAACCACAGCAACTATAATACCCTGAAAACCCTAAAGACTGCACTACCCATAAAGCATCACGACAGACAACATAGGCTTAAACTCCGCTTGAGGTGGGGGACCTGCCTTCAACAAGCACATAAATCTAAAAATGCACAAAAGCATGCTGGTCGCTTGGCCACTAAGCTTAAGCCTGAAATAAAATGGATCATGCATTCAAATTAAAAGCAAAGCTGCAGGTAAGTGATGATGCAGCTGTGTTTTGCATGCTGGTACTATGACGCTCAACATGGGTCAGATAAGACAGACTCCTGCATTCACAGAGTGAGTGCCTCCATGTGTGTGTGTGCTGCTCACTACAGGATGCTTTTTATCTCGCTCCTGACCTCTGCCACAGAGCAGATAAGATCACCCCATCCTGATCCTTGGAGTGAAAGGTCAAAGCCATCTTTCATTCTAACAGAAAACCAAAAAACACGTGCGCTTACAAGCTTCGTAAACACTGCCCGCAGATCTATACATCATAATAGTTCATGTGTTAATTATACTGTCTTCCTACTTGTAAAATAATAATTTAAACTCTAAAGAAAAATGTCACATGTTTGATTTGCAGGGAGACACATACTGATATACCCTAAATGCATTGTAATTTGCTTTAATTAAATGCATTAATGTAGTTGTCTGAAGTAATTTTACAAAGGGTAACGGTCAGGAAACACTGTCTGTTCATTCTAGTATAAAAGAGTCATAATGCTAAAAAAAAAAAGCTATTTATTATTAATATCAACAACAGTAAAATCAAATTGTACAAATTAAAAGGCTAAGAAAAAGTTTATATACAACTGTATTTTGTTTTATAGTATTTTTATTAATTACAACAACAATAATATTTTTTTTATTTCAGAGGATATTCAATGAAAGTATTATTATGAAAAAGAAGATATAAGAGTATAAGCAAATAAGAAAAAAAAACACAAGTAAATGAACTAAGGTAATCCAAGTATTTTCTTCTTATATTACATTACTGTAATAAAACATATTTTTTAAAAATTCATAAAAAATTCCCAAAAGCATTTTCTATTTTAGTATTTTTATTTATTACAACAGCAATGATAATAAAATAACTAAAATAGTAGTTTTTATTATTAAAGTAGTTATGAAAAAGAAGATATAACAGAAAAAGAAAAAAAGAAAATGAATTTAGGTAATCATAATTTTTTTATTATTTCTTTTTTCAGATTATTATATTAATAATATATAAAAAAAAATTATTATTATTTTTTTTTTAAAATACAATATACTCCATAAAAGAACAACCGTCTCAAATGTAAATATGAAAAGAAAGATGTGTAATTTGTCTTTGAGTTTCTGGAGGAAACATGTTGACATATGTACTATATAGTCCTAATCTCTGATAATCCACATTATTCCATAATTATGTTGTGGCAATTCCTCAGGGTCGCCAAGTCTGTGAGTTGATTTGATGAAATACACACATGGTGAACTGCAGCCAGTGCAGCTTGTGTGTATTGTCTATCATCAGAATGCATGCTCACACTCACTCTTACTAACTGTACATTACATTTATATTCCTGGCAGACGCATCCTGAAAGCATTCATATACATGTTGCTCCTTACTTTCAATAATAAAACCCTAAAATCACGTTAAAAGGCAATTACAAAACAATTTACTCAGCTAAAATGACACCACATAACAAAATAACCACAGCCCAGTTTACCAAAAACAACTCTGAGATGTGCACACAAGTTCAGCAGGGCAAGACACTCACAAGAGGCCCGAGTTACTAAACCAAGCTGCTGCAAACTCGCCGTTTGTGGAATTCACTGCATAAATCAAAGCTTTTCTGCTTTCATTATGCCCTCCTCTCGTGCTCCTTTCTCTCTCTCTCTTTTAAAATGAAAAACGAAAAGAAAAAACCATGAGGGTTTCCTGGGGACTGTCTGGAAAATAAAAAGTGAAAAAGGAAAAAAAAAGCCTTTGGCTAACTTTGGTCCTCCTTCCCCAAAGTGCCTCATAAAAATTGTTTAAATCAGCATCCGAAAGAATGAAATAGATGTGCAAAATCATATTCGCTGAAAGGCAGAGCAGGGACCGCAGGGTTCACGCAGCGGTCTTCAGCGGCCGTCTGGGGGCCACATTCATCAGCTCGAGCCTTTGCTATTAAAAACCCCCTCAATCAGCTAAAAAATAGAGCACTTAGTTTTGATTTGTTCATTATTGCACCCAATTCGCTGCGTCCTTGTGTAAGTGCTAATAAGAGAATTAAAGTAACGAGAAATAAAAGAATGGCTCTCCAGCTGGAAATCATAAAAAAAAAAAAAGTTACAGAAATTCACTCTAATATTTCAACCTTCATTTAAATTGAGGTATTTCAGGCCGTTATAGGAAGTTAGCGTATTATTTCAACGCGCACACACGGTTTCTTTGTCTGTGAGTAGATGGCGTGTGATGGACAGACAAGGCCAAGCGCATTACCTGCTTTTCTCATTGTGAAGCTTAAGCTACGCATACCTCTTGAAGGAATGCGAGCGAGTGTGTGTGTCGACTGAAAGAACACATCCAGAGAAAGCGAGATACAGGTTGTGTTTGCAGCAAAACCCACGGATGAAATTCTCCCCTACGCACATGCATATGCTCGTTACGAGATCTCTAAAGGTTATGCAAATAACTATGGCCGATTTGAGTTTCATCATTCGCTTGCAATTTACGCACATCTAACCACAAGTTACGTCTGGCATGTTAGCTATCACTCGGAGGCTTCACTTGTTGATTTTGGGAATGATAATAATGCATAGAGCCATTCATCGAACAGCAGTTTTGGGTGTGACAGTTATTTTTAGCTTTAACGTGGGATCTTTCAGCGAGAAGATTTTTATCTGTCAGTAATTATGTTTTCATAAATCATGCAGGTGTAGTATGAACGAAAATAGATTAGGATGGCTCAAAAACACAGAAGTTCTTGTGACGATTGACGATGGTCTCTCTGGATAAACAGGTAGTGTATTCAGCCCACTGCTTTCCTAATAATAGGTGTGCATTTCATCCACTTCAGGGGAAGCAAGTGTGTGTTTGTGCTGGCAAAGAGGAGCAAAACAATTACGTGTTTGAAATTGAGTTAAGATCCTATTTCTATTCTGCTTCTGCCAGAATAAGTGATTTAATTGATCGTAGGCTTCATTCAACAGATTTTAAAACATGTTCACATGTAGCCTATGGACAATGCATTTGTAAATCTATCGCAAATACACACGCTCGCTCCCATTCACCCTTGAAACCTGTGAACAGTACTGACACTCCTGCCTCCTGAGGAAACGCAGTGATTTACTTTCTATCGCAGAGGTTAAAGGTCAAATTCCCATTTCGCCTTTGTGTTGATGGATGGCCTGTTCGGTTTATGCCCTGTTAGAGTGTCTTAAGTATCCAGAGCTGATATTACATAACATACCATTTGGAGGTAATCAAAAACCTGATAACAAAAGTTGTTTTATATGTGTATAACAGATTTTTGTCTTTCTGCACTGGTTCTCCTGCACGTCTTCTTTCTGTCTTACCTTTATGTTATGTCTTCTTCTAACTGAAAAGGCTCTTTGGAAACACCCCTCTGACCCATACACAGTAAACATGTGTCTTGGAGAAAACCTCTGATCTCTCAATAATCATTTCATGTGTGTTTTCTTTACAGATTTAGTACCCTTTCTCATTCCTGAATGACCACCCACCACACACACACACACACACACACATACATGTTGGTTTTTCTGATTTATGAGGACTCTCCATAGGCGTAATGGTTTTTATACTGTAAAAACTGTATGTGGCATTGCCCTACACTGACCCTACACCTAAACCTACCCCTTACAGGAAACACCATTTAGTATGTTTTTTAAGCGTTTTGAATTACGGGGACACTGAAAATGTCCTCATAAAACACCTACATGTTGTAATACCTGCGTCATACCCATGTCATTATACAAATTTGTGTCCTCATAAACCACATAAACCCGCCCACACACACACACACAAACAATCTGACATGTCAGGTAAGAAAGAAGATTCTTGTCTACTTGAGTGCTTTATAGAAAAATTCATATATATATATGTATATATGTATTTTTTAAATTGTTAAACTACACACATACACGGCTGCCTAATTGTTTTTGATCAGAAAATATATATTTTTATCTCTTATGCTCATCAAGATTGCATTTATTAGATAAAAAACAGTAAGGCCCAGTTGCATAGATGGGGCTTAGCCTAAACCAGGATTAGGCCTTAGTTAAATTAGAACATTTAAGTAATTTTTTTAAACATGCCTTAGAAAAATCATTAACGGTGTGTATCTTAAGACAAAACAAAGGCACTAACATGTTTTAAGATCAGTCAGTGTGAGCATCTTTCAGTTAAAAGAGATCAGATGTAAATTCACCCAGGGTTATGATATATTATTATAGTTAAATTAGATTAATTTATCAATTTTAACAGATTTTTAAATGTAATCTGTTCCAGTCTTTGGGGCCACTTGATTTTTCAGAAATCATTGCTGATTTGGTGCTTAAGTAACATTTCTAACTATTATCAATGTTTTTTTGCTTCTTAATATATTTGGGGAAACTATAATGCACTTTCTTGGACAGTTTTATGCATCTTTGCTAAACAAAAGTAATATTTTTACTGACCCCAAACATTTAAAACAGCAGTGTATATAAAAAACACAGCTTAATCGGCCAGCATATTTGGGGAATTGTATTTTAAGCGACACATTTTTTAGATGTTCCGCCAAGTTAAAAACAAGTTCTTCCAAAAAGTCCCAAGACCCCTTTCACTGAGTTATGCAATGTCTAGCTGTTTAAAAAAAAGAATGTGTCCTATGTGAACGCCCTCTAATTCTCTCTAGAGTTTTGAATGCTGCTGATTTAATGGAGTACCAGTCAAAATGAATAATACTGAAACAAATGATGTCAGAAAACAATCATAAAGAAAACATATTCTCACCACATATCTAGAAGATGTCAACACTGATTGTACAGTAGTCTATGTACGCTATTTTGCAATGTCTCTCCTCCTAAGGGCACATAGGATGTTCTGGTCTTTTAACATGGGAAGATATCTGCAGTGACTTACCACTTCAGTTGGCCGATAGTATTTCGGATCCACCTTCACATGAATCTTTCCCGTCTCCTGACATCGGCCCACCTCCTCTTCATTCTTCCCCTCCCATCTAAGTGCGAGAACAAGAGCTTTGAACCCATTCCTTCATTTTATTTGTTTTCCAATTCAGCTGTCAGCATATGCGTTACATGTTTACAATATTTATGGTGTGTCTGCGTGTTGTTTTGTGGTCTTGTACAGCCTGTCGGCGAATCAACACCAGATGTGCCAGATTAACCAGATGGGCTTAATCTGAGGTAGGTGTGTGTGTGTGTGTGTGTATGCGAGCTCTCACACAATGGTTTTTCCCACGTGTTTAAAGGCCTTCTCCACAAACTCCCGTACGCTGTGCACTTCCCCCGTCGCAATGACAAAATCGATGGGTTCCTTCTGCTGCAACATCAGCCACATCGCCTAAAGCAAACAGAAACAACAAGATAGATATCAATATTATGAGGCTTGCTACATTTCAGTGTGACTGATAATATCATTGCAATATGATGACCTCATATAACAGTATCAAAACAGCTTTATTTTCTCAGGTTCACATTTGAGATCAAGTATTGAGACTCCCCCGCATACACACGACACAGATTCAACGCAGACACATCTGCTCCCAGTAGGATGTGCTTTTATGTGGTTACGATATAACACACACCCCAACACACACACACACAGCCATCCCCATCCTGACGTCAACACTAGGCCTCATGGGATGCCAATTGTGGGAATAAAGCACAGAGTTCCCAAGTCCATACAACCGCTACAGAATGACATAAACGCACAGAATACATCTAAATGGTGATCTAGATGAAAGAGAGAGTGCTTTTGGAGAAATAAATGGTGAGATACTCAAAACAAGAGTGCTTGCCAAGAGGTCAATGGGTGATAGTCTTTTGTCTTTTGACTCTGGCTTTAGCTCCCTCTTTCACTCTCTCACACACATTTTCTGAATCCAGGGTTTCAGCGTTTAGCCAGTTGGCCGGAGAATTGCACCGCTCCCTTGACAGGAGTGTGCTCCTTTCTTCCCCTCAGCTTGATAGAGGGATAAAGACCCCATCAGCACGTTTTATACGCTGCAGTGGGAGCGCCGCACTTGGCCGCCTGACTCATTCATATTTCACTCCTGCTGCACTCACCTAAAAAAACCCTCTCAAACGAGATAACAGACAGACAGACAGAAAGAGAAAACCATAAAATGAAACACTGAGGGAACTCACACAGCACTGTGATGGATACAGCTTTGGATTTTATCACGGCACAAAGACTAAGCAATCAAACTGTATTTTAAACATCTGTAGGTTAATTAAAAATGACTGTTCTACATCACAAAGCACTAAACACCCACTGTGAAGGATAAAGATCATGTTCAGAGCTGCTCCGTTTGATTTAGTCTAGTCTGACATGTAGAAAATCCCTCAACACACATGCGCAGAGATCCAAAATTATTATTTTTTTACGTAAGTGAGAACATTTATTATCCAAAAATATAAATTTTTCACAGACCAATAAACTGTTATTTTGCTTTATTTTATTAAGTGCAATAGAACACCCCTCACAGACATAAATGGGTTTGCAGGCAAGTACTTAAAATATGAAATTATTCGTACGTCTTTTTCAATTAAAAATATGTATTTTGTCCCATTGACGACTGATTTATGAAAAATACTTGTCATTCACCAGCTTTCAGTATGTGTCACAAAAACATGAAGACAACACACTGCCGTTGATGTTTAATGATGTTCCTCATATTTCTGTTGAGGAATATTTGCGTATGTGTTGTCATAGAGTTCTGGAGAAGATGAATGTCTGACAGTTCTTTTTCCCCTATAGTAAAAGTTGTTGGTCGCAACAGATGTTTTTATTACTGACATCAAGCTGAGGTCAGATGTCTTATAGCTTGACAAAGCATATAATGTTGCAATTCCTAATAAAAACATTGCAATTTCTAATAAAATTGGCAGCTTATTTGCAAGTAATGCAAACCTTTACCTGTCAGTTGGTGATGTGAGTGCTAATTTACACACATAAACTATATAACAACAACCATGATGACACCATGAGGCAAGTAAGAGGAATGTCACAATGGAGAAAGGTCAAAGGTCACGACAAAGCTTTCCATTTTCAGCATTACAGCTTCTAAATGATGAAATCTACATGTAACAGAGGTAACACAGTGTGTCTATGTGTGAGAAAGAAACACTGAAGAAAAAACAAGAGGGACAGACACAGAGGTCAAGTGAAGGTAGGAAATAGTCACAGCAAACAGCATTCTTGGATTTTTCACTCTTTTGTTTCTCTCTTTCTCACACTGATGGAAATGTGAAGCACTGTAATGGATTCAATCCTGAAAGCCATTATTATTCAGCAACTTTCTGGATTCGTCAGCAAGGACTTCTGTGAAATATGAGGCGGTTTAGCACCACTGTAAACGTATCCAACAGGAAAAATATTCTGAACCGAATCCCGGCTCATACTGTATCGGTCTTAACATCCCTTGCTTTCCGTCCTTTTCTCTCCATTCCTCCCTCACGCCTCTCTCCAAGGATCATTAGCGCTGTGAGAGACAGCTGAGAGGCCTGCAGCACAACTCCCTTCCCCTTCCTTCCTGTTCACACACACTCTCTCCTGGCGTTATGGGAGGGACCTGGACGCTGTGAGGCTCTCTGGTCATTCTAGCCTCAAATGTGCAGTTTATATAAAAAACAAAGAGTAAGAAGGGGCTTTTATAATTTGTGTACAGGGTTCGGTAACTCGTATGTGCTTTTGTCCCACAATATCATACATTAAACGCCTAATTGCTTGCCACCCCATATTATGCTTTTAAATTCCATCTTCAAAGTAACTTAGCAATTACATTTGTTTTGGTCTATATTATGAAAGTATACAAGTTCGAAAAACACTGCTGGACAGAAGAAAGAAGATTATACAGGCTTGGTCGGTCCAGTGCCAGGGCTTAGTTCACTTTCCTTCAACACTGGTAAAAAATCACCATCTGATTCAGGACCAGTGCATGGATCGGTAAACACACAAATACATCTGTTTAAAAGATCGCTTTAAAGCTTGGACGAAGGGTCACAGAGGTAGAGCAAAATGTGAGGTTCAAGGGCAGTTTTCTTCTCTGGTGGATCAAGGCGTATCTCAGCTTTCAAAAATGACATGTACAGCAGTTTGTTTTGAATCTGTGTCAGTGTTCCTCCTGCCACTCGTCCATGCAAGCAAACAAACTTGGATGAGAGAGAGGTGAGTTTAAAAAAAGGTGAAAGAGAAAACAAAGGATTAACTGTGATGACATCCTCTTCTCGGCCTCAATGGCTCTTTTGTTTTTGTGCATCTGGGCGTGTGTGGCTATATTTCCCTGCAGGCACTTTTGAATCAAGTATTTTGAAATATGCAAATCATCTTAAGTTATAAATTATGACATATTATGCAATGACCGGTCATATGACTATATGCATCCAATCCCAATCTTCAAAAAAAATTTACATTACCTGGGTGGCTAATTTTAAAGGGGGAAATGTGACATTTTTGTAAAGAAATTCATACGTAGGTAAAATTTGAAAACTAAGCTTTTAGCTCATATTATTTTAAGATTATCACGAGTAACCAATATAGCAGAAAAATGCATGCAAATTTTGAACTGGTAGCTTATTTAAAATACATAAATGCATCTAAATATAGTAATATTTGTGACAAAATAATTTCCAACTAAAGCTCAAAATTATTATTTAAAAAAAGTAAAAACCGAAAACATTAAACAAAACATTTAATAAAAAGTTGACTTGTTTCATTAACTCATATTATTATTTAAAAGGAAGAAATAAAATGCATCTTTCTTTAAAAAAATAAAATAAAATTCCTCTCACATTATGTAACCTTTTAGCTATTTAGATTTGTTTTAAGTTTGTTACTCTGCAATAAACAAACCTGCAGTTTTCTCTGCATCACTGAATCAAATTCAACCAAACAGGCATTTACGATTGCAACACAAAGAAGTGGAAAAAAAGGTGCCACACACTCATGCACACTTTTATACCATGTAAAGAAATTATCACATAAGAACTGTACAAGTCTTTCAGGTAGATCTTGCCTGTAATAATACAACTATTCATAACTATCCACCGGGAAGGACACGCACTTACACACAGAGTCTGGAACTGACTGAGTCATTGGTTTAGAAGGGTGTCTGTTTTTAAAAGCCTATTTTTATTTTTGGAGCTGCTGAAAGTTTAAATACTCCCCTCTACCCACCACAACACACACACACAGGCACAGTCTTTTTTTGTATGGAGCACAGAAGTACTCTGTTTAAGGCAGGTGGTTTGAATTAAGCAGAGACAGGCTGTCGTACGGTGACACTTGCTCACACACACACACTGAACGAGAAAGAGGGCGAGAGTGTGAAAGAGCAGACAAAGAGCGAGAGTTAGCCCTGACCACTAAATGACTGAGTGAGAGAGACGATGAGAGTGTGTTTTTGACCGCGGATCACCTGGTTACTTCATTAATGCTATTTTAAATGGACTTTTCCACACAGCTCACGTTACTTGTGCCGGCCAATACAAATGCACAACACTGATACACAGAGTTCACCACTACACACACACACGTCAAAAACATGGCATAGCTCCAGTCAAACCATCTGAGCTGATGCATGTCTTCGATGGTTCATATCAGAACCATATCGTCTACTAAAGCGACATTCCATGACATTTCATTTTCATGATATTAAACACATAATTTAAATAGAAAAAAAAACAAACAAAAAAAATTAAAAATTAAATCAGTGTTTTCATGTAAAACTTGGATAAAATACAAGGCTTTTAAGTATCCTTACAAGTTCATTAACTTAATATTAATTAGATTTTAAATATTTTTTAATTGTATTAACAGTATTTTTATTCCATATTTCAATGATTTGATAATTTTTATTTCATATTTGACATTCTTTCAGATGTATGCTTGCCTTTTAATTATTAACTAATATTATATTTAACATAAATATAAAAATAAAAAAAATAAAAAAAAAATATTAAAGAATTATTTTATATTGGACCAATTAAAATGCCTGCATATATTTTTGATGATTAATCATTATTATTTTCATTAAGATTGTTATAAACATTATTATAATACATACATATACAGTACACACACATATATATACACACACATATACATATACATATACATATACATATATATATACACACACACACACATACACATATATAATTTATTTATTGATTTTATTTTGTACAATTTTAAACATTTACAATTTTAGAAAAGATTTTCTGAAAAACCTGATTAAGTTTGTCCTGAGATGCACGCTGAGAATCACTGTCTTACATTGTATGTTTGAGTGGTACGCTTTTCACTAATGTGAAGAGCCAGACCGTAGCTCGTCATATCGATCATGAAAATGACTGACCAGTAGAGACAGGAAGAAACTATAATTTAATCTGATGGAAGATAAAAAACGGTTACAGATGCAGTTTATTGACTGGAACTCATGCATCTAGACAGTGAAACTTGTGTAAATGTGAGTGTGTGTGTTTGTGTGAGAGAGAAAGAGAAAGAGAGAGCAGTCAAGATGGTTATCAGGGCCGTTTAGCCCCTCGTTGAGAGCAGATTGGTTACAAATTGGAAAATGAGGAACAGGTGTGCAAGCGGGGAAACACACTCCCATACACATCCATTAGCAGTACACACAACTTCTGTGACCACAGAAACTCTGCAAGCGGGAAAACAGACGAGTTCAACATTGCCTTCTATAAACGTTCGCAATAAACATAGATGCTACGTCATGCACACATACACACATCCTCTCCTGTCTGTTTCACAGGTGGCTTCATTTTGTGTGGTCATATAAAAGTGAAAGGTCAAGCTGTAACACTGTTGGGAATTTTCTCACACATTAGGACTCTTTTAATTGTAAATGTGTGTGTGCGCGAGACAGGTAGAATGAACATTTATGTGGCCAAGACTTCTGCCCAATGAACACTGCGTGTGCGAGACAGCGTGATGACAGTTGTATTTGTGGAGGCATGCCGTGTTGGCGAATCTTACTGCTGATGCTTTCCCCAGGTGAGTTTTTACTGCCTGGAGTACAATGAACAAAGAGAGGTGTGTGTGTGTGTGCATCATTTCTTTTCTTGCCTGTCTTAACACCGTCACATAGACAGACAGAAGGATCTGCCCCTCTCTTGGTTAGAGGTTCAGAAAAATCAATCCCGCAGCATAGAGGTCTAGGTAAATGCTGATTAAAAAAGCAGTGAAGCAAAAGATTTGAAATCTGGTTTGAACCAAGAAAATCTCTCAAAACAAAGAAGGAAACAGCAGTCTGTATTACAGATTGTCTACTAAGCAACAAGTCAATTAATTTAAAATGATTTCTTTAAACCGTTTTAAATGGGAATTTAGAGACACATTTTCAAATAAAATTTTAGTGTACTGTGCAAAATTTTACTAAAAAAACGAACACATTAAAACTTGACATCAAATTATTGTAAAGTAAAATTTTTATTTTGCACATCTAAAACCTAAAAAGCCTATAAATGAATTAAATTGTATCATAACTGTGGTTACAAAAATTTTGGAAAACACACACACATATATATATCATTGTATGTTTTCCTAAATGTTTGAAACTATAATTATAATTCAATAATTCAAGGCTATTATAACTCACGTAGGTTAAACCATGGATACCAAATGGACATTTGATAGATTAGATTAGGATAGATAGATTAGATTAGATTAGGATAGATAGATTAGATTAGATTAGGATAGATAGATTAGATTAGATTAGGATAGATAGATTAGAT
>JAUCMT010000048.1:9706675-9740513 GCA_032357475.1 Enteromius thamalakanensis
AATCTCACTGCATTATTACAATTAATGACAAAAATAATGTTTGGAAATGTAAACTGATATTTCCAACTGACACGCTATTGCAAAATATAGAAATAACCCACTTAAAACCATTTGTTGTTGCTGAAAATAATAGTGGCCTAAGACTTTTGAACAGTACTGTTTATAAATACAAACACAGGCATGTATATATTTAAGAAAAGTATGTTATGTTTATATATTAAATTTATTTATATATAATAAAATATTGAATATATAAATGTATAAAAGTAAATATTCTCAAAATACATACTATGTTTATTTATATACATAATATATATATATATATACATAGCACACATATAATGTAAATAAAAAACTTTTTTTGGATTAATCATGATTAATTGATTGACAGCTATAAGAAGAATATCCATTTCTTTATTTTGAAAGAAAATTACCAATGGCTTTTCTAGATAAGACACATTCCTCGGCTGGGATTGTGAAGAGCCTTTTGATGCTCCATTAAAACTCCCACCTGTTGGATCCCATTGAAGTAGACTATATGGAGAAAAATAACTGTAAAAACTGTCATTTCTTTTCAACTGGAGAAAGACTTGGAACATCTTGGATGACATGTGGCTGGGGAAAATTTCAAATTTTGTTTTATTAGGGAAGTGAAGTAATCCTTCAGGCCACACGATTTGAGGTATCATTCACAAATAAGCAACTGACTAGTAAAGGAACAAATCTTAATGAGGCTTGCCTTTCAACAACCACCACAAAGCCCAATTTAGTTTTATCAAAAGCATCAAATTGAAGGTCTTTTTTCTAAAATGCAAAGAAAAGTGGCTGAAAACATAAGGTTTCAAGTAAGTGTTCCAGCTTGTGACCCGTAGATCCCTTGAGCTTGTTTATGGGAGTGAGTTAGGTGCTCTAGGGAGCGAGGGGGCCTCTAGTGCAGTGGTCTGGCCTTTCTAAACATTTGTGATGAATTAGATCATTTCCTCTTGCCCTGAGAAAGCAGGCAGCACAGATGACTAAATTAAAGATACCTACCCTTCTGTGCACAGCCATGCTCTGTAAAGAGACAAGGGCTACAATGAGAGAGAGAAATAGGGTTTCAAAACAAGGAAGATGCCTACGCGCAAATCGTGAGCATATAAGACTTGACAGCTGTTTTCTCAGGGTCAGCAATAGGAGAATCACATGACTGCCTTTGTGATTCTTCCACCACTACCCACTGGGTGAGCTGGTTTAAAAATGACTCTGACAGCTTAAAAGGAAAATGTGTGGGGAAAAAACTCATTACTCTCCCTGATATAATTTTAAACCGGTCTGACTTCCTTTTTTTTTTTTTTTTTTAAAGGAAAACACACACAAACAACCTGATATTTGTTAAAAAAAAAGCATCAAATATATAAATATCAGAAAAATACATGCAAACGTTTGAGGTTGATGGCAAAAGTTGGCAAAATCAGCCATTTATTGAAATGAAAAAGAACTAAATGTGAACAAACATCTTGATGAAATTTTTAAGTAACAGTTCAAACTTCAATATACCGAACATATACGTCATTGCAGTAACAGTGTCATACAGATTTTTTCATGGACGAAGTCTCACACAGCCTCGCGATGCAAACCCAGAGAGGGAACAAACAGACAAGGAGCATACTCGTCATCATCACACAATGCTTTTCCGACAACTCTGAAAATTATATACATATTCTTACAGCATTTACACCTTTCGAAACAATAGTACCACAAAAATAATCAACCGCCAAACAGGAACTTTATGGACGACAGACAAATTGAAAACAAACCACATAAAGCTGATGATACTGCTGGAACAATATGACCAGTGCAAGGCTGACCGAGAGAAGTCGAGTGGGGAAATCTCGAGAATAGACTAAAACATGCTTCTGCTGTGTCTATTATCAGAGGTTAATATACATACAGTTCGTATCCATCATAAGAAGTCAAAAAAAAAAAAAAAAAGTGAACGCAAGAGAGGATCAAAAGAAGTCTAAACACACTGCAGCTCTGCATTCATACCGATATGGCTTCCTGGCTCAGTGTGCCCAAGTGAAATAAAAAGCACCTGAAAGGTGCTGGCATCAAAACATCTAACAGACAGAGGCAGAAAGAACAAAAAGAAAAAAGGAAATATGAGTTGTTGTCTGCACAGAGATGGCATTGACGCAGCCATCTTTAAAGAGGCTCCTACATAAGCTGCATTACCTTGAGGCCGCAAAGAGGCTGAGTGTCTAAGGAGTCATGCAGATTCAGACAGCGAACACTGAATGCAAAAAGCGACTAAAAAGTGCCGTTAACTTAAAATGCTTTGCGATGTAATCTTTCGAGATTTCAAAGACAAAGATAAGCAGGTACCAAGTCCAGACCAGATTAGGGAGGTCCTCTCCCTTTTTTAGACATGGGAGACTTTCTGAGACTCCCGCGCCTGCTTGATGCTGTAGAGCCATTTAATGACCCGGGCGTTCCGTTCAACGGCGGAAATACCGTAGGGAACGCGCTCCCCAGCATCGTCTTCTTCATCAGTCAGGTCGTCGTTGCTATGCCGCGACTGCTCACAGTCCGAGCTGATCATGCTGGCACTACGGAAGTTGAGTGACACGATGTCAGAGTTCGCTCGGGCAAAGCTTTCCACACCTACGCTCTCCAGCTCCTCAGGATCCAGCCCACAATAGTTGAAGAAGCGCTCCACGTCTGCCCCAGCCCGAGCGTAGCGGTCGCTCAGGTCTGACTTAGAGCGGTGCAGAGAAGGCCTGCGGGCCACAGAACTGCCTAACTCCAGCTCCGCAGCAGTGCTAGATAGTGTCTCTCTTTCAGAGGAGCAGGGAGCATTGTCACATGCAGCCAAGGCCTTGGCGCTAGGCTTGGGCGGCAGCGGTGGTGCGGAAGAGCTGCTGCTGCGGGCCGCTCTTAATGGCTTGCCATTGCACATGCGGCGAATGTCTGAGGAGCTGTGGGAGGCATGCAAAGGTGAACGCTCGCCGTCCTCGCACGACCTCTCCTCCAGCAGCCTTCGACTCAGGTTCAAGTTGCCTCCCTGTGGACTGTGTCGACCCTGCGTTGAAGGTGGTACTTTGAGCGAGTCGGCAAAGGAGCGACATCCAGGTTCCGTCAGTTCGGACGAGCGAAGCGGCGCCCAGCTACGTGCCCCGACTTTGTGCAATGTCCCCTTGGCGGGCCCCTCGGATGAGGAGGAGCTGTTCAAGATGTTCTTCAGGATCTCCAGGTTGAGATTTTCCCGTTTGGTGGTGGTCGCGCAAGTGTCAGACTTGGCGTTGTTGTTGGAGGCTTTCAAGCCAGATCCCACACCGCTGCTTCTCTTGACAGGAACCGGGCAGACGGGGGGCTTGGCAAGTACCTGTGGCTTGATGGGTTCCTGCTTAGCGTTGATGACCTCCTGGCTCTTCACGTACTTGGCCTTGTCAGCCTCCAGCCGCTCCACGGCGCTCAACCGCTTTGGGTTAGGCTCAATCTGCCGGCGGAAGTAGTCGGGCCCCTTGTTGAGGATGCGGAGCGGGACAGCGGAGGCAAAGGCCCCACCCTGACCGGCGGGCTTGCTATCTGCCTGTAACGTCTCGGTGGGCATCTCTGCTGGTCTCTCGGCGGACGCCGTGGTGGATTCCGCAGTGGACTCTCGTCAAGGGGCAGCCTGGAGGCACACACATCAAGCCAGATGACCGGACTATTAATCCTGTCTCCACTGGCTGTCAGCAGTGAGGCCTCATACTCACAGCTCATTAATTAGCCTCCGCTTCCTCCACCCAACAACCCCCCGCACGGCTAAAAAAAAAAAAAAAAAAAAAAAAAAAAAGAGAGCACTCAGCTCCAGTCAGTGTCAGCACACCCGTCAGGCTCGGCCAGCTGGGAGGGAGCACCAGAGGATTGTGGGGAAAAGCCTTGTCGCTGCTCCTTTGTTCCTGGCCAAGGCTGAGAATCTGAAACACACAAGGACCAACCCTGTTAAGGGAGCAGGTGACATCACATTCCTAGCAACAACAGGAAGAGCTACGACTCTGGCGTGCTGTTGGCAGATGAAGCAATAGAAAACAACTAATGGAAACACATGCACATCTCAATATCAGTGGAATTAATATCATTTGGTTGGTGGTGGCGAGTGTGGGTGAGACAATCTTAGACTTTAATCTAGGAATATTTATGTAGGCTAGTGCACTGTGGTCCCATATGTATAACTGCAATTTATCTAGCAGTTATCCTTCGATGAAAATCCTTTATTTGATATATTACTGTTGTTTATCTGAATAATCATCCAATAAAGCGAAAGCGAAATTTGATTACCCAGGTTTCTTATTTACTGCTTGTAATTATTTCATATCGAAATGTCATTTATATATTCTCATATAAGTGAAAAAGGGCAAATTATTCTCATGCAAGAGCAAAGAAACAATGAATCAGCAATTTGTGTGCGAGTGTGCAAGTCTTTCGCAGCTAGAGAAATACAGACGTATGATCAGGGCTCATGTTCCTGCCAAAACCCTGAGGCTGTTTGCAGGAAAAAAAATACACATCGAAGAGAGAAGGAAACATAAAATGGTGGAAAACTTTCCTTGTCTCGTAAATAAGAGAAATTACAGAGGTTTTTGGACAAGAGTGTTGGTGGTGGCCACAATAGTTTGGGATATTGCTATGATGAAGCGTTTTATGGCACAACAGTATGTGAAAATCTTCTGATTCAATCCAAGAACTGCAGAAATAAATAAAAGAAATACATATCAGCACAGCCATTACCGAGGTAGCAAACAAGAGTCTCTTTTTTGTGCTCAGGCCCATTTTATGCAAGCCATCACAAACCTAGGGTATTTAGATCAAAAAGTATACCCTTTCTTGCTTGAGTAGTTTGACTGTCTATTATTTGAAAAATCTCAGTCATATTTTTGTCAGGCAGTCTGAAATGTTATCATGACATGACATTAGTTCATTTCAAACCTGTGCGAAACATCATTATATAAATGACACCCATATCTGACCTTTTTTTTTTTTTTTGTACATCTCTACCTCAAAGCATTCAAATCCAGTGATTACAAGCTCACTAGTGATATTATTGTTGTATAGCAATCAGCTTTGCCAAAATATCACATAATGTAATTACAAAAACTCCCATTTGCAAGTAAACCTCACTGGACCCAATAGCACTCTTTTTTTCCACCCAAGCACTTAAAACATCCCCAGAGTCACTTTTGGGATAGATTGAGTCACACAGGCTTTGCAAAGTCTTAGAAATGTCAAAGGAACAGAATAAGATGGCCTTTAAAAGAACAATCCTGCTTAAGTTACACTTCATCTGTGGCTTGCTGTTGATTCACACAGAAAAGAATCTAGAAAAGCACACTTAAGCTCATGCATGTGATCCGAATACATTTCTGAGGGCAATCTGTACAGTACATAATATTCTGAATGTGCTTTTAAAGCATTTTTTAAATAGTCAATTCCAATTGACAGTATGCCACACAGAATAATAAAGCTCAACTTGTGTTTAAGACTATTGCTGGTGGAAAAAACAAACAACTTCTACTAAATGCATGTGAATTATATATGTTCTAGTCGAGTTCGAGTAAAAGCACTGCTCTCAAGTAATCTTACACCCTAACCCATTTTGCCAAAAACAAGTATACACTGCAAACAACTTTGCAGCCACCTGGGATTTAGCTAGACATAATACTAGCAGGCCATGATGAAAACTGAGTTTTTAGTTTTTTAATAACGCTGTCAACAATGAGTGTTTATATGTTTCAGGAAGGGGTCAGTGATTATGAGCCTAAACAGCATATGGGCAACGGGCCTTTCCCTTTAAACATAATTACAGAACACAGAGGAGTCTAAAACACGGGTCATGAAGAGAGTAATAATTGTAACGATCTCCCTAAACGCCCCCACGAAGGAAAAAAACCCTGTCTCCTTTAATCCTCTCTGCTGAGTGCTGTAGCCCCTTCCCCCAAAACAGAGTAAGCCCAGCTGTGGGACTCCAGCCAAGAGCCATCTCACATCATTTCATCTCCCTCCAAAGCCCTTCTGAATTATCAGAGCCAAAGACAATCCCCACAGCCTTCTCAACGCACCCACTCACCCTTATCGTCCATGTAAGAATAACACTTTACCTCATCGCACCATCCCTGTGAGTTGGCCGGCTGAAATTAAACAGCGATTTGTAAAACGGATATTAGAACAACTTGCTGCAGGATCAACTCATGCAGGTCTCTATACATACTGTATATCATCACGTGTACACAAATAATCCTTAAAAGAGTTTTCCGTGGCTTTAGCAGTAGATACACTTGTATTAATTCATTAACGTGTGTTATTACATTCGTAAACTAATTTTCCTTTAAATGAAATGCATATTAAAAAGTGTTAGTAATTTCCTGTGTACAGCTAACATACCATAAAGCACATAAACGAGTGCATTTTCCATGTTAGGAATGTCAACCGTATCGTGTAAGCCACATCATAGTGTGCCTCGGGTCAGAAAAATCACAGAAACACGCACAGAAAATAGGGCAATGTAGCAACACAGTCATTAAATCAGTCTTGTTTTCTGTGACTTTTTTTTTTTAACTCCAAACACATGATGATCATGTGAACAGCTCTCAGGCAGTTTACAACAGAAACTGATGGAAAAAAAAAATGCTAGTTTAAGGTCACATGACTACTTTAAACATTACGTTACTTCTATTTATGCAGGTCTGTTGCGTTTAGCAACTCTGAGATGATATTAAGCGCTAATGTCCCTCTGGGTGTACTGGGTTGCAAAGTCGTGTATAAAACAAAGAGAAGATTGGATTTCAGCTGAAATCCTTTTATCACATTTGCCTAAAGGCTCGTCCTCTAGAAACATTTCTCTTTTGAGGAGAGCTACAGTATGAAACTGCTTTTGGTGTCAAAACAAAAAATTTTTTAATATTATTATATAATGTCTAAAAATAAGCATACAAAATTATGTTAACATTATTTATGAATAATAAAAAGTCAAATATATATATAAAAATCAAATTATATATATAAATGTATATATATATATATATATATATATATATATACAGTATGTGATCATTTTAGTTTTAAATGCAAACACAATAATTGATTGATTTTAAATCAAATATTTTTCAAAAGTTAACATAAAAATCTGACTTTTTCTGTTTTAGTGCTACAAGCAGGTCCCCAGTGGATCTAGCAGCCCAGAAAACGTTGCGGAAAAAAACAACACAGTAATTTTTGGGGGAAGACTTCTCTGCAAGCTTTGTGAAAAAAACGAGCCACTCAGATTTCATCCCCTTCATGATCTTATAATATTACCACCCCTTGAACTTCACCTACGTCTGTTGTAATTTCACAAGCGACAATGGTTTTTAAGTTCTATTGCCTTCACGAAAGTTTGAGAAAAGCCTTCTATCTGTTCTGTGTTTGGTTGCACTGAACACTAATTAAGAGTCCAAAGCTCACAGGAAACCAGATTTATTGATTTATTCACTGAATATTATGCTACTGTGACACAGATATAAATATGCAAAGTCATAATCAAATTTTTCATGTGTGTTTTTTCTGATAATTCAGAAGAGGGTGGAGGGGTGTCTTAGGCAGTAGGCTATATTATTATTGTTATTAATGCAACTACTACTTAGAAGGCTTTGCTATGCAGTTAAATTAATGAGGTCATAATCCTTTCTGAAGTCATAATACCAACTAGTTTCATGTGGAAGTGACATTTTTTTTCTTCCTCCATTTCTGGCGCCCCCTGGATGTACAGCGCCCTTAGCATTTGCCTATACTGCCTATGCCACAGGCCGGCCCTGTAGAGGAAGCAAGACTTTTGGCCCAACTGTATATGCATATGTTCGCAATAGTTTCATAAGATTACACCAGAGCTAGCCGTGATGGCACAGAGCTAAAAAGAACGAGCGCTAATATTGGAAGCGTCAGTGTGTTGATAAACTGCTATATAAGCAACAGATTCTGGTGTCCATCTGTTATCTGCTCACACCAGCAGCAGCAGCAGCACGAGGCTGTGACATTAGAGCTGGTTGTGTGCTGTGTTCAGTGGGCTGGACTATAGTGACTACAGCCAGCAGATGATCCCCGTCCCCCAGGGCAGAGCAGCTCATTGGCTCTTTCCATCTGTCACTCATCTAGACCCAGGCCCACCCTCACAGCAGGTGTGTGTGTGTGCGTGTGTGCCCGATCACTTGTTACATAATAACATGATATAAAGAAGCTACAAAACCAGTCGCAGTGTGTCACACATTGTCTGATCCACGGTGCAACAGCTTGCCTATAGAGAGCAATCCAATCTAAATGGACTTCCTTTGTTCTCTGTGACAGGGGCATTGTGGTCTTCCATAAGCACCACCAACAGTCAAAAAGAGAATATGCATTTTATTAAGCCGTCTGCCATTTTTTTGACCATTCATATATATATATATATTTTTTAATAGTCTACCATTCATGCAAAAATAAAATTCAAGCTTAAATCCGAAAGCCATCCCGCATTTAAGCAATGCAGGAAAAATCCCAGAAACTCAAAAGGCTGTATTTGGAAAAAATGTCAATTCGCGTCAGTCATCAAGATCCACAAATCAGTCTCTGGCATCACTTCCAGTTCACCATCACCATCTGACATTGCCTCTGCCAAAATATCCAGACAGAAGACATATTTGTCGTAGACACTTTAATTGTATTTGTGAGGCTGGCACCGAAGAGCCCACAGCGTTCTCAATTCCTCCCCTGCAAATCAAAGGTGCTCTGTGATAGAGGAAAGCCTTTGAAAATAAAGCCTAAGGTAAACAGCGAACCTATTAAAAGGCATCATTCTGACATCCAGACCAAACACAGGACGTACTGTGCTTTGTCAGGGGATACCTGGCAGGCACAGGTAGCAACGGTGCATCTATTCTGGGGAGGTCTGCAAAGCTCTAAAATACAACTGCACTCAACCAGAATGTGGCCTTTTGGGGTGAGCTTTTCAAAGCATAAGCACAATTTTCTGTATTTTGTAGAGAGCAACTTTGGCTTTTAGCACATTTAAATGTGCTTGCTTCCTTATGGGATACCCTTTAGTAATGACCTTTAAGCCACCTTCAAAAGGTCATGCTAACAGAGAAGCAAGTGTTGATTTTGGAGACTGGCTATTTCACTTTAAGTAGAATAAAAGGGCAGTGGAATCTCTTTAGAATTATATAGCTGATCATTTTCTTATAAGAAATGATCTTCCCGACTGCAAATTTTTGAATTATAGAGTACTTGTGGTTGTTTGTGCAGTAAGCAATACCAAACCTAATATGTAGGTTAATGAGAATGATGTTAATCTAGTTAGTGTAAATGTATGCTAGGGACGTTAACGCAGACTGAGGTTCCTTTAGTGCCAAGCCATGACCCAGATTATGCTAAAGCTCATTGAGCAAATCGTATCACTCATGACCTTACTCTTGCCCTCATCACTGCCAAAGCTTAGGGGCTTTGATCACTCGTAGAATAGTGAATGAGTAATGAGCGCATGTATACAGTTTCATCGTAAACTATGAGGAAGCCTCAGTAGACTCATCAGTTAAAATGAGGATGGTGTCCTCACTAAAAAACCCTAAGCTCTCCTGCACTTAATGCTTATCCGTTCCGGATACAGGAGAAATAATCCCGTTAGTGCTACTCAAGGAGCAGCGAGAGGACGGCAGTGACGGAGAGCGTAGGATGGCGTCAGATTATGTGTTAATATGGTTCACAGCGGAGGAGAAAACACTTATAAACAATGATCAAAGACAGTGGTCTGTATATGTATGTAATCTGAACAAAAGAATATACAATTCAAAATTACGAAGCGATAATGTCAGTTTGAATTTGTACATAAAGGGGTCAAATGCATGTCGGTGTGGCACCACAATAGTTGATTGACAGCAGCGTGTCAGTATAATGTCTTTTGATTAATTTTTGCAAATCGCCTTTCATAATAATGTGCTAATAAGCAAGTTTCACTATGAATATGGCTAAAAGATCCTCCGTGAGTGCCTCAGAAAAGAGGGGAGGGGTCAGTGGAGCTGATGAAGATTTAAAGGGGAAGTACACAGAACAGAGTGATTTCTAAAGTGCCGTTTTTGACAGGGTAAAATCTTTGAGAAATTTTATAATCAATATATATGTACAATTTCAAGGTAGTGTGACTAAATAAGATGTTTTGGCAGCATCAAATAAAATATAAAAAATGAAATTAAATAAAATTATAGTATTAAGTAACATTTTTAAAAAAGGTACTGTCACTGTAAATAAGATGGTTTGGCAGCACAAAATAAAATTAAATGATAACAGTATTAAGTACCATTTTTAAACAAGTTCATGTGGCTATAAATAAGACGGTTAGGCAGCCTTGAACAGCTGTTTCTTGCCACACTGCAAGTGGAGGCCTTTAAGGAGTGTTTTGTAACAAATACACCTCCAACTTTTAGATCTAGCAAGAAAAATAATCTCAGGTTAATTAAAAAATAAAAAGCTGTATGAGAGAAACATCACAGATGTAAACTATTCTCTCATTTTTGTTAATGGTATTAACTAATTGTGGACAATGAAAAATTGGCATCCCAAACATCATATGATACCTGTAAACAGCTAATTAGCATGTCTGGAACACCTTTGCTTCGTCATCGCCTTTACCCAGATGACCAAACTGAGATCTGCACTTCTGAAGGGTTGGGAATGATCAAAGGAACATGTCGGCTCGTACACTCCATAAGCTTAAGAGGAAATGACATGGGAAAAAAATCTAAAAGTTGCTCCCTCAGGTAACTCATGTTTTTCTGTGAAGGAACATCTGCTAATGCACACACACTAAAAAGGGCCTGGGAAAGGAAAAAGACTCTCTGCCCCTAGTACTGTGGATATCACATGATATCTTATGAAATGTTTGTTGGTGTATTATTGACAGAAGGTCAGTGGCTGTTTGCAACCAGTCTATAAGTCATACTGGATGGGAAAGCAGTTACTAAATAGCACATACGTACCGAGCCTTTGTGTGGCTCAGGTTTTAACGGGCTCTGAGCTGCTGTCCGAGCTGCCCTTGTCCTCCAGCTGCTGCAGGTTATCAGTGGGGGTGATGCCTGGCCAAGACAAAACAGCAGGTGAGATGCAGCCATCCATATGAAACAAGAATCAACAAGAACAAATGTTAGTTTACTCAAATAATAATATGGTTACAAGCCAGGTAAAGGTTTTGTGATGTTTACACTTTAACTAAAGCTTTTATGCAATAGGATGAATTTCTAAGAAATGAAGAGTTTTCTTTTCTTAAGTTTTTTTAATTACAACAATAGTGTAGGATACCAAACAATCCATATAACTATACAAAAAATTTAATGAATAAAATAACATTAGCAAGCATCATTTATAAAGCACAGTGTGAAAGTAGTAAATAAATACCATAATATTAATTTGTAACCAAAATTATTCTAAGGGGAAAAAAAGCAAACAAACAAAAACATATTTTTAAATGTTTTCAACGTATATATTTTTTTATTTTAAATATTATATATATATATATATATATATAATATTAAATATTCTTCATGTTTTAAATACAAGTCATATGTAATCAATTATTACAATATTTCCAAATTCATTGCCAGTATATTTGCAATCTTGTAGTTCATTCTTCTGCCTTTTAAAATTACACAAATCACATTTCTTTTATTTCTGTTAGGTTACAAAAATGGCAAACCACATATAGTAAATATACAGCTCATATAATATTGTGTGTGTCCTCTTGAGGTATTCAATCATCAGTTTGTTCAAAATTAAAAAGAAAGCCTTTTTTTTTTCTTATTTATCACTAAAGCATCTAGCATAGCCTAATGTTTTTAAAAGATGACCAAAGGAGCGTTATGATGTACTGGTATTGCTGAGCAGTGGTTTCAAGCTAACAGGCTGTACTGTGATGGTGAGGACTAGTGACGGCGGGTTGGGTATTTCTCCAACCCGCGGGTCCCGCTTTTATGAAAAAATTTGGACCGCCCCAGCCCACCCCGCACCACTGTATCTATTTTTACAACCCGCCCCGCCCCGCCCCGCCCCGCACCCGCGAACATTAAATAGACATACTATAGGCATTGTAATTCAAACGAAAACAGCCTTTATTTAGGCCTGAAAGTGCTTAGAAACATCGCCCTGTAAACTGGTATCAACATATGATTATGAACATGAACGATAAATCAGGTCATATTAATAAAAAGATAATGACACACATTTTAAACATTTACAAAGCAGCGTTTTTTCATTTATCACACGGAAATGTTCATTTAGCGTTTTTACGTTCGCTGTGCAAAAAAAGAAATGGCATCCACTGTACCGGGGTTTAACTTATTTCGCCTGGACTCCAGCACCCGGGCAGCAGAGCTGAATGTGCGCTCGCTTGATGCGCTTGTGGCTGGCAGCGTTAGCTGCTTGGCGCTTTTGTGACTTGTCACATAACGTAATCTTATCAAAGAACTTAATAAAATATTAAAATACTTAATATAGGCTATAGGGAATTGCACACAACATAACTGGATTTTTAATTTAATTTAGTTTTTAATTAGCCGCCCCAACCCGCCCGGCAAATAAAGTGACAATTTCGTAACCCGCCCCAACCGACAATTCCGTACGAGACGACCCTCGCATCACTACTAAGAACGAGAACGCATCATTAAACAGGTATGCACATTGAATCAACAGTAACAAGAAATAAAGAGAGAACAAGAAAGTAATTAAAAATAGTGTTGCATTTGGGCAGCTAGATTGCATAAAGTAGAGCAAGTCAACGAAACAAAATACTACCTCATATTTGTAGCCCTATTCGGACCGGACAGTTTTACAGGGGGTCATAAGAGAAATTTTTGTTTCACAGACATACTTGGTGATTTCTATCACGTCTGAATCTGCCGTTTTTGTGTTTTCCTCTCACAACCACTGTGATAATTCCAAAGCAAATCACCTACTGTTTTTCAGCAAACTCAGTGATCCTCTGAGAAAACTAATCCCGTCCGAATGCGATGTCGGTGATTGCCGGTGATATTATTTTTCACAACACGTTTTCTTGTGTGTTTCAGCCAACGGTTGATGCCCGTTGATGCACTTACCGCATGCACGTTTGATATATTTTGATATAGAAAAAAGTAGATGTTTTAGAGCTCTGAAAGTGGCTGGAATTACAGGGCTGAAATTTTGTGTTATCTCTCATAGAAACAATGTGGCATTGGGTTGGAAGAAAACAGTGTATGTGTACATCCTCTACAAAACTGAACCAAAATGTGTGAGTGTGTTCACGTACCTCCACATAATCTTTGGCATGGCCCCAGTCTCTCTTGGAGTCCAGATTGCCCAGGCTGAAGCATTGCAACTGCCCAAGATGGATCTTTGCCACAGAGCGACTGATCTTCCTTGTTACAAAATTAGCACCTGGAAAAACATTTACACAAAAATTAGTATGATGCATTAATACTTTGTCATTCTTTTTGTGCCCTAATTTTATTTTTTCTTCTTTTCTTGTACCTGTCAATTTCATTCATTTTTGATCACTCTCCCCCTCCCATACACATGTCACTGCAAATTTGCGTTTTGACCAAAGCGAATTGAGAACTATGGCTGACAATCTGTCCTTCTCGCACACACACAGGCTGAAAAACACACTAACAGTCACACACAGGGATAAAATCAGACTCTTGTCTAGTCACTGGACCACCCCAGAGAATCTGTAAGCCCGTCCAAAGTCCTACTGAGCTGCCAGACACACGAGCACACACACATGCTTCATCTGTGGGAAACCTTGGACGCTCTCATGTCCTGCTGGGTTGTGCTATAGCTTGAATCAGACAGAGGTGGGAGTTCTAGAACGAAAACCTCCACCGCCTATAATATCAGGCCCGGGTCAGAGCAAGAACACACTTACTTTAAGTGTATAAGTGAACGACCACTATTACGCTCTTGACTTGGGCTGAAGCCTGCATGTGTGTGCGATTTGGGCCATAGAATCTGTCTGGAGAGAATCAGCAATGCCGGGAAGAGCATGCCCTATAATTGCAAAACAAAAGTCAACTACAAAATTGGGGCGGTCTAAAGCTAGATTTCTACTTGCTCTGCGCACTTGAATTTTTCTTTTTAATTTTTATAACTGTAAATATATCAGTAATATACAATTGCTGTAAAGTTTAATATTTAGTTCCCATAGCTTAAACAGCAAGTGGTCATGATTTAAAGAAGACACCCAATAAAATGTCATTCAGCGTAACAAAACCTTTTTCCTGACATAAAAATAGGTGTCAAAATTTTGACCTTTTATTTTCCAAAAACTTATTTAAAACCTTAAAATTAAACATATTACTTACATTTTTGTGCTTTTTATGGACGTAAAATAACTTTTAACAATTCCTTTTGTTGTGGACATCTTAATATCTTTGACCCAGCTTCTGTTTAAATCAAGTTATGTTTACCAAAAAATAACAATAACGTGTTTACTAATAAGCTTTACTCACAATCATGTCATAGAAAATCATATGTATTCGATGCATAAATATTCTTGCACTTGATAGAAAACAAGAAAGTAGTAAGATGGCCTGTAGCACTAATCCAAAACAGTGGCTGAGGCCAGCGAGTCATCTTTAGTACTAATGCCTGATCTGCAATGTAACCTGTAATGAGATGTAAAAAAAAATAAAAAAATAAAAAAAAAACGTAAGTGGACAGACTTTCCACTTATAGGATGTCCGTCAAGGGCCCCCCGTGCGCAGGCTTGTTGCTATCACAAAGGGCTCTTTCTAATCCACACTAAACGCAGCCACGACCAGGTGCGTGAGCTTGGCACGAGAAGAACGGTTTAAAATACCACACTGTAAACAGCCGGGTCAATCCGTCGACACAGACAAACCACAGGGGGGGCCCAAGGATCTGATTTCTGTTCACTCGTTTGAAAAAAAGAGGAAAAAAGTAAATCGAAGCCGATTGACCAAACCGTGGTCCACAATAATGGGCCGGCTATGCATCTGTGCGCAAGTGTGTTTAAAAGTCCAAGACAGGCCATTTCCGCACACCGGCTCCTGTTTCCATTCGGAGTGTAATTAGGCCGTCTCTTAGCACACGGTGGGAAGCCATGACGAGGAGCAGAGTCGCAGGGAGTCGACCACAGCTCACTCTCATCAAGTCTAAAACAACCCAGTTTAGGGCAGGTTTAAACCGTGATTATGCGACCAGCATCGCGGCAGACCTGCAGGTGTGCGTGTTGGCAGCGGAAGGTGCCCAGGCACTGTCAATGCAAATTTGCAAAGTAATGAGCGAGGGTAACGTTGAGTATCAAGGCAAAATTTCTAATGGATGGAAAGACGCTCTGCCAAACCAGGTGGAAATAAAGTGCAGTCAAGATGTCTGGTCTATCAGTCACTGACACTCAGATATTTCCAGCATGTGAAAAAAAAACCCCGACTGTCAGTAACAAGGCCCTGTTCCTGTATCTTGACACATGTCTGAACACACATTCATGCAGATGTACACGCAACCATCGTATTGCCACGTTCATTTAAATGAATGACAAAAACACACAGCAGCACACCACTCTCTTTCAGAACTGGCAAAGCAGCAGTGTTAAATCAGAAAAACAGTAAGAGGGTGCAATGAAACGATTGGCCCGCTGACCTGGAGGCCGTTGTGATTTTCAAACCAGCTGACTAAACTGTCACTTGTCCTATTGGGTCTGTGCTATATCTTACAAGTTTTGAATATAGTTACTATGGATACGCATCTTCACAATTCAAGCCGATGCCTTAAGATATATATGAAGTAGCACTGCGATACGTTTCACTCCATATTACGATGCAGTGAATTCTAATTTGATTCAATACAATATTGAATGTGTTTGGTCATGGTTTAAAGGTTTTTAATTATTTGTTTAATATATATTATATATATTATATACATGTATATACACATATATATATACATATACATATATATACACATATATATATATATATATATATATATATATATATATTTATAAAATAACAATACAAATAATTATGTAGGGCAAGTTAAGTAGAAATCTGAAATACTGGCCCAACCAGGCAATCAGGAAAAAAAAAAACTTTTTTGAGCTCCAAGTAACGAACTATGTCAGCTTTTGGGAGCGCATGTGGGAGTTTGTCGGACAGACAGAAAGTGAGAAACAGAAAGCAAGAGAAATACAAGGTGAGGAGTGATGTTTAATTTGAGACATTAAAGGAGCATCTCATTCACTTCCCTTCTTTGTTGCCGTGACAACATGACAACACAAACACAGGTGTGTGAAGCAGGTAGACGAGGAGTGAAAGAGCAAAACATCTCACGGCTCATCCAGCAGTGTGCGTGTCTGCGATAGGTGAGAGGTCCATCGACACCTTCATACAGGTGCAGCCCTTCTCACCTGGAGAGGTTTAACTTCTTAAAACGCCCGTCTTTCAACAGGAGAGAGGGAACATGAACAAACAAAAAGACGAGAGATGAGCGTGTAATGGAGGAGCCCTCAGATGTCGTCTGATTGACTGGCACCGCCGTTTCTCTCATCTGCAACTGCAAACTGTTATTAGACGTTCCAACCTGAATAGGTGTCAAAGTGTAACTGCTTTCACATGCGCACACACCCCAGACGTCTCTGTGGCGGATTTGTAACAGATTATTTTTCTCTCCTCATATTTCGTAAACTGTTCAGAGCAAGTTTGTTTATTGGTGAAAGTGGACACCGGCTGAAATTCCAAAGTGAATTCCAAACCAGATTAACTCATCATCGCCGGCCCGCCCAATGAGAGGAGGCTACCACTGAGATCGGACAGGAAATGAAGTTAGCTTTTTTCACACTATCCCATCCATCTCTCTCACTGTCGAGCTATCTCTAACCCTCCTCCAGCCTTGTACTCCCTTTTTTCTGCGTCTTGCTTCAATTTATACACCCGATTAGACCGTCTAGTTGCCTATGTTTGTGTCACTGGCTAAAAAATCCAAGTATGACATCACCGCAGTTCCTGAGCTCTGGGATTGTGGGTGGGGGCACTGAACAACACTCTTGTTGTTGAGAAGATGTCATAGCTGCACCCTTTACCAAATGTTGTGTCATGATACTCCCCCGTAAACCAATCACAATGGGTCTGGCCACACACTCTTGCATCACTTCCTTTAGTGTAGTGTGTGGAGCAAGAGAGTAATTGTATGTCTCGTGAGCCATCATGAAGTCTGGATAACTTTGAGTCTGTCTGAATTAAATTGAATTTTGTTTAATCGCGTGTTACTGTCACTCCCATTACAATCACTGAAAATATCTACACTTTAAGCACTTATAATGGGAGTGATCTGGTTGCTGTGTCACGCCACGCACTTGCGGTGTAAACAGTTTTGTCGCCCCAAGATTGCCATCAAGGCACTGATAGACTGAGGAATATTCACACTCCAGAGGTTCCATCTACACTTTAAAAAATGGCTGTGATTTTAAAAACCATGATTTTTTTAAAAAACCATTGTTAAATGGTTAACGGTAAATTCCTGTAAAATGTACATGGAAAAAACATAAATTGACATTCCCAGAATTCCCTGCATTGCATTTCAAATTTAGTTTAAATGTGATGTTTTATCTTTAAAATAACTGTTTCTTCTTTGTTTTTCTTATCAGTTGTGTTTATTAGGGTTGTATGTTACATCTAATATTGTTAAATTAATGTTCATTGTATATTTCAGTTTAATGAGTCTCACCATGATGGTGTTTATTGTATGTGTGAATAACACTGAGCACTACGTTCATTATGTGACTTTCTCATCACACATGCATTTGGTGGTTATCAGTGTATTTCAAAGGTAAAAAAACCTGATTTCAGTACTTCAATAGGTTGGTATATTAACATTATATCAGTTAATGAAATTACAGTATTACGGAACGGTGCGGTATTTATACGGTAACTGTAAATTTAACTTAAAACTGTAAAACCAAAAACTTTTCTCCGGTAGAATTCCGGCAACCACAGCTGCCAATTTTTCATTGTTAATTTTATGGGATTATTATTATTATTTATTTATTTTTTTACAGTGTCCATTACATTAACTAATTAATTTTTTTGCATTGTGTTGAAAAGTTTGGTGTCAGGTTTTGTTGAGCTTTTAAAAGAATATGATACTTTTATAATGACATTAAACACATTTATACAATAGTATGATATATATGATATGAAAGACCTAAAAAAAGGTTGCTCTGCATTTAATCTCTTTATCAAAATCTGTTTATTATAGAAAAAAAAACACTGTATCATGATTTCCACGCTTAATTTTGCTGTCTATATTTACATTTTTACATTATGTGACACCGAAGAATTGACTTATGGCTAACTTTATATTACTTTTTAAAGTATAATAAATTTATAAAGTAATATTTTATACTGCATTAAGATTTCATAATATTCCTGTATTTACTGTATTTTTGATCAAATAAACAGCCTTGTTGAAAATAAAAGACTTTAAGAGAAAAAGTCCTTACTTAGTGTAATAAATATAAACATTCAACATGAGAGCAATTCAATTATATCCTAATATACACATTTGTATGCATATTTTCTCTCACTATTCATTACTCTTATTTTGTTATGAAAATTAAAAAGAAGGCCAAGTTGTTAAACCTGATCAGAACTTACGGCCATTTTGATGAAAGAGGTGACAGAAATAATGAAGTCTAAAACACAGCAGTGGCTTTTGGTTACTGTACCTTATTCAAAACCAAATGAAAATGAAACCCAGAAGGCGCACTTTTACCAGAAAGTGGCCCTGCAAGCATAATCTCAGTATTTTTGCAGTAAAAGAACCAAACAGTCAAAAAAATAAACAACATAAGAAAGAAATTAAGTTTGTGGTTTGTATCTGACCTCTTCTAGGACTCTCATGATTGAACAAGATCCCATTCACAGCAAAAAGGTTATAGGCTTCCCTGAAGTTCACCACAATCCAGTATGCATACAGTTTAGCAGCACCTGAAATTAAAAAAAAAAAAATTATATATATATATATATATGTAAAAATATATTTGTGTATGTATTTATTATTAATATATTAACATAAAAATATAAAAGCACAGCAAGTTTTAAGATGTGCGCGTGCTGACCATAAGGAGATCGTGGGTAAAATGGTGTGGTCTCCTTCTGGGGAATTTCCTGTACTTTCCCGTAGAGCTCGCTGGTGGAGGCCTGGTAGAAACGGACGCTGTCAGTTAAACCGCAGGTCTTCACTGCATCCAGCAGACGTAGGGTGCCCACCCCGTCAACGTCTGCGGTGTACTCAGCCAGGTCAAAGGAGATCTGACAAACACAAGGCATTTAGACTCAAGACTTAAATGCAAAAGTACACAAGTTAATGGGTAAATGCAATTCAGTCTTATGACATAACTCAATAACATAAGCCAAGAAGTTGCCAACGTAAACATAATTTAAGAAAATATGAAAACAAGTAACTGCCTGGTGCAAAATGCTCTAAACTGAGGGAAGGAATCTTCTTTTTGGTTGATATCAAGTGTCTTTGTTTGCACAGAGCTGAATGCTCCGCTGTTACTGAAAAACAGTGCATCAAACGATATGTCTTCAAGCTCATGTAAACTGGGTCAAACAGCTAAATGTTGTATATGGATAACTTTATTCGGTGCATAAAATTTGCAAGCCATCAAAAGAACACTGGAGCAGTATTATCTAACAATATTGCTAGTTTAATGTTTGCATTGTATTTCAAACTCTTATACAGAATATATTTGAACTGTAAAAGAATTAAGTTCACTGATTCACTAGAAAGATTAGACTTAAAAGAACAATTTGCTTACAAGTCAGTCATTGTTACTTATTACAATGTGCCTTTGCATCATTCTGAAAACGTTGAATTAATAGTATTTACACTGAAAAAAGTACAGTATACAAAATAAAAGGCGAGTAATTAAATGCTCATTTTTGAATGAACCATTCTTTTAACACTGCAAATAGTTTGAGGTCCTCTATCATGCGAATGAATTACAGCAGTGTTTTTCATCGAGAAGGTCTCTGCTCTAATTTAACGAGTTCAGACATACTCAATTCCTAAACACGATCGAGCCGGGGAATCCCTGACTGAAACTGAGATGTTACAGATAGGGAGAGAAAGCAAGAAACAGAAAGACAGACAGGAACTGAGCAGGAGAAAGAGAGGGAGAGACAACTCATCTAACCTGTTCCTCAATTTTGACATACACTTCTCAGAATCGCACCTACACGTTTTTTCCATCGAGACAAACCCTCTGCAACAGGCACGATCTGAATTAGTCCCGAAATACCCTGGTGCACATCTGTAACCACACCTCAGAGAGAAAACAAAAGCGACTGACAGCTGATTATCGTGAGACTGAAACGATATTTCAGTGTCTTCGCAACGCAAATTCGCAGCACTTCCAAAATAATCCTTATAATGCGGCAACGGATTGGCTTTAGTTGTGTTGCTTGGCGCATGGCCAGTAGCTATCATTACCATTGCTGGGATAATTAGTTTGAAGTTTTTTGGACTGTGCAAACATGCTCTTCAATGTGAGCCAAAACATTCAATCATACCAGTTCGAACTAAGAGAGACATGTTTCTGTCAGGTACAAGTAGATTTATGTCTTTAGATTGTGTGGAGAGCCTTCACGGCATCTTGCCACGCCGCAAGCAATTTTCTTTTTTTGGGGCATTGTTTTCTCCAAACAAACAGCCAGGACGCGGATTTCAAATGTCACGAATTTGCCAAAATAGTGCTATTAGAGGAACACCGATACGGTAATTTGCTCTTTCCAGTTGTTACTAGTAGCAGCAGCCATTGCGCTGATGCAAGTAAGTGTGCCCTGAACTCCAAATTGCTCCACATATGCATTCGCAGGCTAAGAAAAGACGTGGAAATTACAGGGATTTTGTTGTTTATGTAAGCTCGGCCGCATTTTACACATTATCCGAAGTGAGCGGGAGACTCATAGAAAATTGTGTTGCAAAAGCAATTTCGTCGTGTTTCCACAGCAACTTGGAACCGTCAGGGGGCAGGATTTATGCCTGACATAGGGAAAGTCCCTGTGGCCCAGGGCGACTCGTGCACAAGCGAACACCCTCTCTTTTTCAGCTCAACCTAATAGAGCTGGCCTCCTCTGTCGATACTACTCCTACACTCCTCACGGCTTCGGCACGTCAGGATTGGAATTCATCAGCTAATTAAATCTATGCTCAAGATGACACCAACTTCCCTCGCTCTTCTGCCTGCTCAACCAGACACGCTCACCTCATCATTCACTCCTTCCCTCAAACATAAACACACATGTAAACATGGCAACAGCCTGGATCATTATGGGCTGCGGTTGGGGTTGCCCCAGGCGCAAGTTGTCTGTAGCAATCGCAGAGCTCACACATGCTTGAGTGTGTGAGAGCGGAGGGAGGGGAGAAACCATGACTGCGAATAATTAGGGAATCATTTAGCCTGTTACAGATGTCCTTAAACTGTCTCTATCCTTGTAAAAACAAAGCTCTATTTTTACCACATCTTATGTTTCCAGAAGACAGCGTTTCTCGACATTTTTCGTCTCGTGCAGCCCCACAGCTCCATCAGTAGGGCTCAGGAACCTTCTTTTATGACTCCAATTTAGAGATCTTTATTTTATTTAACAAATTTAATAAGTATATGAATAAATACCTAAAAACTAAAGACTTTTACTTTCTAATTAAAAAAGAAATTAGAAATATTTAAATAAAGGAAATAATTAGTACTGTCAAACGATTAAATCGTATCTAAAATATTTTTTAAATATAATATATATGTTTGCAAACTATGTATATTTATTTTAAAGTATGTCTATATATATATATATATATATATATATATATTCCTAATAAATATACACACTAGTACACACGTATACATTACATAAACAAAACTTTTATTTTGAATGTGATTAATCACAAATAATCATTTGACAGCACTAATTATTATTAAATTAATTATAATATATATATTTTTTATTTTTATGTTTTTATATATTTAAAATTAATTTACTTATTTACTACGAAGATAGCTAAACACAAAATAAAAATAAAAAAACAACACACACACATACAAAACTTTACAAAAAGCAAAACAAAAAAATTCTTACAAAATAAAACTTACTGTTTATTCATTTATTTATTTTATATTTGAATAAGTACATCTGCTGTGGAAGAGACTGACCAGCATGCAAAGTCTAAATGTGAACCCCTTTTAAAAAAAACCCTGTGATGAATTGGAAGAGCAAGACAGACCCATCAACAAACATCAGTGACTGACCTCACCGATGCTCATGTCATTTAATTTGAAATCTCCTCCAGGAAGTTCTTTCATTATATTTTGGAACAAGACTTTTGGATTTGTACCCATTCAGAGAGTGGAGCAGCAGTGAGGTCAGACGCTGACGTTGGGTCTGGCTAACAGTAGGCTTTCAAAATTCATCCCTAAGGTGTTCAGGTCTGGGTTTGTGCAAACACTTCTAAAGGAAGATATAGTGCAATCCATATAATCCGGCCACACGTTTTTCATCATCCTATTTCATTTGCTTGAGAACAGCGCAGTCACACAAGGTTCTGTTCAGCTCCTGACAGTTGACAGTTAACCTTGTGCTGACAGCAACCAACAACTACCACATGTGATTGGTCTCTGACTGAACCAGCTCTCTGACACACACAACACATGTGTCATCACAGTTGACAGGTGCTGTCATTTAGGAGCTTGAAAGAATGATGTGAGCTATTGCGAGTGCTTATCTGTACGTCAAGAAGCCTACGTACTGTTGAAACATGGACAATGCATAAACTGATATGCCAAGATCGGCATCTCTGAGCATCCACCTCAGTTTTGTTAAAAGCAATGAGCACAATGCGGTTCAGTTTAACGTAAAAATATCAAATATGAGTGCTTGACCTACTTGTTTATTTTGAGAGATGATGAACGCTTCCAAGGTATAAATACTTTTAATTATATACTCTTGTGTCTAGCTGGTCTTTCTACAAACCAAATTCATTACCATATCATTTTTTGGGCCAAATGTGAAAGAGCAAATAAATTAAAGTTTACACAGCACTGTGAAATACTTAATTCTTATTCCTCCAATTGATCCATAATTCTCACAAAACTTACAGATATGTAGAAAATTAGTTGCCTGGACAACAGTCTCTTGTATAAGAGGCAATCATAAATAATAGCTTTATAAAAATAAACAATAAATAATAATAACAACAACTTTTTTCTTAAAACTGGATTTAAATGTTAATTTATTTGGCAGGTAGCTGCAAGAATATAAAATAGATACATAGATACATATTTAATCACATATTTCTATAAAATTAAATAAATAATTTTATACGGTGCCTATCGGCAGCGCTGAACATAGTGTAACTGCTGGCCTGACTAGGAAAAAAATATCCTTATCGTTGGGCCCTACTAGTATATCTCAGACTTACACAGTACATATCTAAAGGTCAAGAAGACAAGTGGCACCAGTGCTGACTACAGAGAGTGCAATGACTTCCACAACAAAAAAAGGGAACCAGGGAGGTTTCTGCTTTAAATTAAAAAAAAAAAAAACGTGGAGATTGAGAGATTTTTCCACAAAACTGCATGAAACAAAAGACGAAAATACAAACCTGGAGTCTTCATGACATTTCTCTGTATAACATGATAACTCGAGTCTTACGAACTTAATTTCTTCTCTTGCATCCTGCTTTGCATTCATCACAATATTAAACCTCATTAATCATTTTCAGAGTTTACTTTGGAATCACATAATATGATACAAATCTGCAGCTGAATATTTCCTGATCCTAGTCTTCCAGTCGTATGAGCCAACCTCTCTGGTTATGCTATGATCCAAACTACCATCCTTTATTTTTATTCGTAACTTCTGTTCAACATCTTTGCCAAGGTGATTACCTGATGTAATGGCAATAATAATAATGATAATAATAAATAACAATAAAAACTCAAAGCTAATAAAACTAAATGCTTCTCTTGACTAATGTTAACTCCCTGAGGGCAGGGCATGAGACAGGAATGTGTCCGTTTACACAGCACAAAGGATGAATTGTTCATTGCAATACCTGCTTTTATTCTGTAAACGGCTGTTTTCCACCTCTCAATCAAGCGTCGAGTGCTTTTGCTAGCGAATTCACAATGACTGGCATATTATTTAGACATACCGTGTCAGACACATTCCTTACGAAATTTTAAAGGAACTCGACGTTGATAATTCAAGCCATCTCAACCCATTATAAATAATCCCAAAAAAGACTACGTGTACCATAGGACACATCTTCCTTGTGTTCCTTCACCTAATGTGGAGCAGTCAAGGCTTATGTAAGGTTAGAGATGTTTTTTTTGCCAAGTTTAATAACTGGATTAATGATGTGGCTGCTTGATGCACTTTTTGTTGCCACTTACCAATGTTGGGTCATTTTTTTCAAAGCTAAGTGACTTATTCAGAAACAATGTACACACATACAAATATAGGGGATTCATTAAACATAATAAAAAAAATTAATACTAATTAATAAAATTAATTTTAAAATATATATAGTATTATCTAATAAATAAAGGAATATGAAAAATAAAGCACTGATCAAAGGAAAGCATAAGAAAGAAATAAGCAACCATAAAAGAGGTCTATGTATATATAATTACTGTATAAATATTTACTGAGAAATACGTCCCGTTAACATAATATAACATAACATAGAAATATATCATCAAAATATTTCTAAAAAGTATGAACTAATAACAATAAATAATGATTATAATTGCTCTACTGAGGGAAAAAAACAAACAAAAGATAAGCAAGATGTCCTATTAATTAAAAAAATTAAGTAGTGCAATATATCTATCTAAATATTTATATACAAACAAAACAAATTGTTGAAAACTTTAAATAATGATTATAATGCTTAGTCTACTGAAAAGCAAACAAAAAAAAGAGATTAAATGTCATTTGACTTTTCTACTACTTCAAGAGTCTGAACGAGCATGTTATACAACATGTCTACCACACAAGTAAACATGTTTAAAATGCATCTGCATTCCCACCCTTCAATGAGTGACAGACACGCAGTGCAGAGATTTTTATCTCTCATAATTAATCACTTGCTTCACAGGCACTGTCATTTAGATAAATCAAAATCATGTTTTTAACGTGATGTAACGCCACTGAATAAAGGCCTGTTTGTTGCCGGTGACGTCAGTCGTAGCAGGTGACAAGAGTGGAATGATTTACACAAGCAATTAACTGTAAGTATCTGTGTGAAAGTGAGAGCGCCTGCGTCTTCCAGACACCTAATTAGCTAACAAGAAAACTAAGGCAAGGCTCAGTGTTACACAAAGTCTCCTACACTGCAAACACAGCCTTATTGAAAAGACTACACTTCACCAGAGTAGAATGATCTTTCAGCGTGTCACTCAATCCTGCATCCTCTTGCATGCTTGCATCGATCTACAAATACGTACACAATGCCAAGACGACACTTACATTACACATCAAACACGTTCACAAAACGCACCGCATACTGCAACGTTCCAGTCCAACAACAGTGTATCAGTTACAGATCTGTACTAATCTAAACGCAAACACAAAGATTATGCCACTCACACCCTACTCTACATAACACTATGAGCGAACCCATTCCGCCGGTGCAACCACCAAAACATTCACAAACAGACTTTCAATGAGTCAAAAAGAAACGCTTGGAAGTAACGGAAATTCAAAGCGGAACAATACTTGCCCAAACACCACAGATGTGTTTTGTGCTCTCTTCTACTAAATGAAAATCTAAACTACTATAACGTTAAAGAAAAGAAGTCAAATTCAATTTGGAAAGAAATTAAATAAAGCATCGAGCTGTTCTAATTAAATAGAGTCTATTAATTTATGGAATTATATTTAGCTTGAAAATTCATTTTGAAACTGTTTGAGTTTGTGTTACTTGGCTGCCAGTTTAAGGTTAAAAAAGTGGCACTTCAACTCATTTTATCATGTGATCTAAGCTTGATGTGGCCAAACGTGACTAATTGCAGTGTGCTATCCCACAAGGCAGCTCCATTTGTGGTTATTTGATAATAACCGCAAGGTTTAAACTTGTACAAACATCAACACCTAAAGTACACGGTGCTCTTTTTGTAGTAAAGCTGACATTGAACTGACATTATGGTTAACATTATGGTTTTCCTGTCATTGGCAAACAACACATAGGAGGCAAGATCCTGACATGACAGTTGGAACAACGAACATTAACATGAAAATAGATGCCTTTATCTCTCTATTGTGTTTGCACACGCTGACCTCCTGAAGCTGGTATATCCCACCTGAATAATTCAGCACTTGTATTATTGTCATTATCTTACATTTCATGCTGTTCTGCATGTCGAACAGGTGTTGCCCTGCAAGTTTTTCATTTGAAAATTTTTACATTTTAAATTAATTATTAGATTAAGAGATATTATTCAGGTACATATCAAAGCAGCTTCATTAGTACAAATTTCCTTTTAAAAAGACACTACCGTAAGGATATTACCGTTAAGAAGTCTCAGTAATTTATTTAATTGTACTCACTTTGTGTAACTTATTCCAGTGAGGGCAAATCTGAATATTCAACTATAATTACTCCACTTTCAGGAATCATTGTAATAAACTCATTTGCTGCTCGTAAAACATTTATTGTTTTATTATTATTAATAAAATGAAAAGAAAGCCTAAAAAACAGCATTTATTAGAAGTATACTTTTTGTAACATTATAAATGCCTTTGATGTCACTTTTTAACACTTTAATGAATTGTTTATTCATTACTTTATTATTTTTATTGAAAAAAAAAACTGTTAAACCTCTACTGAACATGCAATTATATAAAATACCGAAATATGTTTGTACTGAATCCATAATATTTACTGAAAATAATTTTCTTTAACTTAAATCATATTTGTATATGTGTAATATATATATATATTATTTATATATATGCATGTATACACACACGCATATACATACACACACACACACAAACCCACACAATAAATCTCATTTTAATTGGCCATAATTACAGAGAATGACTGAGATCTTGCAAAAAAAAAACAGTGTTCAGACGTTGTTATGCAACATTAGACCTGAAAGACTTTGTCAACTCAATCACAGTTCATTACAGTCTTTACGCTTGTCGTCCTTCTGTCATTTATCTATCTGATTTATTTGAATAACCTATAAACAAGACTATAAATGCTTACAGACAAAATGTGCACAAAGAAAAAAAAAAGCACATCACTTTCATCTTGAAACATTCCTTTAAGCATAACCGAATATCCTACAAAAACCACCAAGCAGTACTCCCAAACAAAACAGCACTTTGCTGACCCCTGTGTGTAAAAACTGGAAACCAAGCATGTGTGTGTATGTATTTTCTCTGCCACTCTTTCTGCCATATCCAAACAAAGTGCGGTGAGTTAAAAATGTAAACTACAATCAGAGAGTAGCAGTGATCTACCACTTCATTACTGCGGGCACTGATTGAAACGTCTATCTTTAATGAACACTCCTGGCAAACGCACACACTTACAAGCCTAAACTAATGGTGTAATTAAATCAAGCTTGTTTATTTTTCCACATAGCAATCCTGATTGCGGCTGTCGTAGTATGACAGCAATCTTAAAATATGAACTGCTCTCCCTTAGTCCTATGTCTATGCTTAAAAGTACTTTTTTATTCTTTATGTGACATTGAACATCCTGCCGTTTTCTGTCATCACAGCAGATGATCCTCCTGATGGGACACCCAGAACACCTCCCATTCAGTATAATGGATGCCTGTCTGCAGGCCAATGTTTCGCAGTGAGTTTCCACCTGAATTATTTAGTTCCATATTACGGCAGCTGCTGTATTTAACTGTACGTTTTCAGCCCGCAGGTGCAGTCTGGATCTTTCCATCCTACTGACTTACAAACCAACCATTGAGGCTCATGAATCATTTTAAACAAACAGCGGCTCCAAAATGTATTTGAACAGTTAAGCCATATTTAAAAATGTATGAATGCATTGCCATGACATAAAACACAAAATCAAGTCACATTTGCTTTGAAGAAATATAGGATCATAACAAAAAAGTGGTATCACTTAAAAAGGATTATTTGGATACATTGACATTGGTACATTTTTTATATACTTTTAGAGTCTAAAAGTAGCTACTGTTATCAAACATAAGTGGTAGTTAAATTGTGTAAGAATAACTTGAGGGGCTGTTCACACAAGATGCGTATTTGTGTTTTAAAACGGAAAGGGGTGAAAAAAAAAGGCTAAGGAAGGATTGAGCGCTGTGTCGTGTGAGATATACTGTAAAAGATGTCAAAAGCGCATTGTGCGTGAATGGCCACTAAAGTTTTTGATTGAGCTTGACCACAGGAAATCGAAACTGAATATATTCACTTTCTTAATAAAATGTCTCTGGTCTTATTAAGGATGATTTATCAGCGCATGTTGTTCTATAAAAGTTTCCATGACATCTCTTCAGATGTAGTAACTGCTTCCAAATTACTTTCACTTTTCTTATGTAACAAATGCCACATGAGTGGGGTAAAATAATATTAACCAAGAATATACTGGCCTGTCTGTTACAATTCAGTCAGATCCCAATGTCTGTTTCATTTGGAAATACACAAAAAAGTATATATATCACCCAAAAATTAAACTTTAGTCATCGTTTTCTCACTCTCATGTTGTACCAAAGATGGTGAGTAAACGGTGACAGAATTTATTTTTTGGATGGTTTAATTCGTGGTCAGTGTGATTGTTCCAAAGAACTTGTTTTATGGAGTATTCAGTTGTTTTCTTTGTGTGGTTGAACCATAATAAGCAATACAGCAAAAACATGACACTGTTGTTTCTATCTGATACTCAGTTGAACAGATTTTATTGTTTTTTCCTGTGACTGAACTCACGAGTAGCTGAAGGAAACAATATCAAGAGAAATGTCTCATTCGTATCCTTCCAGATTATCTCATCCCTATTCTGCTTTTGATCTTCCTATTCTATCATCTTCCTCTCTCCCTTCCTCTCCCTCACTTTTAACTGTCGTTTGTGCTTGTTTCCCATAAATTACCCTGTGGAGCACCCACACAGAAGTTCACACACACCATGATGGCCAACTCTCTGACTAACATCCCCCTGACCTCATCCCAGATGACTAGACATTAGGGGTGTGGGTAAAGGAACAGAGAGTGAAAGAAAGTCTTCTGTATTTGGTTAAGAGTTTTTTTTTACTTTTCCGAAGTATTACTTGGATGGGGTCATTTGTTCACCTCACAGACACCAAGAAAGAAACCAAAGTCATTATGAAACAGTTTGTGTCTGTCCAGGAGGAGAGTTTGAGAGTAGACAGACAAAGAGCATCTGTGTGATTGAGAAATATAGAGAAAGGAAGCTAGAAGTTGGGAAAATGAGAACGTATTACCTTGACGTGACTCTGTGCTCCAAGGTTGTATATTTCGGTGGGCTTGACTTCATTTATAATCTTCACCAAGCATGTGCTGTCAGTCAAGTCACCATAGTGCAACTTCATGTCTATAAGGCAGAGAATAAAAGAATATCAATCAGTTTTATGTTTTTTTCACATTTGTCATCCACATCCGACAGATCAAGGACAGCCAACCAGTACCAAAACTAAAGAGGCCATATAGATGTCTGAAAGGTTTATAAAATTGTTTACAAAGGGGTTTTTAATAAAACAAATCCCATCACCATCTCAACCGGAGAGAAATAAGAAATGCAAAACACAGAATTTAATTTGATTTTAAAACCAGATACAGACAGGGACTAAAAATTGACTTTATTACAAATCTAAATCTTCTTCTCTAACCATCCTAAAGAAACTCACAAGTCAAATTAAATTTGGTGTTTTCATATAGATGAATCAGTTCATACTGGGCCCAAACTGACACTTAAACACATAAAATAACCAACTAATTTTCTGTAAATAGTACAGCATCCACCTCCAAACCTGTTAAACTTGCAGCATCTTTTAGCTGTAAGTATGTATTGCATTTTCCCATTGTATGGCACTATAATTGTCTGGCATCTTTTATGTATACATCATAATTTTGGTGCTGTAGGACACTTGTCAGTCCTATAAATAACTCTTATTTGTACAAAACAGGATTAAGCACTTAAAAGAAGAGTGACCCTCATATTTAGTTGCATTGTGTATATGTCATTCGGTATATGAATAAAAATAGAAAACGTATAGTCCTTTCTGTGATTAACTACAGTCCAAAAGTAGAGTTTTATCACAGAGGAGTCATACTAATGATTTTCTCAGATTTCACCCGAAAGAAATAATTACAGTCCAAACACTACTAAGGAATGCTTAGACTGTACCCGGTAAGGAAAATAACTTACAGATAAATAAAAATTTTAAAAAAGGTTTGTTTACAACTTACTAGACCCAGTGGATCCAATACCTATTGATATATTACACAGATTAGAAGACACTCATGCATATACAAATATCATAAAACATGCATATCAAAAACATGTGTGTGGATGTGAAACTCACTTCCTTCTGTGTGTGTTTGGGGGTTATGATAAAGGTGCTCAATCCGGCCCGTGTTAAAAGAACTAGACCTGCGGAGGATACCGTGAACCTGTCCAAAACAACAAAAAGTTCAGTTTATTTCAGTATATAGCATATTAAACTGAATTTAACGTAAACCACTTTTCAAATGTGTGGCATTGATTATTAATAGACAGTTAGATATTTGCATAAGAACAATGTTGGGGTGATTTCGGATAGGTTTGTAATATGTCTGTAAGGGTTACATCGGCTTACCCACCTCATAACCTTTAGCCAGCAGAAACTCAGCCAGGTAGGACCCATCCTGAAACCACATAGAGGGAGAATTATTTGGGGTTTTAAGAAACGCGCACACATTTACGGCAAGCATTACCCAAGAGAGTATTCAACACAATGACCATTTCTTTCAGAATTTCATGAGCCAGACCACAGCGAATACACGCCTACATTATACAAATACACGTTTTTGCACACGTACACACACACACACACACGCTTGTGTCGAAACCCACCCTTGTGTCTTTCCAAAGCTATATGTCTTCATTTCTTTTATGCAACAACTATATTTGCCCCAATGGATCCAATTATATGGACAAAACATATATATATTCTTTTGCGTTTCACAGAATAGAGAAAGTCTAACAGGTTTGGAACGACATGAGGCTGAATATATGATGACAGAATTGTAATTTCAAGGCGAGCAATCCCTTTAAAAGCAGAGAACTAAAAATCCTCCCTCACTAAAAAGAGCTCCATACATAGTCTGCAAAGAATGCAAAGAAAACAGTCGAAGGAGTGCCTACGGGCTACAACACACACCATAAGCCAATGTAATACAAGTTAACTGAATCATGCGAGCGCATCACACACGGACAAAAGAGTATAAATTGAGCAAACAAGGCCATCGTGTCAGTCAGTGAAAGCCTGGCAGCTCAGTTTAAGCCTCTGAATCCACCTGACTGTCAAAAAGTGACACGGCCGTACCCTAAAGACACGTTTCAGCTTAAGACATAAACAACATTCAAGTCTCTTTAATTCTTATTCTCGTCTCCTTCTCGTTCTCCCTTTTTCCCCTCTCATACTTCCCGACCGCACATTCTAGAACTTTGGAACATTCCGCCCCGGCCATGGCATTCCGCCCCCTACTTCCTGCTGGGGTGATATAGGCACAGTCCCAAAGACCTTTGGGAAAAAATGAGAAGCTCCAGCAGCCATGTGTGTGCCTGTACATAAGCATATATGTGTCCGCAGAGGAAAAGATGTGCTTAAAGATACATTTCCGTTTCCTTTTCACAACATTTACTGGCCATTTACATAAAACATGTTCAATGTCCGACCACCTGAGGCTCTCTGTGTGTGTGTGTGTGTGACAACCAGTGCCAACTGCAGCACGAACTCATAACGCTGATAAAAAAGCAGCTTATCGTCACGCTGAGACTGTTGGGAAACGTTGCCTGTTTCCCGCAGATTACGTTCATAGACAGGAAACCTAGACGGACACGACATTCCAACCAGTCTGTTCATACGCACACACCGGTCTACCTTGTAAGCCACCAATCACTTTCTGTCTAAATTAGAAAATCTTTTAAAAACACACTTTTTATTTTGAATCCAACCACATGCGCAGAATAGCTCAGAAACGCTGCCTAATTAGGGAGTATTACAATTACAATCACCCTTGAGCACCACATAAAGATACATCTACAGGCCTTTGGACCTCTGCATGAGACATGGCCTGATTGCTAATGGCAAACTGTGGATGCATTTATGCTGAGAAGACCAGAATGGTAAAGGAAAGAATGAAAGCTAATCAAATAAGCCCACTAAACTTAAGAACCATAACAGGCCGTGTGTCTGTTTCTGTCTGTGACGTATTATCACGTACTGCGTGTCTGTGTGAAAATAGGTCCCTAACATTTGCTCTTGGCCGCAGTAAAGCAGTCTTTCTCTGTTTACCACCTCAAAGCACAAACCCAAACAAACGGCTATGTGTTCCTTAACCAACCACAAGTGGGCGCAACAACTTACCATCAACAAAAATACACACTATTAATAAACTTTACTATTTATTTTGGTTAAGGCAACTGCCTTTGAAATGTGCTAAATTGTGTCAAGTGAGGGTCTTATGGTGGCAGACCCATGCAAAAATCTGATTGCCAAAAGTACATGTCTGATATTTTTTTCACTGGCTTGTGTAAATATATGATATAGTCTAGTATGATAAAACTCCAACAATAACATGGACAGCTCTTTATTCAAATATTTTCTTAAATGTCCAAAACTAACACTATCACTCAGTATGAACTTTTTTTTAATGCTTTGCATAGGAAGCATCTGCGAAGAAGGTGCTTGTTTGGACAATTTTTGTCATTTGACCGCCCTCTGCTGTTCATTAAGAAAACTGCATCCTGACTTTTTAAACTACGTTTTCGTCAAATTATCCTCGCACTCTGGCCACGTTAAAACAAACCAGGAACTTCGAAATGAATATGATGAAAATCAATATTACAAAAAAAAAAGAACCAGGAACTTCCTCCTTCAGTCTGCAAATGCTAAACACCACGCAGCAGCTTACTGCAAACATTTAAGCTACCAAAGAACCTTGACCACATACACCCAAGCAAACTTTATACGTGACAAGCTGGTCTTTCCAGTTAATTTAATTGATTTCAAAAGAATAATTAAATGTTCTGAATGTTTTGTTGTTAACAAAATAAATCTAAATAAAGTGTTACAAAACCCTCTTTAAAACATGACCTAGACTTATTCATGTATGTATGCGTTTACGTGTGTATGTCATCAAAATTAATACAACACAATTAAAAAGGCAGAAAGCCATGTTCGTTTCAAACCCAGCCTCATTCACCTGCCAACACCACAATAACTGACAATTAAAGGCAAGGCACTTTTATGACTCCATAGCATTATAGCACTATACAGTGGAAGAGACTTTGTACACACCATCTGGAACACATATTTACACATGCTGACATTCCCTTAAGCAGTATCCGGATCAGAATATAATTCTCATTTCATTAGAGTGTGTTTGTACATGGGTCAAAGACATTTAGATGTCAGCATGACAAAAGTGATTTTAAGTCCATAGAAAGCACATAAAATCTAAGAATAAGTTATTTGGAGAGTAAAATGTCAAAATGTGGTTAAAATAATGTTACATTGTCATTCAGTGTAACAATATTTATGATTATGATTATT
>JAUCMT010000048.1:9741300-9762088 GCA_032357475.1 Enteromius thamalakanensis
GCTCTTCCGATCTCTTTGATTTAAATTAGTAAAAAATCCTACTGACAAATGGGCAAAACCTAGAATAGCGGCAAATTTAAAATAAATAAATAAATAAATACATTACAACTAATTTGTTTTTTGGTGAAATTAATAAATCTTTTAATGTGTCATAAATTAATTTCTGTCTCAAATTTTTCTGACAAGATTGTGACACTGACATTTTTTCTGGGTATCCTAATTTACAAATCAGAGAAAAATGTATGATATTTATATTATATATGTATTGATTATAAACAACAAAAATGTAAAAGCACTATTACTTAAGGGAATGCCTTTCTTCCTTTATATTTATGTTGTATTAATTCTGATTCCTTTCCTTGTGTGTTATATTTATTTATTTATATTCAATAAGTACTATGATTTGAATGCAAAATATTATAAAACGATACAGTTAAAAACAATTAATTGGTGAGTTTCCCTATTATATAAGATGAAAAACCGCATAGCACATTACATGTAATTTTATAGTAGTATACCATTTTAAAAGGAGAAAAAAACATTTACAGTGAATAACCTTAAACAGACTTTCACAGAATGCTATTTCAGTACTTCCTTATGTCGATATATTAACAGTTAAAGAAATTACAATATTCAAATGCAAACGCAAGTTAAATCTGTAAAACATAAAAAGTTACTGCTGCATTTTTACTATAAAATTATGATAACCACAGCTACGTGATAAACTTGGAGAATATATATGAGATGCGCAACATCAGGACAAACCCGTTACTAAAACCTGCAAAGTGAAACCAAAAAACCTGAATGCCAAGTATCATGATCTAGATACACCCAGCTAAGAACAATTACATTACAAAAGACCCGGCAAACTGGAAAACATCACACTACCTGCATATATCCTCAACAGACTTTCCAGAGGATGTATGAGGTGTCTCCTTTTAAATAGTTAACAACAACATGGAAAGGCCTCAGGTGTGGCTATTCAAACAACAGCCAACAATTAAAGGCCTCACAAGAGTCACTCATTTTTGTTTAAAATAGCTGTTTACCACATCAAATTGTCACATACATAATGATAAAAGTAAACAGAGGAAAACATTTTCAACAGGACTGTAGTGCTTTACAGACACAACAGGGCACATCTTGACAAAGTCACAGCACTACACTATGCACCTTGTACTCCAATTTTGGTTGTCAGTTAAAAAGTCCGGAAATTAACACGGAGGACTAAAACAAAGCCACCATAGCCTACCTATAATCTCTTCATTTTGATTTTGTTTCACAGTGACAACAAATTGCGGTATTTTAGCAAAGCCCACTGTTGCCATGGTTACAGAAATCCACAAAGCAAGTGAGTAAAACAAGATAAAACTGTCTCATGAAAGTCTGTCATTGCTTCCTCACTCTCTTGAAAGGGACTTGGTCACTATTTACGGCATCTCTTTTGCTCTAATAAAAATGGATGGTGACTGAGTCTGTCATTCAGCCTGACATCACACCATTGTTTTTCCACAGAACGAAGAAGCTCGTCCGCATTTGAAGCAGAGCAAAAGTAAGTAAATAGGACAGCGTTTTGATTTTTCGCTACACTTCCTGTAACGTATATCCCATCGCGTCGCATATGAGACGACTCTTTACGTTACCTGACCGGTTATGCCTGTAATGATGGCCACTTTCCTTTTCGTCTTGCCGTCTCCGTTCACATCACCACTGGCCGCTGCTGCACTTTGAGCCATTTTCTGGAGCTGGTTTGGAGTGTGCCTGTGAGGTCTGGGTCCACTGCGCGAGATCGTTTGTCATGAACGGATGCAACACATCCGAAACTCCAGCTGCTTGCGCGACACATCAGGAACCTGCACTCAGCAGCCAATCACAGAGCAGAGCGCCAGTGACGTGCGCACCACAGAACAAAGAGGAGAGAAATCCTGATGGCTTGGGGTGTAAATGTGTCACAGCGCCCACTAAAGGTATTGACATTCAGGAGGAATTAAACAAACCACTTTTTACGTTTTTAATTTATAATAACGTGTGCAATAATAGTAATTGTTAGTATTATATAATATGCTTACATTAATAAATCATGGGACTAAATCACTGTTGACAAATGGCTTCACCTAGTCCATGCTGTTTTTCTGGTCTTTGCTGCTATCTTATTGTAGTTAAACTGATCTGTTTTTTGGGCTGGTTTTAATCACTAAAGGTGATTTTTAGGGTCACAGCGCTTTTACACGATTGACTGTGCCACAGCCGTGGATTTAAAGTAAAAAAGAACTTTGTAAATGCCATTGGCCTGAGAAAAGATAGAAGAAACAAACCAGACGATTATTTGTTCAAAATATATTTTAATGTAGATATTATTTAACGTTCTAAAACATGTACACCACATAAGGCACTTTCAAGTACGACAATTTAGCTTAAATAATGTACAAGTATTGTATTTTCAGTAGTTTATGAGCTGTTATATTTTAGATTTCCTTAATCCAGTCATGGCAGATATATAGAAATTAAAAACAAAACATAAAAATAAATAAATCTCATTAATGCTCAGACATCATGAAGTGATATTTCTGGTTTTTCAGCTTTCATTTAGAATCCTGTGTCTAAAAACACTACTAGTCATCCGCTGACTTACAATATCACTATTTACTATTTTGTGAGTTTTCAGTAAACATCAGAAAAGGTGGTTAAAGCAAAAAAATATTTTATATGTAGAACCACACAAACACACAATACAGTTGTAGGTAGGTTTTTTCTCTTTTTCGTTTGCCTTCATGGAAGGTGAGATGTCTACTACAAAGAGAGAGAGAGTGAGCAAGACCAAAACAGACAGTGTCCCAGTCTCAAATTTCCTTTTTTAAATAAAAAAACAAAAATACAATGGAGTGGGAGATCAGCAGCATTACCTAAGAATTTGCCCTATGGGAAACCATCTAAATTACATTACTGAATAAAATGTTGTAAGTGAAAGCTGTATTTGGGTCATGGTTATTTGTATCAGATAACAGTAGCTACATGCAAACATACAAACTCCAAACTCTGACATTTAGACTTCCTAAAAATAAGCAGAAATAACATAACATTCAAAAAACTATAGATTATTTGTAGTATTTTGTACGGTGGCTGAGAGTGCTCAACACACACAAAAAAAAACACATGCAAATTCTCACAATATAACCAAACAGAAACGCGCTGCAAACATCAGGACCACATGAAAATGTCAGAGCAGCGGTATTGTCACTGTAGTAAAAGTTACGTTTTTTTTTTGTTTATTTTAACAACCTGATCATACGGTTTTTTGTATATTATTAGACTAATCTGACGAATTACACACTCTATTTGCAGTGCGTTTCTGTGTTTGGTTGGGTTGCGATAATTGCAGCGCCTGTGTTGTCAAACTGATGAAGATGTTTTCTTATGGTGTTGTCGTTTTTTTCTGTTTGCATGTGTGTTCTTAAGCTGCAGCGTGTTGAGCTCTCTCGGCCACTGTAATTTTGACATTAAGGGTGCTAAAGTTTCAAGTGTAAAATACAGTATTGTTTCCTGTGTGAATTCTAATGCCTTCAAAAACATTGCATGAACAAAATGTTAACATATTCCAGCGATGTACAGAATATTACCATAAGACTCAATATATTTGTGCGTATAGAGTATGAATAATGATTATTGTTGCACTCTATAGTCATTCACATACTTTTTCCAGTCCTGCCCTATTATAAAGTGCGCATACAAGACCAACTCACTGTAGAATTAACTGTATGTAGTCATTTTTCATAAGACGACAGCCACCAAACAGTTAAAACCCAATTTAAACCAGGGCTGGAGCACAGGGTGAGTTTGTCATAGAGCCATTAATGGTTAACATTTTACAAAATGGTGAAACATTCTTGTACCACAAGAGGAGAGCTGTACTTTTAATATGCTGTTTTAACCTAAGGTTGAGGTAAGTCGGTAATAGACATTTTAAAGTTAAAGCATTTGACTATAATATGAAACAGATGTTGTGTAGTTGTTCAGGTACAACAGTATTGGTCCAGTGTGTCACCAAGGCATCAGGAGAGCCAATATCACTTCTGCAGAAAACATTACATTGAATTAAAAAAAACAATTATTCTCTCATCATTTATTCCTCCTTATGACTTCACTTCTTCTGCAGAACACAAAAGAAGAACAATAAACTGTTATCAACAGTCTTCAAAATATCTTCTTTTATGTTCTGAAGCAGAAAGGCATACAGGATTGTAAAGGCATTTTTGGGTGAAGTTTACATACATATTTCAAGTTATGCACCTTACTTGTTTATCCCTCTGGAGGAGGGGCATGAGAAGAGTGACACTTGTTTTTCTGTGAGAGAAACAGTTCATTAATTATATTTATATATATATATATATCATTTTAATTTGCATTATAATTTTACTACTGCAAAAATTTTTACATAAACTGAAAGCTGTTATTAACCTTATGGTGTAGACGATAGTGAAGTGCTCTGTCTGAAAGCCATGGGTGTTTCAGGGACTGGGATGCACTCATTCTCCAACTGCACAAAAAAAAGAGACTTGCATTAAAACACGAACATCTGAGTAACATTTCAGGATTAAAACTAGAGCATTTGACTTCTGGGGACACACAAACCTTTTGCTCTTCACAAGCAGGCGTGAGATGAAGTCTTTGGCCTCCTCCGAGATGTCGGCAAACTCTGCTTCCTCAAAACTCCACTGACATGCCAGGATGTTATTTAGTGTCTCATTATCATCCTCACCCAGGAACGGAGACAAGCCACTGAGCCTACACAAGAAAACACAAGTAGCAAGTTTTATAAATCTCTCTCCTTTCGGTATATATGATTGTTGATTGACGTCTATGGGCTCACAGCATGTAAGTGATGACTCCTAAACTCCACATATCAGTCGGGAATGAGACAAATTCATAGTTGATGACTTCAGGAGCAAGGAACTCAGGTGTGCCAAAGTTCACCCTCAACTTTTCCCTGGGTTTATATCTGAAAGGAAGATGAAGAAAAAATGCACTTGATAAAAGCAGTAGTCACAGTGTAAATTTAGACACAGAAACAAACACTAACCTCCTCGCAAGGCCAAAGTCTATTATCTTCACCTTGTTTGTTTGTCGACTGACACAGAGAATGTTTTCAGGCTGTTGGTGGAGTAAACAGCTATTTCAAATGTCTTTTTTATACAGCTGTTAGAATGCATTTTATCAACAAGAATGTGTACCTTTAGGTCAAGGTGTAATATGTACATCTTGTGCATATACTGAAGCCCTTCACTGATCTGTCTGATGAACAGCACTGTGTCCAACTCGGTCAGCTTGTAGTTCTCATCTATGATCCGGTCAAACAACTCTCCACCATCAACACTAGGGGGTACACAGGGTACACAAACATGAATGAGATTCAGTAAGAGAGAGAGGATATCTGTGAAATGTGTTTTTCGATGTGATTTTGTATGTAACTTACTACTCCATTACTAAAATGATTTCATGTCGAGATTCAAAAGCGGCGTAGAGCTGGATCAGATTGGCATGATTCAACTGGTTCATCACTTCAATCTCACACTTTACTACCTCCTGATAACACAAAACACAAAACACAAATACATTTATAATGGTTTCAGAAAATTATTAAAAGGGAAATATAAAAAAAGAACAATGATAAAAGCGTTAACCACACATAAGCACATTACTGAAAAGTGAACTAATAAAATTTTAATAAATAATTAAAAAACATATAACACTAAAAATATCACTGTTGTGTCCATAACTTAACTGGCAGATTTAAAAAACAACAACTGAAAAGCAAGTCACATTAAAGATATCTTAAAGTGTACACAGACATTTACCTTCTCTTTCTGACTCCTGGCTTTAATGATCTTGGCTGCTAATATGAGGCCAGAAGACTTCTCTTCACATTTGTGCACCATGCCAAAGCGTCCTCTATTAACGTCAAAATAAGACGATAAAAAACACATTTTAAACACAACATTTAAAAAACATTCTTTTTAATACTGCACAGGAAGTTACTGTAATCTCCTCCTGTCTCTGGGTATTTACTTTCACTAAGGGCTAAAAATATTCTGAATTTCTTACTCTCTCAACATCCCCCCCCCAACAAACACACACACACAACTGTCTGTCATTTTCATGCCCTTGTGTATCATGTGTCAAGCTCTTAAAATGCTTAGCAATCCTAAGCCATGGGTTAAATGTCACAGTCATCCTGCTTTAAAAATTCCTTTTATATAAACAAATGGAATATAATATGATGCAAGATAAATACTACTGTAACTCACCCCCCAAGTACTTCCTCTTTATTAATAGTGTAGTAACTTGTAATCTGGTGGGATTTGGTTGACACTAGACGGTGCTCAAATGGTGCAGGTGGAGGAGGGGAAGATTCTGTAGAAAAGATTATAAAATTATAAAAATTATAAAATTTAACTACTAATACTAACTACTAACTATTTTCCTACCAATGACATATTCATCAGTTTCTGGCTCTGCATCTTTTCTCTCCTCTTCTGTGCCCTCCTCTGGTTTCTCTGGACCCGCCTCTGCAGCTTCAAGCCCTGCTTCCTCTTCCTCCTTCAATTCTTTATCCCCCTCCTCTGGCGCCTCCTCGACTCTGCTTTTTTTAAGTTCATCTGTCAGATTCTCGTCAGTTACATGCCTCTTAGTGCTGTAAGTTATTTCCAGATTCTCCTCACAGCTACATGAATATATACATTAAAAGAGAGGCATAAAATATCACTTATATTGTTTACAATTTTTTTTAATCAAATTCACATCCAAAAGTCATTCGCTGAACAAAATGTCCAGAACATACCTTTCTGGTGTGATTGTAATGCTTTCATGTGTTTGGCCAGATGAGTTCAGAGCAGCTAGCTGGCTTTCTTCAGATAACCATAAAGCCTTCTCTTGTTTTAACCTTTCATCTGCCTCCTTTTTATCCTCTTCTTTTATCTGTAATAATTCAGCAACTATTTCTTGCTCTCTTGCCTCTTCTTCCACTGCATCCTGTTGTTTGTCATCCTTTCTTTCCCTATATTTCTCTCCTTCTTGCTCTTCTTCAATAAGATCCAGATGTGCATCTGTGCTGACTGCTGTCTCTGCCGTGCATTGAGAAAGCTGATTGTTCTGTTGGTTGAGCTTCTGCACTTCTTCAAAATCAGCCTGGACTAAGTCTTGAAAAGTAAATCAAATAAAAATTAGTTCATAGTAGAAAATAGTGTAAATGAAAGAAAATAATGACAACAAAAAGACAACTTTTTTCAAACATTGTTTTATATCTGACAGAATGCTAAAACTTGTGGTTTCTTGCTTTTAAACTCTTCTGTATGTTTTTTTTTTCTCACCTGATGAATCCAGTGGTTTCTTTTTCTTCTGGGTTTTTAAACCTTTTTGGTAAACTTTAGATTTCTCCTTTCCATCCTTTTCTCTAAACTAGATAGAGAATGTAAAACAACAACAGAGAAAGAAAGAATAAAAAGACGAACTTTATTAGAAAATATGATTAAAATTCAAAGGGCAAATGCATAGCTGTCAATGAAAAGTGTAAGCATGTGTCACGAGTGAAGTGTCTTATAGTCAAAAGAACAAACAAGATTATCCTTTATTAACACTCCTTGAAATAAAAACACCTGCTTTCTATGACACATCCATGCATTCAAATGCTCTGAGCTGCTAACGCGCAATGAATCTGATATTTCTGATCACACACAATCATCTGCTATGAGCTGAATGCACAGTTGTGTCCTTGAGAAGCTACTGAGAATCACTCATCCTGTCATCAGTCAATCTGTTTTATAAATGGCTCAGTCAGTGACAAGGACAGTGAACCTGGCAACACATGTTCTAGAAAAGCCCCTTTTGGAATTGCTAGAAAAAAAAATAATTTGTAAAAAAATAAATAAATAAATAAGAACACATATATATGCATCCAACTTTCAATATTTATGCAAAGATAAAAAGCAAATGGGAACAATTCATGGGTAACAGAAAACAGACAAGCAAGTAATATTTTCTCTTAAGTCATCATTTTTACAAAAACCTATTTTTTAATCAGTTTATCAAATCAGCTTCTTCACAGACTAATTTTTGTTCATGTGTTTGGCTCATTCATTCACTAGTTTGTAAGTGTTTTCATCTGCACTTGAAATATGTATCCAAAATAAGTCAGTTTAAACAGTGAATCTGTCCATAAAACATCTAAACTCACCCTGCTGCTGGATTTTGAGTGTGTGTTTTTCAAAAGATCTGTCAATCTTGAGTGTTTCAACGCTTCAGCAACAAAACTGACCACCTGCTGAATGCTGCTGACCAGTCGCTCCAAAGCATCAACCCGCTGATCCTGTTGTTCCTCCTTCTCACGAACAGTTTCTATAACAACACGCACATCACACAACATCTGCTCCACGCTTCGTCCACCTGCAGCAGCGCCTTGATCTTGACCGATGGTATCCAGTCTTTTCAGTGATGCTTCCTGCAGGGCGAGGAGTTTGTCCATCTTATCACTCAGATCACTGACTTGTCCTTCGATATGTACGAGAGCAGAAGACGAGGGCGATTTTAATGAAGGCTGATCAGAAATTGATGAAGATTGATGTCTGTTTGAGGTAGAAAGCGAAGCTCTTCTTGCTGTGGCTCTTCCACTGTTCGATCGTTTCTGAGCATGAAGTGGTTTGGGGTCATAAACCCGAGCAAGAGACTTCACAAGATTAGAGCTCATGGTGACACTTTCAAACAAAAAGAAGTTAAGCTTATTTTCTTCACCTCCTTTTGAAAATGCTTCCCAAACTACAGTTCATTTGTTCTCTTGCTAACTCTCGGTCTAGTGTCTTCAGCTTCAAAACCCATGCTTTTTATAGATGGTCAGCATGCTTCTTCTTATTGGCCGGTGTGTGAGTGGTCAATGTAAAGTCACTGTTATCTTCAGGAGGAGGGGCAGTGGTGTGCGATTAGAGTGTTTGTGAATTCTAGAGCCAGGCGTGAAGACATTGAAACCAGAGTGGGTATGAAAAAAAGAGCCTTATGGACTCAGCGCCAGCGCTGACAGATCTTTTAAATGTAAAGGCTGTTAAACTAGTAGATTTCTCCTAATCGATTGACAATCAGCAGATAAAGGGGACTGTGTTTATTTGTTAGTGTACTGAACTCTGATTCCTTTGTCCCAGGCTAGAGAACTGGAAACGTGAAAATGTGTGATTGAACAAGAGCAGGTGCACACAGCTGAGTCTATTGAAAAACTGGGACAGAATAGCTGTTGAGACACTGAAATGGCTCAGACTTCTATTTTCAACATGACTTGTTGTTCAACGTAGCTCTATATGAGCCTGAATTTCAAATGCATTCCAAAAGAAAAACACCTAAAAAAGACTATTAGCACATGTTTCAGGAGCAAAGGCTATTTGTGTTTCCTACTTCTAAATGTCATATTTAAGCAGTATGATGTCTTATTGCCGTTTTTTTTTTTTATTAACTGTGAGGTTTACTTACGAAATTAAAAACGTTTGCTGTGATGTTTGTTGCCACAGTTAATATCAAGAAATGTTAAAATAGTAGTTTCCAATGACCTAAAATTATTAGCAGACTTTATTTCATTTATATATTATTTGTTTTAGAATAAATTAATTATTTCATGTTATATTCAGCTCACTGACTACAACTGCTCCTTGCAGATGTAATATAAAAATAAAGCTTTGAATTCATTCAGAAAAGCATCAACAACTTGAAAACTTAAAAAAAAAACGGGAAAAATCAAGAACGTTTCTACAATCAGTATACACTTTGGTAACAATGTACAATAATGCTTCATTTGTTGTATAGTTAACATAAACCAAAAATGATTATGTGATGTGGGGTTTGGGTTTTGTGTGGGTCTGTTTCCTTTCATGTTTTATGTTTTAGTCACAGTTTGTTCCATGCTTCCCTTGCCCTCATGTATACTTGTCTGGTGCACTTGTCATTGTTCTGATTGGTTGTCCAGGTCATGTGTCTTGTTCCTATTGGTTGATTCTTGTTATGTGATCCCCAGTGTTTGTTATAAGTAGCCATGTTTCCATCGTGGTTTTGTCATGTATTGATGTTGTACTCTGCTCTTGGTGAGTATGGTTCTGTTTGTGCCAAGTCTGTCACAAGGTTATTATAGTTAACGAAAACGAACGAAAAGACAAAAAATAGAATTGAAAAAGCATTTTCGTTAACTGAAATAAAAATAAAAACGAGAGTTAAAAACCCAAAACTAACTGAAACTGTTTTGTGTATATACAAAACTAACTTAAACTAACTAATATTAAAACAAAAACGTCCTTTGACGTCACGTGTCCAGTCTGTCCGCGATGCGTGATGGCTGCGGCGAAAGTTGGAAGAAAGCGGATTATGAGTTCTAGAGCTGGGCGATATATATCGAACGATATATTATGCGCATCTCGTAAGTAAAGCCGGTTCTTTGATTGAAATCTCCCAAAAAAATCGACAAATCTAGCGTCTTCCTGGACAAACCTCAGCGAGTCTCTGGTAGTGCGAGTTCGAGCTCGTTTTCCAAGCGCGCACACACCTCTCTCTGCGTCTGCTCTGTTCAGCGAGCGGATGAGAGGAGCAGAGCTTTTGGTTAAAATAGATGTTATGCTGCTTCTAACTCGCTTTTACATGCAAATATAGCCAACATCACAGCATAGCCATTGTTTATATCTTATGTGTATTTGACTTCTTCAGACAACGGCTTGATTATAAATGGGGTTTTTAATTCAGATTAACATCTTGTAAAATAGAGCTAGTTTAGAAGGCCTAATAACGGGGTGCATTTCAGTCACTATTTCATATTCATTACGTTTTTCTGACAAAAGAAGCTGGGGAAAATATATATATATAACTGTAACTAATAAAAACTAAAACTAAGGAATATAAAAACTAGCAAATCTGCCCCCGAAAACTAAATAAAACTAACAGGATTTAAAAAAAAAAAAAGTCAAAATGAAACTAAAACTAATGAGAAATCCAAAACTATTATAAACTTGGTCTGTCTCTGGTCAAGTCTGTTCATGCCATGCCAAGTCAAGTATGTTTTAAGTCGGTTCAAGTAAAGTCTTAGTTTGGTTTTTGGATTACACTCTTTTTAAATAAAATGCACTTGGGTTCTTCACTAGACTTGCCTTTTGTATATTAAAACTATAGTAATGAAAAAATTAAAAGGAGTGGGTATCATTTTCTTTGGCAACTGACAGTATGCCACAGATGCTGTCAGTAGAGCTTAACTTAATATTTAATAAAGAATTTTCCTTTAAAATCATTCCTGCACTCCTCAAGCTCACATAACACTTGCAAGACTTTTTTCTACACTGATCTCTCAACCTGTCAGCAATAAACTGGCCTATAGTTGCAACACAACACCTTCCTGTTTGCCATATACAGCACAGAAATCTGACATCTACCCATGCTTTTAGTCACATTAATAAAGGAGCAGCTAAATTCATAGATTCACACAAGAAAAGAGAATGAAAGTAAGCTGAGACAATCCACAGACAGGCGCTACAATATACTTTTACCATAAACAGATATAGTCCTGCTAAATGCCCCTTTCGCACGCCACACTGTAACCCGATAGCTTGTAAATATTAACAAAACAGCTAAGCAGAAGGACTGATAACATAGCTAAGCGTACAATAATCTTATTTTAGCCTGGATCGTTGTGTGCCACACTGTATGTGATGGGCCGCCCCATTAAAAGCACACAGTTGATTGCTTGAAGAAGTAATGGTTTGTTTTTTGATTGGCTGATGTATAAATAGCTAGCCCCTGAACATTCAGTAATCTCGAGAGGATTGGTGGTGCCTTTGGTATGGGAACTTGATAATGTGAAGTGAGCTCCACCGTTCTGACAACAAGAGCTTATAAAAAGGGACTAAGTGCTCACATTCCTTTGTGTGATGGAGAGAGTTTGTGTACGTACATGCCAGACTGTTGGTATTTGTGATTTAATTACTGGTTACACAACCACTCAGCCTCATATGGAGATGGAATGAAGTGTCATTTATGAATACATAATTATATAAGAATGTTGAAAAGAATTTCATTGCATAAAACGCATGCATGTCACTCTCCCACGACTTTCAGCCAATGGAAAGATTTAGCATAAAACTACATCAAATCAGTATAGGCTATCAGAATTATATGAATTAAGACTGAATTAAGTGCTCTTTTGACATCACTTATATAAATTACATTTTAAAATGAATTAATATGGAACAATGTTCTTTTGAATTGCAATATTTCTTGTTTTTACTGTATTTTCACAAATAAATTCAGACTATATCTTATATTAACGGGCATGGCACTCATGTTTCTTGGAAAGAGGCTGATAAACAACTTGAATTCAATGAGACGAAACAGAGGGTAATGGCATCGCATGTGTTACATAATGGGGTAACATGATATGACGGGCCTGAAGAGATGATCACAGATGGGCAAAGAGCTAGGGATTATATAGCGTGTAGAATATGTGTAGAATGACAAACAGGACTCGCACAGAGACATAATTCATACTTTAGCAGCTGCAGACTGATTGTATAAACCGTCTGACAGTCACAGCAGATGTCACATAACTTCAAATGTTGTTAAACATCAAAGTAATACATGAACATTATCGTTAGATATTATAATCGCATCAGTGTTTTATCATGATTTTAGGTTTGGAGCCTCGTAACCATTTTAGATTTTTTTTTTTTTTACATATTTTTTTGCAATCATTTCTTTTTCCATAAAAAAAAAAACACATAAAATATGCAATGTTTCATTAATCAAAATATCAAACACAACTGCTGTATCTGTAATAAAGTCAACTTTGTTTGTTATTAAAAAACAAACAAAGGGGTCAATATTTAAAGTAATTTGGGTTTGTCTCAACCAACCTAAATTGCATTTTCTCATCCTGGCTACTAACATCCTGGTTTTCGTTTGATGAAGCCATAAATATATGTACTGACTAGATGTCACCTTGAGCCTCTAAACATACGTCAACATCGCCACCATCTTAATAGTCAATCAGAAGAACCAATCACATTTTAGCCATACATTATTCAACACTTGGAGAGACTTGTCAATGGTCAGTGTGGACGCTTTTATTGCTATGGTTAGTTATTGCTGTCGTCCTCCCGGTGAATGAATGCCCATTTAGACTGCTATCTCTGTCCCTTGAAGTACACAACAAAAATGCTATAGACTTTTGGATTTGTTTTGTTTGTAGATTCCCAAGTGATAAACAGAGGAGTCATGGGCAATAGCACTCAGGAGAGAGGGGTTTGAGCCAAAAGACCGCACCGTACTGTGCAGCTGTCATTTTTGTTTTATGCATTGTAGAACAAATTTATTAGTTATGTAGGTGTGTCTAAGTATTTTATTGTATTGTATATGAAACATCACATATTTATGATAGAACATAGATTAATTAATTATTATACTTATAAGTAAAATAATGAATCTTTGTTCTATCATAAATATATGTCTGACATTTATAATAAACCAAACAGCTTGAAAATCGGTTGAAGATTAGCAAATGAAGGTGATTTTAATCGTTGATAGTTCTCTGCCAATGTTAACTAATGCGGTGTAGACTTGGCTTCCCCCGACACAAGATGGCGGCCGCGTTGACGCATCGTTCCTATGGACAGCAGCGTCAGAGGCGACATCTATGTGGGTTGTTTCCATTAAAACTACATTTCCCAGAAGCGCATTCGTGATGCATACATCCGCCGAAACTGCTTCCGGATTTTGCAGACAGCAGATGTGAGAAAAAAGTGCTTATTGATATTTATTGCTACAGGAGGACTTTTTTCACATCCGGAGCCATCTGACGGACGTTTTACAAAAAGTTATTTCAGTGTAAGGCATTTAAACCCATTCAAAGGCTTGGAGGGGTCTGGACAATTTTATTTATAACTCCGATTGGATTCGTCTGAAAGAAGAAAGTCACATACACCTAGGATCTCATTAAGCACATTAGTTCCAATTTAGCAGACTTTAGATATAATTAATTTAGGTACACTGAAAATATGTAAATGTAAAATATTAAATGTAAATGTAAAATATTAAATTTTAATATCCCTTTAAACTGTGACAGTTAATGTGGTCCTCCACAAGGGGGCAGAGATTACACACAACTGTAGCCCGAAATCAACTTTGTAGGAACCTAATAGCATCATAAAGGATGCAAATAAAGTGCATGATTAAATTAGAATTATTCAACTTAATAACAACATAATGTTTTTTTAATTTTTTGTCCTAAGACTGAAGCTGATGACAGCCCATAAAATCAGACTGCTGTTGAATACCTCTTTAACTACCTGAAAAGACTGCATGTCAATCACCTCTTTAATGCCTCAAAACTAATCCCCTTATAAATGTGTTAGACGCGTCATGCTGGCACAAGCAAGTGGAAATGTCTGCACTAGCCAGAGAATGTGCATTTGTGTGTGTGATAAAAAACAAATGTACAGGTGTGACAGTAAACTTACACCAACAATGCAACCCTTAACTGTAAGTTAACCTTTAAAACTGGTGTGCACCGTGTGTTTGCTGCAACTCAATGTCAATGTATGCATATATAGAAAGAGCATGCGCAGGAAGCTATTTCAGGGTGGGAGGTAACAAAATGCTCACCATCCCCTGATGGATTCCATCCTCTCTCCCCTCCCTCACTTTTCCTTCAATCCCAGGAAGGTCACTGAGTGGTTCCCCTCCCCCTGTTTTCTCAGTGCATGTGGGTGAGAGTGTGTTTGGCACTGGCTGAGTGTGCGCACATGTTGACGTGAGGGAGTCCCAGGGAAAGACTGATGAACTCGCTTCAGGTGACGACAACAGCTGGACCACGTGCATTTACAAAGGATCCAACAGACCCTTCTGACTTCAATTAATGACTAACCTCTATCATTTCAGTCATAAAATAGAATTACAATCTTATTATTTTCCAGTAAAATGTCCCTGCAGATGCTAAGATTTACATTGGCTTTTGTATTTATAATTCATTTTTAGAATTAAAATTACTCAAACATTAAGATACTTCAATAATGTCAAAGGTCTCAAAAGAATGCAAGCTTCTGATCTCAATCATGACACAACAGTCATTTTTCTAAATGCATGTATTCTTATTGCTTTTTTTCAGCATAAATCTGTTCATTTTAAAACAATTTGTTCAATTAAAAAAAGAAATGAGCATGGTTAAACTACAGCTAGCTGTAGGAAAGCGATATTTTATTCATTAAAGAGATAAAAAAGGAATTGGATTTATTATTTATTTAAATATATAAACCTGGTTATTTTGCATTCAAACTCTTTTATTTTATTAGTACTGTACACAGACTTTCCCCCCATTTCCTTCATGACTGACAAGTATATGCAGTGTATTGTATGCAGTTTATATATTTAGTAAAATTCTTGTTAAAACTAGTCACTCGAATGGATTTTTTTTTGTGTGCACATCAAATACACAAATCTTATGCCTAAAGGCCTAAAAGATGGCAGATGTCTCTTAATATGTATATGGTCACATGATGACACATAACACTTAACTAACAAGTCTGCATAATGCAGAGCTGTCGATACAAACCTCCCTCCCTCTTCACCTCCTCAGACACCTCTAAATCAGACGCGAAGACAAGAAGACTTGACTTAAGCCAGAATTTTCACATTAGCACACGCTGTTCTAAACCAAGGGACAGATTATTCCAGGAGTAACACTATATTTTCTGAGCTTTTCCTAACAAGTAAACACTTATATTTACTTTATTCATTTTTTAACATCAGTTGTGAGTGAAATACTCTCAAAGGCCATACCAGTGTAGCAGAGATTTCCACATACTGTATAAAGTACACTTCTGATTTTTGTTTTTGTGCATTAAAATATCTAAATATTTATAAACTATAAAATATATTTATCTTATAAAAAACAATCACAAAATTAATTATCTGTCAAGTTTTAAACATCAAATGTCTATAATGGTGAATTTTTATCATAATATTTACATTTCAGATGTAATATATATATAAATATATATATATATATATATATATATATAGCTACATCCAATACTGTACATGCAAACAAGAATCTCGTTATTGCTTTTCTGCGATAAAAAGTTGCTTAAAATTCACCCAAAAGTCACCCTCAAGTTACAAGACTTACATTTTAATTTTTTATCTATACTATCAATGCTTGCACTCAACAGTTTGGTTACAGACATTCTTCAGAATATAGTTTTTGTGTGAGTCTAATATTCCTGCTATCTGTCGTTCATGTTATTCAGACAAACAAAAGAGAAAATAACTCACTAAATCACTTTAATGACTTTAATAAGAAGAAATATAGATTTAATTTACACCACTATTTGGTGTTTTTATACAGTACATTTGATTATGGTATACAATGTACATGTTTTTTTGTTCTGATTTCCAACTGATTACTTTTTTTGGTAGTTTTTTAATAAATTTTTTTGTGGACACTAGTGACAAGATTTAAGAAATGTCTATGGTATCAGGAATGTATATATCATAAAGACCTTATTTAAAGCAAACTGTAACAGCTATATTGTGATAATCATATTGTGATATAAGATTTTGCTCATATCGCCAAAGAAATAATCTTATATGGACCCTTTCAAGAGCATGATGGGAAATCAAGTGAATGTTATCACCCCCTTTTATTCATTTTATTCATAAAAAGACTGTAAAAGGTGCAAAGCAATAAGCTAGCATGTCTTTATGACTACCAATAGCCACAGTTATAATTACATCATGCACTATATAAGCAACACTAATATATGTGGTTGAGACACATGTTGTTCTGAATGCCACTTGGGTGGGATGGCAGATCACTGAAATTACAATGGTGTCAAAACTAACATAAGAGAAGGAAGGCAGTGAGTAACAGTACACCTTCACTCTTTATACATGTACTGCCTATATGTTTCTATAACTTAGCTGCATTTTTTGCTAGATTTTTATGTGACTAGAGCTGTGTTAAAGTCGGGGCCTTTTTCACATTACCTCACTTACTCTCTGATAAGTCTAGCTTCAAAAAAATAAAAAAGACCACATTGAGTAAATATTAAGCACACATTACACACTTGGATTTTATATATCACGCTAAATCACTTTATTAAAAAGTGCAACAAAGAACCCAGTTTAAATCAAATGAAAATATGAAGACTCTTTGAAATTGACAAAAATCCTAGATAGGTTCATACACATATTTCCGTTTTAAATGTATTTCTTCTGTACTTCAATATATGTATCCATGCATCGCAGGTTTTTTCAACCAAACCTCAGTCTAAGAAATAGATTTGTTTATAAATCTTAATTAAGTACATGAATTTCATTCATAAGTACATTATGAAATATTGCTACATGATATAATGTTAAACCTCAGAAAGGCCATCAAGAACCACTTTAGGGCTTTATACCTTACCTTTACAGCAATTCCATTAACTTTACAACGGTTTATTCAAAGCTAATGACACTGGATAAAAAGTGCTTTATGGACTGTTTATTACATTATGTAATGTTTCATTTCAATTCAATTGAGTGGGTTTGCACAAAATGAAATGCGGAAGAAAAATGTTGTACCTTAATGTCAGTGGATGCACTTTCTGCTGAACTGTCTCTTTTCCTCTTGTATGTAAATAAATTCCAAAATCGTCTCCATAGGATTGATGCAACCAAACACACACTTCCCACAATCCAAAGATCCTTATCCTGCAAGAAGTTCTCCATGGCCCCTACATTCACCCCCAGCAAGACTCCTTACAACTGCAGCCTATTCTTTTTAACTTTCCTTAACTCTGTCTTAGTAGTCTGTCTACTTCTCAATCTCTTTATTTTTAAATGCCGGTCCGGTTGTTGACATGAGCCGTGCAGCCAAGCTACAGATTACGAAAGGTGGGCCGTCACAGCGAGATGTGGGTAGCGGAGATAGAACGCTCCCCCTCTGCCATATAAGGAGCAAAACATCTGTCAGTGAGTGAGACAAGAGGTGGACAGGTGGAACTCTGGCTCCACGGCAACCGGAGGGCAGTTAGCAGAACTCGATGTATCCTTTAACGTTAGACACAGCACTTAAAGTGCTCACTCACACTCTCTCTCACTCACAATGGGGTGAATGGCACATGGTCTGTATAATCTGACACATCCATATGTGAGCAGCATACTCAGCATATCTAAGGTACACTGATACTCTAGAGCATTTTAAAGAGAAATGGCAACTTGTCATAGATTCTCCACATGTGTGACTATAATCAGACTAGAGATATGTGCACGTGCACACTGACATTCAAACACACAGTCATAGCTATTCAAAACACCAAGGCTGTGTAATCACTCTCACAAAGCGATAAGAGAAATGTCGGGGTCAAACCGTAACAGTAGCAATCTGATTTAAATAGACTGCAGTTCTTGAGTTACTTCTTTCTGACTTTGCTTTGCACCCTATAGGTCATCTGGCACACAGTCACAATGCACGCTAATATAAAACAAAAATAATTTGTATTGAATATAAAAAAAGTTATATTAATTTAAAAAACTGTTTGTGTGGGTGTGGGTGTGGTGGTGGGGGGGTGCATATAGGTCTATATTTAACATATACAGAGTTGGGATGATTACTTTTAAATTGTATTACATTAAAGTAACAAATTATGTCGATTAAAAAGTATTTAGTAATGTAATCCAATGATTAAAGTAATATAACTGATTACTTTTGGATTACTTAAAGTTACATATGTAAATAAGATAAAAATGCAATATCTAAGTAGGCTACTTTTATTTAACTATGACTTTAAAATTTTAACAAATAAAAACTATACTAAAAAGTATTTGTAACTATTAAAAATTGTGTCTTGTTAAACCATGTTTACAGCCCTTGTATATACACAGTATATGGCTGTGCAGACATCCAGTGGCTACAGTTTAGTTTTTTAATGTCAAAATAATAAATATTCAAATTATATTTTTATGTAGGCCTAAACAAAATATTTTATATTTTAATCGTGATTAATCGTTTATATAATATTATATATATTGTGTTTAATATATATTGCACTGTTGAGTCAGCAAGCAACGAAGTAAAATATTACACTGGCGCCCTCTTCTGGACGGACAGTAAAAGTTGCGCGTGATTTGATGTTTAACATGCTCCTGAATTAACATCATGTTGATGCTGGAACGTCATTCCAATCAGCCAATCAGAATTGATGGATAACCTTTCAAAAAAATTTCAGTTTTAGGCTAATAATCAGGATTAGGTGCTTCCACACCCATGTTAATCAGCTATCATTTTCTTCAGATTTTAGGAATAAATTATGAGTAAGGTTAGGTTTAGCGGTAAATTGTGTCAAGTCTATGAGTTTGGACAGTAATGTTGATCCATGAACATCTTGCTTGGCACGTTTTTGGGTGTGCTGGCATGTGTATGTTGGACTGCATGTTAATGTGTGCATGTGCAATCTCTACAAAAATATCCAGAAGTATGTATGGCTTAAAGGTGAAGTAACATTTCAGTTGAAAGAATTTTGGAGTTATTTTCAAATAAACTGTCATACGCTGTCACATACCACAGACAATAATGTGCTCATTTTGCAAAAACAAACAAAAAGGTCTTTATAGGTTTAATGGGAGTGATTCGTGGTAATACAGCTCCCTCTAAAGGCATATTTAAAACAGCACAACAAGCCTCAGATAGTGTACAAGCAACATTTACACTATTTCAACTTTTGGGGTTGGTGGATTCTAAATATTTTATAAAGTAGTTTCACCAAGGCTGCATCTATTTAATCAAAAATAGAGCGAAAAGGAGTATTGTGAAATATTATTACAATACAAATACCTGTTTTGTATCTGAATATGTTTCAAATGTCATTCAGTTTGAAAAAAAAATATTTTCTTATTTTTATTCTTATTATTATTAATGTTGAAAACCATTGTGCTATGTTACATGCTTGGGAAAACACTAAAACCTTTTGATGAATAAAAAGTTCAAAAGCTCAACAAAGGTTCAACACCATTTCGATCAATTTAATATGCCTTGCTGAATAAATGTGTTTCTTTCATATTAAATATTTATATGTATATATTTCTGGCCTCAACCTTTTAAACAGTACTGTACACATTCCTATGAGATGATGCACAACACGGGCTTGGCTCATTTCAAATAACCTCCAGACGTTTATGTCAGTGTCTAACATTTTTCTTATGGAGAGTTACCTGCTCCAGGGTCTTTAGTTGGACATGCTTGAGCTCCCAGTAGCTACGCATCCTTTCTACACGTTCAAGGTGGCCAAAAAACGCAAGTTGACCCATGCCAAGGTCCTTGACCCGTGATTCCTCTCCCTCCATGTTTGATGTTATGAAATGCAGGACATGAATGGACAGAAGCTAGACGTGGCACACTTCCTCTTCTTGTCTGCAGTAAACTTGGTATTGTCTTCTGAGCTAAAAATAGAGAAAAGATAAAAAAAACTTATTAATATGGGCCATAATAATAATAGGCCATAAAGCCAGTTGATTCTGATACAAAGCTGATACAAAGACTGATGCAAAGAAAGGCAAAACATTTGTTAAAGAAGCCGTATGTAAGAAATTTATTGTAATAATCATAAAATGTCTCTGTTATGTTCATTAAGAAAACATGTTAATTAAAAGTACTCATATCGCTGACAGTAGTAGTACAGCCTGGATATTCTCATTTAAAAAGCGCAGTTGCAGCCCTCAACTGATGTTTATGTTGTCATTCTTTGTTTTG
>JAUCMT010000048.1:9785311-9796294 GCA_032357475.1 Enteromius thamalakanensis
CACAATTAAAACAGGTTAACACAATGCAACATCAGCAGGTTCAATAAAGTAAAGTGCTCCGATAAAAGTCTTTGAACTAAACATCAACGCTGCAGTTCTGATATCTGGTTTTCTTTCGTAGGAGAGCAGTGAGGCATAGTAACTCAATCTTGGAATCGGTTGAGTTATAGCTTCAGGTAAGTGCAAGGTAAGTATACTCAGTCTTTTGTGTTCTTTAAAGTGTCCGTTGAAGCCACAGTCCTTCCGTGAATGAGCAGCGAAACGAGCTGGTCATGAGAGCAAGTAACCTCAAGCTCAGCCATCGAGTGTTTGGCAGAACTCTCTTTTAAATGGTGTGGCTTAATGACGGGCAGGTGTTCAATAATCAGGTGACTGTGATCTGATGGGAGGTGCTGGAGTTGTTTCGGTGCAAGTTGATCTGGGAACAGGTGAACTTGACGGTGTGACAGATGCATATTAGATACTCAAAAGGTGAATTTTTAGCTAAGTGCTAATTCTGGCTAAGAGCATGCGATCTATGACAACTAGCAACTGCCTATCAACGGCCCTTGCAACTATGCTGGGTATGCTACACATGCTAGTGTGTTTGATTAGGACTTGAGCTTAAATCAGAATTACATTTGCAATATATCTGTGATAGAAAAAAAATTGGTACGCTATTTGTAAACTGTAAAAAACATGGCACAAAATATTAAAATATTGTTTGTTTTTGACTTCAGATAAAATTAAAGATACCTGGTGTGGTAAATGGGCTGAACCGCCTAGCTCCAGTTAATGCCATCTATTTCAAAGGAAACTGGATGCACACATTTGAAACAAGAAACACTAAAGAAATACCATTTAAAATAAACCAAGTATGATCTGCATTTTGTTTCAAGAGTTCTAGTGTTAAATATAAGAAGTCATGTAGTATCTGTTGCCATTTGTCTACATAGAATGAGAGCTGGCCCGTGCAAATGATGTACAAGGAAGAAACATTCCCCTTCAGAAACATCCCAGACATGCTAAACTACAGGTGCTGGAGTTACCATACGTAAAGGAGAAGCTCAGCATGTTGATCCTGCTTCCAGACGAAACTTAGGATGGCTCTGATACCCTGACCCTTCTGAAGGTCAGAAAAAGTGCCATGATGAATAGTTTTAACGATGCTTTAGACTATAGTTTGGGGTTGTGTAAATTATTTTTCAGCATGTGTATTTGTGTTTTTAACAGTTGGAGAGTGAGTTGACTCTCGACAAGGTGTTTGACTGGACTGAAAGAGACAAAATGGGGATGCGGATGGATATCAGAGTCCATTTGCCAAAGTTCAAGCTAGAGGTTGCGAGCTCCGAACCAGAAATACTGAAAGAGATGGGTACGAGCTCTGTGTTCCAGGAAACAAAGGCATGAAATATAGCTGCTAGCAGCAAGGACGGGCCCTCGCCATCAGTGCAACTGCTACCCCGGTGGCATCAGGAAAAGTGTGCCCAGTGGATAGATGCATTTACAGTAACCCTTTCCTATGAGCTGAACTGTTGAATTGTTACATGTATGAGATCATGTAAATTCAGATGAATGTGATGTCACAGCATATAGGTCTGACAGAAAAGGATTAAGCCTAAGAAATTTCTTAAAGCTGTAATGCATTAAATATATAAATGAATATACATTTTATATATCAATCACATAAAAACTGAATGATTTTGTTGTTGTTGTTGTGCTTAAATATATGTTTAAAGTCCCTCTCTGTCTCTCACTGTAATGATCAGCTGGATGTACCCTTTTCTCCACCCACCTCATATGTTGTCCTAGTAACTAATATGTTCTCCACCCCTCCAGTGTCATTACCCTTTGTACATATACCCCAGATTTCCCAGTTTTCCCTGCTCATCATGGCGTGTGTCTCACCACCTCTGTTATTCTGTTTGTGTGTGCATTATCTAGATTTAATATACATATATATTTAAAGCACATCCTCCATGCCCTATTATGAGCTTTAAAAAAAAGAAATAAAAATACTGAAATGTGTGTTGAGTTTAATACATTTCTACTAGACAACAATATTTAAAAAGTTTTATTTTTTCTTGGGCAGAGCCTGAATGTCTACACAAAATGTTGTTTGGCTCGATGAGATTAATATAAGTATAAGTTTCACATCAAGAGCCCCTGTGTCACATATCAGATTCCATTCCAATGTGTGTGCAGTTTTTGAGCATGTTAAGGCGGATGGTTAAAAAAACCCGGAAAAGGTACTATTGCTCAATGAGTAACTACTACCATATCAAATATTTGGTAACACTCAAGATTAGGGAACACAGTTCACTATTAGCTAGTTCATTATTACCATATGCATATTAAATATATTGGCTGCTTATTAGAACTTATGAAGCACATATTAAAGCCTTTTTCTGACCTTATTCTAGATCCCGTAACACTGTCACTATCCCATAAATATAACTACAACAACAACTAGCCTACTTATTATCAATAAGCAGCAAATGTGTTAATAGATCGATAGCAACTTTTTAAACGTTATTAATAACCTCGGTTGTTTATTCGTAACATATGGAAGAGATGAGATGTGAAGTCAAAATTATAACAACAGTAGTTTTGGAGCCCTCTATAGTACGTAATTATATTGTTTAAAGAAAAATTGAGAAGGAAGTGAAACCATGTCATTGGGTGGGGCGCTTTTAATCTAAAATATTATCCACTCCGATTACACAAAGAAGCAGAGTGGTTGAAAGATGCTTTGAAAAATATATAGTTTCTGCTGACAAGCGACTTTTCTTGTTAACTAACGGTGCAGCAGAATCAAGCGCCCTCAGCTGACATATTTGTTCCTGCGCATCTTGAAGCAAGTTATCATCAGTCATGGAGGGTCTCTCTCGTGCTAACAGTCTCTTCGCTCTGGATCTTTATCGGGCTCTAATCGCTAGCAATGCTGAGGGAAACATGTTTTTTTCTCCTCTGAGCATCAGCGCAGCTCTCAGCATGGTTTATTTGGGAGCCCGAGGAGACACCGCCAAAGAAATGGAAAAGGTATGAGAATCTGACACGATATAGGATACTGTTACTATTTTATTGCAGTGGCATTTAGGCACTCTAAAACTGACAAACAAAAGTTCCATTGCTTTAAGTAAAATAACAATTACACAATGCATTTGTTTTTTCATTTGATTTAGAATTGAAAGCATGGGCGTCGGAACCACTGTTTAAGACAAGACCCACCCACATTTTAATACGATATTGGGCCCACTCGCTTTTACGGTTTTTGTCTGTTTACTTTCCAGAGCGCAGTTAGTCAAACCCATTCCACTAAAAGAAATGTTCTACTAACTCCATTCTGCAGCCTTGACGTCCACGCTGCTACTTGTCCATTCCACTTCCATGAATTAAACTCCATTGCGTATTTCTACTTTACACTGTGTGTTTGTTGAATTTCTCTCTCTGATAAAATACTTTACTCATTAAACAGTGGCATTAAATAAGAATTTCAATGTGATGTTATTGAAGAATAGCCTAATGTGAAATTGTACAAATTTAATATCCTTAAGACTCTGGACAGTTTTCCTAATTGCCTTATAATTAATGCTATTTTCACTAATAACTATTTTATACACATTTAACTTTTGTTTTGCAGAAAAAAAATGACACAGTCCTTAAAAACAAACAAACATTATATACAGTATATATACATATGTTGTGTCATATATGTATAAATGAATTGTTATTCTTCTCAATTGGCTACTTGTATGCCTGGGTAATTACTTTTGTGACAGTGTCACAGGTTTTTGAGAGGTTTTGTAAAATGTTTTTTTCAGGTTTTGTCCTTCAATTCTGTCTCTGATGTTCACTCTCATTTCGAGACCCTCACCTCAACTATCAACAGTGCATCAGCCTCCTACATCCTCAGACTGGCCAACCGTCTCTATGGAGAGAAAACCTTCAGCTTCTTACCTGTGAGTTTATTTCACAGATGTGGAATAATATAAGTGAATGATAAACACATCTTGCCTATGCACCGAGGGTCTCAAAGAACCATGTGAACCACATAAATGAAATTACTGTAATAAAATATTTCATATGTAATTAATAAAAACATTCAACAACAATAATCTTTGATATTGTTCTCTAGTCCTGCTTATTAGGGCATGATCTTTTTTGCCTGTAATAGTGTGACATTTTCATGCATATGTTTGAATTGTGTGTGTATTATGCAGGAGTATTTGGACTCCTCTCTGAAGCTGTACCACGCTGACCTTCAGGCTGTGGACTTCATTGGAGCATCTGATGAGTCACGACAGCTCATTAACAAATGGGTGGAAGAGCAGACAGAGAGTGAGATATTAGTAACATCGAATCTATCATAACGTGGATGGGAATAATAGGCTAATTACTTTCAGCTTTTTTGCTATGCTAAATGTGAAAGTATATTTAGTATATGACTGTATGAATTAATGCAAATTATCGTAACACTATAAATAATAAAATGTTGTTTTTTGTTTTATTTTCAGATAAAATTAAAGATCTTCTTCAGCCTGGTGTGATAAAAGGACTGACCCGACTAGTTCTGGTTAATGCCATCTATTTCAAAGGGAACTGGATGCACACATTTGAAGCAAGAGACACTAAAGAAATGCCATTTAAAATAAACCAGGTGTGATCTGCATTTGGTTCCGGGGGTGAAAAGTTTATATAAAGTTGAATTTTTTTTGTATATATTATGCATTCCTTTGTGACTTTTATCTTTAACCAGAATGAGAGCCGGCCTGTGCAAATGATGTACAAGGAAGAAACATTCCCCTTCAGATACATACCAGAGTATAAACTGAAGGTGCTGGAGTTACCATACGTAAAGGAGGAGCTCAGCATGTTGATCCTGCTTCCAGACGAAACTCAAGATGGCTCTGACCCTCTTCTGAAGGTCAGCAAAAGTGCTGTGAGAAGAAAAAATGGATAGTTTGAATCCTGGTTTGGTGCTGGGTTTTTCAGAATGTATGTCTGTGTGTGTTTGACAGCTGGAGAGTGAGATGACCCTTGACAAGCTGCTTAACTGGACCAAAAGAGACAAAATGGGCACATGGCTGGATATCATAGTGCATTTGCCTAAGTTCAAGCTGGAGGTTGAGAGCTCCCTATCAGAAATACTGCAAGAGATGGGTATGAGATCTGTGTTCCAGGAAACAAAGGCCGATCTGACAGGCATGAGCAGTCAAGATGGTCTCTTCATTTCAGCAGTGTTTCACAAAGCTTTTGTTGAGATGAATGAGGAAGGCACTGAAGCAGCAGCAGCCACATTCATCAGGCATCATTATGGCTGTGCTATTAGATTTCAACCAAAATATGAGAGTTTCACAGCAGATCACCCCTTCTTGTTCTTCATCAGGCACAACCCCACTAACAGCATCCTCTTCCTTGGCAGATTCAGAGGCCCATCCTAGAAATGTTGTGTTTTTCTTTGTTATACCAAAATGAAGACATATTTTTCTTTAAGGGTTTTAATAAATAAATTACACCCTTTGTATTTTAGTGTTTACAGATACAGTAATTACTTATCACAGCAGTAAAAAAAAGTACTGTGTACAAGCTTTCTTCCAAACTTTTGAAATTGCAGTGGGTGTTGTTTGTTAGGGGTTTTCTTTCACAATGCACCTTACCTTCTTTTATGCAATTTGTGCATTTTAAGCTGTTCAATAACTAGTCCAACAAACTGTAACATTTGACATTTGAATCAAACACTGATAACCATTGCCAGGACGACCATACGCAAAATCCTTTCTGTGCACAGGCACTAAATCCCACAATGCACTTCAAAAACTAGGAAGTATTGTTGCTCATTATGCTCCCTTATCGTAAATTACATCACATTTCTTTAATGTGCACGAGCCAACTATTTAATTAATATTCAGCTAAATTGTAAAGATAAGTAACAGAGCAATGTGTTTAAAGAGTATTAAAATAACATCAAGAAGAAAGGTAATAGGTCCTGCTTGATGTTGATTTAACCAGTAGTGATGTTTTACAACAGTGTGTATTTGCAGTCATGTTGTTGGAAATAGAGTAATCAGTGTCCCAAGCCCTCCATCCCAATGTGCATCCACCATATATGCTCTAAATGGTATTGAAAATGATTCACATCACACAGAATTGTACATTGGGATGCAGGCAAGGTTCAGAAAGCCAGTTTCCTAGTGACCAGGGGCCTCATTTATTAAATGTTGCTCAAAAACCATCCTAAATTTGATCTCACGATAATTTCTCAGATATGTATAAAATGCACGTAGGCCTCTCTTTCAGGTGTGAAATCTGAAATTTTGATATTAAGCTCTCTGCCTTGTAACTTCTAATTAGTGTCATTTAACATATTAAAAAAATCACCAATCATCATACTTTAGTGCAGCGAGCTGCAAGAATAGGTTACATTTCTGACAATAAAACACAAGGGTACACAAGGGTCTGCTCAGACCCTTGTGTAACACTAAGCACCTTCTAATGTCAAAGACAGTTTTAATAAATATGAGTGGTAGTGTTGATTTAAGGGTATACCCGCCCCGATTCATATACAGGGATGCCCAACCCTTTCCCAGGAGAATTACCTTCCTGCAGATTTCAGCTCCAACTGAACTCTGCAGGAAGGTACATCTCCAGGACTCGGGTTGGGACCCCTGGGGACCATACAATGAAGCCGGATTAACTAGCCAGGGGTGCGTTTCCTGAACAACGCCACCATAGTACGATGCATTGTTTTGGAAACGAACTAGCTACACACGACTGTTTCCCGAACACGGCTGCATCTCCGTTGTTTGAACCACGTTAGTTCAACAACATAGGGCCATTGTTAATGACGTCACACACATGTTGTGAAGATACCTTCTGCTATTAAACTGATTAGAGATCTCCAAGATGCTGCTGTATTGAACATGACACATATTGACGGTTCCCTTAGCCTTTTTTGTGCATGCGCACTTTTAAAAAACAGTGTTTAGAATGGACGTGCAAAAATACATAATTAAATTGCTTTTTATATTTATATAGTAATGCATGTTAGTTTGTTTCTTGTGCCCAAGAGCATATTTATTAAAGCCCATATATCTTACTAACAAGAAACTATGCTTCTAACCACAGGTCCAGTGCTGTAGTTCAAACCACGTACGTTTGTGACGTTGACTGCGAATGTTCGTTTGAACTATGCTTTCGGGAAACACCGAATCGTTGAACTATGCTGGTAATGACGAAACTTGCGATTATAGTAGGCTAACTATGCCTTTGGGAAATGCACCCCAGCTTAGTTTCAGTTTAGTTTGCACCAATCCTGGGCTTTAGGTACAATGAACGGTTTGGTGAATCAATAAAATAAAATAAAAATAAGTTTGAATAAAATAATTTGTAGGTGAAAAAAACTAATCAAATGCATTCCTATTATAATGCCAGTGTCAATATAACTTTTTCATGCAACGTGAATTAAAAATGTTTATGTAACTATATTTCACATTTAAAATGTAATCTTTGTAAGTGTCTTTGTGGGCATCCTAGTGGGTCCTAGTGGGCATAATTAATCTGTGCATTAAACCCTGATATTAAGAGCAACCTCATTACCCCAAAACATTTATTAAAAACCCTAAAACCATGTAAATGTGAACAGCTCCTGGATGATGTGTATCATCATTAAGGTACAACCTCTGTCTCCGAGACCATGCCAGTCCAGTTTGACTGCTCCGGAAAGTTCACAGTCACTTTGGCTCCATCTATAGCTGTTAAAGATATTGGGAATGTTACTTTTATCCATTGATTATCTATTGTCTATTCCAAAAAGTACCACTGACTCTTATGAATTACAAAAATGCAGTTACATAAAGGGGTCGCATGATGCGATTTAAAAATGTCCAGATTTTCTCTATTCAGAGCATTTACAGAGAACGGATTCCTAAAACCTGGAGAGTAGCCTATGGTGTGCACAGAGACTGTAAGTGAGACAATTCTACCTCTGCAAGGACAGTCTGATGCCTCTGACTCTTTAACTTTAAGTAAGTTATGTTTTCTAATTAAAACAACCTGCTACTTACTATTCAAACAGTTTTGAGCAGTGAAGGGTAACCTTAGTGCTTGTTTGTTGTTTCTCTGATCACAAATGCAGACATGTTGTTATTTATAGGGCCCAATGCAACGCAATTAATAAAAAGACAGTACTAAGTCATGATAATCAGTAATTATATCCCCACTTGATGCAACAAATGCTTTGTTTGTGTCATAGCACCAGGACGGAGCATCAAGTATTCGGCTGTATTCGGCCAATCACAATGCACTGAACAGCTGGCCAATCAGAGCACTACTTGTTTTTTAGTACAATGAGCTTCGTACAAATCGACCAGTTTCCCGAGTTGGGACTTAGAGGAGAAACAATAATGTACAATATGTGGAAACTACTTTTACCACCATAAATCCACATAAACACTTTGCGTTACACCAGATACTGTATTTTTAGCAACATCATGTGACCCCTCTAAATACTGTAATGCTTTAGCTGATTCTAACTGATTAATAACACTTGCCTACAATCACTCCAATGCTGTGCTTGGTGACACTTCCCCAGCCATGAGCTGGAGTGCTGATGGTGGGTTTAACACGGACCCTCGCTCCAGGCCTTAAGCTGAGCACTTCTGAATTATAAAGGAATATATGCAATGTCAATTTAAACGTCATGTATGAATGGGTCAGGGTTATTTACTTTACTATGCCATTAAATATGAGTGATACATTTAAATTTCAACTGACAATTTTTTACAGGTGTTTGTTTAACAATGTCCTAATGTCCTTCAGATTACCTGAAACATCACTCTTTATGAGTTCCATTTCTGAAGCGACACCAGTCCAGTCTGTTTGTTCAGGGAAATGCACATTCAAAGACTCGCCTTGAATTTCTGCAGAAAATCACAAAGTCATTAATTTCATTTTCATTTTAGTAAAATAAGTGACAGATACTGAGCGCATTTACTTTTAATGACACCGATGCTGTTGTGAGTGACCGATCCCCATCCATGTTTTGGATCCTTCACTGAGGATTTCACTCTGACTCTGTTTCCTATCTTGAAGCTGTCATGACTGGGGGACCCTGAGAAGTAGTGTTACTAGCATTAGTCATAGATTAAGGCTATTTTAGTAGACCTAGATTAAAACATTAAAGTGTGAAAAATGCTTATAAAACTTAACAAAACGAATGAATAATAGAAACAATTTATATTTGCAGATATACCGTAGGCTATATATATACATTTCATGGGTTTTCTTAATAAAACAATCAATCAAAAATAAAAATAATCTCTACAATCAATGCATGGACTAAGTGAAGTAAACTGTGTAGAATGGCACACACTGATTGGTGAAATTTATTAAAATTATATTTAACAAAACAACATTAACAGGCATCAAAAATTATATATTTTTTTATATACATTTTTACTATTGATTTAAATGTTCAGTTATTTACACCTATATCAGCACTGGCAAGCTCCATTTCAGAAACTTCACCAATCCAACCTTGCTGCTCAGGGAAATCAACTGTCACAGTTTCTCCCTGCACATCTAGAGAGAAGAAAACGTTCATTATCTTAAAACCCTGTATATGATTCAGTGTAAATAATAGCTGAATATCATTTTCAATAATAACTGTATCAGTCCGTCAGATTAACGATAGAAGAAGATGTCCTTACTTATGACACTGCCAATGCTTTTGTGGCTGACTGAACCCCACTGATATTTTGGAGTTAAAACAGACGGCTTCACACAGACCTTGTCTCCTATTTTAATACTGCATTTGAGAGTTGAAGATCCTGAAATACAGTGAACAGATCTTATGACTTACTGATGTAGCAGCCTCATATGTCTCACTTTAGATAAAGGGGTGCAATAAAACAACATCCTCTATGTAAAGGTCTCATTTCTGTAGCAAAGATGTTCTCCTCGTTCGATTATTGCTGGGAAACTGCTAATTAGATGCAAAAACATTCTAATTATGTTTTGTGTATTTACCAGACATATCATCGTCGGTTACTGGCTCTATTTCCGAAAGAAGTGCTTTCCAGCTTGTACATTCAGGAAAGTCAATGACCAAACTTTGATCACTTTTAATATCTGAAAGAAGAACATGTAAATGAGTGAGCCGCATTTGTGATGCTTTGCAGCATAATGTATCCTTTGTGTTTATGAGAATACTACATATCTTGCCTTTGACCACGCCTACGCTCTTATGTGTGACACCTCCACCCCAACTATATTTTGGGGTTTTAATGGAAGGTTTCACTCTGACTTTGTCTCCAACCTTAATGCAGTCTGGATGGTTCTTTATGGACAGATCTGAAACTGGTAAAACATTTAGGCCTAAACATTTCATTACTCAGAGGTACACTCAAATACAACTGGTGAAGGTAACTTAAGTAGTTTTACCTTTTTGAAAGGTTTTGTCTATTTCCTCGTTAAAAATAGTCTCTAGTCGCTCTTTAAGATCACAGACAAGTTTGTTTACATCCGGATAAGAGCAGCAAGGCTTAAAAGAACGACTGTGGAAGCCACCAGACCCAGAGGAGGACACAGACTCATATTTCTACAGAAAATATGAAAGTTATAATAAACCTGAAGTATTCCAAGGTAATTTTCATAACTATAATGATAGTTGAGAGATGGCAGATGGGTTTAAATAAATAAAATATTGAGAAAGCAGGTACAAAGTGTGATACACAAGACATGAAATGAACACCTGTTTCAGTTACACAGATGAACAGACATATATACAGCATTGCCATAATCAAATATTAGGAAATATCTAACCAATAGATGCTACCATGGACCACTCAGAGTCAAATACTCAGATAGAGTGTAATAATACATTATTCTTGCATAATCAGTCATAAAACTTTTGCTTTAAGCAAGGTGTACCTGAAGAAACTGGATGTTGTCGTCTGTCTGTAGAAGTTCATCTAGAACTCCTTCCCTCTTCTTCAGCTCAGT
>JAUCMT010000048.1:9796394-9812969 GCA_032357475.1 Enteromius thamalakanensis
GTCCCTTTCGGATCATTCGTACTCCAGCACTCATTGATACAGCTCATGCAGTAACTGTGTCCGCAAGGAATGGTCACAGGATCCCTCAACAAGTCCAAACAAATTGAGCAGCTGTACTGGTCTTGATTTCCGAGTATAGCCTCTGCCATGTCTGCTTAAGCCTACTTCTAAAGCCTACTAAAACAAACGTGAATGTAACTAAAGGAAGTGTGAGAGTGAAAGTGAAAGCAAGGAATGAATTATCATAATACACAAATACAGTGATAAAAGTAAAAGAAAAGTAAAAAATACAGTGTTTTGTACTTTTCTCTTAACAAAGACCAGTGTTCATTCATTAATGGTTGTAGATCTTTGAACTTTGGTATTCAGCCGTTTTCAGTATCAACATTAGATGGCGAAACCTAGCAACACCTATCTGGCAGAAACAGGAAGCAATTTAAGTCACGCAGCCACAAGGAGTGGCGGGAAATGTAGTTTTGTCAGCAGTGCATACAAACTAAACTGTGTGGTCAACACAACTCATTTATTAGTTATAATAATTAGCTTGTCACAATTCTTTAATTGATTCAACCTCAGAAAGAAATATACAAAACCATGGCCACAGATACTCAGAATAGGCAGTAGACCAACATGTTTGAAAAGACATATTAGCTTTAGCCATAATGGTTGCATATTAGTTTATTAAATTCATTCAAAAGACAAAAATGCAAAAATGTATATTACATTTTGTGTGTACTGTATTTTGACAAGACATTTGCAGTTTTATACATTTAGAATTAATTCTTTTAGATTTTGTTGTAGTAAGACTAGAAAATAAACAACCCATAAGTGTAAGATATTTTTTTGTTCACATGACTAGAAACTTACAAAATGAAAACATAGGCAAGTTTAGTTATCAAAATTAATTCACAAATGCTAAAGGTAAGCACATCCACAGTCATATAGTCGAAATCTAGGAGGATCCTAAAATATCAGCGTCTGTAGAAAAAACAGAAAGGCTTAAGAGTTTGATTGCAAACAAAAACTAATTTTGGGAAAAAACAAAAACGAAAAAAAAAAAAAACAAGTTATCTGACCTGAATTGTTTACCAGCTCCATCTCTGAGAGAATACCTTTCCAACTTTTGTGTTTCGGAAAATCCACAATCACATCCTCAGATTTGATATCTAGACAGACAACCACTTAAAATCAGTTCCAAGAGCAACTCTATGTATACAAAATTTAAATATATGGTGTACAATAAAAAATATATTCAATAGAAATATTTCAAATTGTAAAAATATTTCCTAATAGTTCTGTATTTACTGTATTTTGATCAGATCTTGCCTTTTACAACACCAACACTCTGGTGCGTGACATATCCACCCCAGTTATGTTTCGGAGTAATTACAGAAGATTTCACTCTGACTCTGTCTCCAACCTTAATGTCAACTGAAACATTATTTGTTAAAAAACGTGAAAATGAAAATTATAAAGAAATCTTTTTCACTTACAACGTACAAACAGATAAAAATAATGCATGGGGAAATTACCTAAATCAGCACTGGTCACAAGCTCCATTTCTGAAACTAAACCAGTCCATTTTTTATGCTCAGGAAAATCCACAGTCAAAGACTCATCATGAATTTCTGTAAAAATAATTAAATATAATTTTCTTTATATATATATGTAATTTTTCTCAATTGGTGGCACACAGTAAGCCAAAAAAATATTGAATCATTTCATTTTTTCTAGAAAAAAGCACAGTGCATGAGAAAGATTAGTAATACAATTTGGGCTGCATGATGTATCGAAAAATTATCATTATCGCGTTAATAGTATATGCGATATCTGTATCGCAAAGAGTTGCAATAAATTAAATGCTTTTTATGTGTCAAGCATTTGTGTGCCCAAATTTGACCAATCAAATGGGCCTTTACTATCTTTATACCTGTAGTATATTTTTGGAGAATAGTATTTTCTTATTAATTTTGTTTAATATTATTTATTTTTATTAATAAAAAACAAAAACAAAAACAAAAACAGGCAAGCCAAAGAAAATATTTTGTTTAAAAGATGCTCTTGTTTTAAGACACTCTTAATGAGTGTATGGCTACACATAAATAAAAAGTAATGTTTGAAAGTAATTCATATTGTGTTGGCAGGTCTATGGTAACAGCAAACCAGAAATCAGAATATCTGCTGACGGTTTTAAGTCATTCTTAGTGTTCTGAAATCTAAATATTTGCAACTTCCTGACATTGTTTCTTTTTAGCCTGAATTAGATTTAATTAGATCAGACAAATATCTATTATCTGTTTATTTTAGTATGATCATACACATATATATAAATAAATGATTTTTAAAAATTAGCTAATAATAAAAAAAAGCGTATCTCTAAGAAAAATGTTATATCGCAAGAAATGTTGTTATTGCAATATTCAACAACAATACGCACATTGCATATTTTCCCAATATCATGCAGCCCTAAATGAAATCAATGTGAGTTAGTGCTCTCACTTTGAACAACACCAATGCTTTTGTGAGTGACTGCTCCCCATTTGTGCGTCGGTGTAACAACAGACGGCTTCACACGAACTTGGTCGCCAATCTTAATAATGGACTCCGGACTTGAAGATCCTGAATTGCAAGAAGTGTAACAAACGTCTGAGAGGAGATTTCTGCTCAATAGCTGCTACAGTACTTATACAAAGTGTCATGGAAATACTGTAATACTGTAAATAATTACCAAACTCATAATCATTATTAGTTACTAGCTCCATTTCAGAGAGAATCATTTCCTTCCAATTCGCATGCTCAGGAAAATAAAAAATCGGACTGTCATCACATTGAATGTTTAAACAGAGGCCAAGTTCATATTTCAAGGCTTGTACTTGAGTATGGATTGCTTTTATTTGAGGAAAAACTAATCTTGCCTTTTACCACACCCACACTCATGAGCACCCCAGTTAGATTTTGGGGTGAGAATGGAAGGTTTCACTCTTGACTTTTTCTCCAACCTTATGGTCAACTTGAGCATTTATTGTTGACAAATTTGAAACAAGTACAATATTACAGTAGGCACTTTCACATTTAATTGCACTCTGTAACATGTAAGCTGCAGCTAATGAACTGTCTGCAATTATTTAAATAGTCATGTCACAAAACAGGTACAGACAAAATTACCTGAACCAGTGCTGGCCACGATCTCCATTTCTGAAACTATACCAGTCCAGTTTTTTTGCTCAGGGAAATCTACAGTCAGAGAGTCGCCCTGAATTTCTACAAATAAAAAAAGACATATCATTAATGCAAAGTATGCTGCTTTTTCTCACTCTGTGATAACAGGCATTTAGTGAGACACAAATAATTTATTTAATTTGTAAGACTAATAGAAGTTATTAAACTTAATGCTCCTACTTTTAACGACACCAATGCTTTTGTGAGTGACTGCTCCCCATTTGTGGGTGGGAGTAACAACAGATGGCTTCACACGAACTTTATCTCCAGTATTAATATTGGAGTCCAGAATTAAAGGTCCTGAAATATCACATGGAGGTCCAAGATGAGTGTTAGATGGAAGACTTTTATAACCGATCAAGCATAGCTGTTTTGAACACTTTGTGCTTCATTCAACAGACGAATAACTATTTTGTTAAAGTGGGCTCTCTAGACACTCTTTAAAAATAAAGGTTATCATTGATGGTTCCATAAAGAACCTTTAATATTTATGCAATCTTTGTGGAAGCTTTTTGAACCTTTATTTTTAAGAGAGTTTCTGTTGAAGCTTAAAATATTCATTTTAAATGTTAAAACATTTATTTACCATTCTCATCATTATTAATCACTAGCTCCATTTCAGAAAGAATTCCTTTCCAGTTTGCATGTCCAGGGAAGTCAACAACCACACTGCCATCATCTTTAATGTCTAAACAAAACAAATTTATATTGCACCACGTATACTTTAGTGATAAACTGCTTCACAACTAATTATTTAGATTATATGAGGGAAGAAAAAAGAACAGATCTTGCCTTTCAACACACCCACACTCTTATGAGTAACGTTTCTACCCCAGTTATGTTTTGGGGTGATAATGGAAGGCTTCACTCTGACTCTGTCTCCAACATTGATGTTAAATAGACCATTTTTGGTTGACAAATCTGAAACAAGTAAAATATTACAAAACCAATGCGCAAGATTCGCAAGATGTGTTTGTTTGATGAGTACGGGTAGATTACCTGGACCAGCACCAGTCACACGCTCCATTTCTGAAACTGCACCAGTCCAGTTTTTTTGTTCGGGGAAATCTGCAGTCAACAAATCACCCTGAATTTCTGCAGAAGTATAACAAAAAACATTTTTAATATAAACATTTTTTCCCACTCTGTGATACTAAAGAAATTACGTGAGACCACAGTTTTATATATTTGTGTGTAATTGTGGTAATTAACTGTCAGTTCTCTCACTTTTAACAACACCAACACTCAAGTGAGTAACTGATCCCCATTTGTGTATTGGAGTAACAACAGATGGCTTCACGCGGACATTGTCCCCAACTGCAATGTCAAACGAAAGCCTCTTTTTTGACACATCTGAAACTAAAAGTAAGAAGTTGCATTAAACCATTTCATCACTCACACATACAGCTAGATGCAAGAAGTCCTTAAATGGAAATCAGGGTTACTTTACCTTCATCAATTGTTTTGCTTATTTCCTGTGTGCAAGTAGTCTCAAGTCTCCCAGTAAGATCACATATAAGTTTTCTTACATCCTCAAACGAGCAGTATGGCTGAAATGAGAAACTCTGCAGCTTATCGGATCCAGATGAAGAGGACACAGACTCATAATTCTGTTGAGGGAAATATATTTAAGGACTAAGTAAGTAATGAACCTTTTAGAAGAACTGGCAATATTTGAACAATCCATTATGTCTAATATTTCTGGCTTATAATATTTAATCATATTGCTTCTAGTACTTGTACCTGAAGAAACTGGATGTTGTCGTCTGTCTGTAGAAGTTCATCTAGAACTCCTTCCCTCTTCTTCAGCTCAGTAATGTCCTCCTCCAGCTTCTTTTGTAGCTTTGTGCCTTGGTCCAGATCAGCCTTTTCCTGAGCTTTTATTACATCAATCACCTCGTTGCTTCTTTTCTCAATGAGTTTGACTAATTCACTGAAGACTTTCTTACTGTGATCCACTGCCTTCTTCGCAGAATCCTGAGGAAAACCAAAACAAAATGAACGCAGACTCTTGTGTATTACCGTGAATGCTATTTGTTTTGTTCGAGCTTACTGAATTGGACGTGATGTCCATTTTCATCTTCTGCAGCTCTTTTTCTTGTCCCTGAATTGTCTGCTTGACTTTTGTCTGAGTGTCTGTGAGTTTTATCTAAAGGCAAATCAGTCAGTACATTCAATCTTACTGGAAACATGTATCAGTAGAATTTTGTCATTTGGTTAAGGGTTATCATAGAAAAATGATGGACATCTTCACCTGTTTCTCACTGCGCTCTGTTGTAGATGGGACTGTGTCGTGGCCCTTGTGGTCATCCAGTAAACAGTGCATGCAGACACATTTCTGGTCCGTTCGACAGTAAACCTCAAGGAGCTTGTCGTGTTTGGGGCATACTGGGATGACTGCAGCTTTCACCAGCTTGTGTTTCTTCAGGGCAGGGACATTATAGTGGGGCTGTACATGTAGTTCACAATAAGAAGCTCGACACTCCAGGCAAGACTTGACAGCTTTGATCCTCTCTCCAGAACAGAAATCACACGCAATCTCTCCAGGTCCAGCAGACTCGGACAGCTCTGTGCTCCTCAGTTTCTCCATTATTTCAGCAAGCACTGTACTTCTGTTGAGTGGGGGCTTTGAATTGAAGGTGTGCCTGCATTGTGGACATCTATAGGTCCCTTTCGGATCATTCGTACTCCAGCACTCATTGATACAGCTCATGCAGTAACTGTGTCCGCAAGGAATGGTCACGGGATCCCTCAACAAGTCCAAACAAACCGAGCAGCTGTACTGGTCTTGATTTCCGAGTATAGCCTCTGCCATGTCGCTACCGACACTTAAAAAGATTTGTCTAGATCTTTTAGCTCCTCAAAAGGAGGTTTATGTAAAGACGCGCGCGTTAGAAAAGTTACACGTAGAGTGATCTAAAAAGAGAAAGTGAAAGTAAAGCATTGATCTAAAAATAAGAATCTAAGTTATCAATAATAGGCCAATAATAACTCAATAATATACAATCAACACGGAAATTCAGTTTAAAAACGTAACTCAAGGAAATGTTTGCATTTACCTGATGACAATTCGTTGTGTGCGTCATAACGAGGAGCCAGGAAACGTCTGCGAAATGTTGACCTTTGATCTTTTTATGGCTTTACTTGTTTGTTCAAAGTACATGCTAGACGTAGCTTAGTTGTATATCGAATATTAAGGAACACTTTTAAATGCACATATAAAAATGAAGAAAGAAAAACACTTTTTTGCAGTGCAGTTAAAGGCATACAATAATATTCGGGGCTTATGAGTGAAAGCGCGTGACCTTTTGCAGTGGTGTATTTCAGTAGAGCCACTAGATGGAGGCACTGAACAGTGTATGAATCTCAGTGTCATGTGACAAACATTCTTGTATAGAACACATTTTACTGTCAAATAATCAGATACATTCAACGTACGCATACTCACTTAGCATTCATTTGGAGGCGAATACTCTCCCACCATGATAATGTTCTCTAGGTCTGTCAAAGGGAAACATTTAAGTGAATGTCATTTGTGTGACCTGTACTATTGCATTTTGTCAGCAAAATGGAGCCCAGTGGGACACTGCAGTTAAGGGAAAGAGGACAGTATTATAGTCAGTATTGCCAATTTAGCGACTTCCCCATCCCTTTTGAGACTTTTGTCAAAGGTGTAGGGACAAATTTAGCAACCTCTTGAACAAACCTTATCTAATTGGTCATCTTGGCCACTGAACGTTTTATCTATATATAGATCAGTGAATAATTTGCCATCATGCTGTCATCTAGTGACATTCAGCTACGTTTTATATAATAGTGATGAAATTCTCAACTCACATTCTCGGAAAACTTTAATATATTTATTTATTTATTTTCATTCAAAATTCTAATTGAGTTTACACTATAACCTTTCTAGGGGGAAACACGTTTACTACACTCGGGTAAATGTGAGTGCTGCAATATGTGATCAAAAATCAACTTTTTATTATACAATCTAAATCTGATTTACTTTAAATTGTCCAAAATGGCAAAGGATGGTTACATAAAACAATCTCAGAAAATGTACAGCTATTTTTCAACACATAATAATATACCAATTTTTTTTTATATAGAAAAACATCCTCCAACATCACCTCTTGCTTCTCAATTTTTTGTACACTCCAGCATACATACACCATTTAAGAGGTACGAATTAACAGATTAAATTTGATTCGATTTATATACTGTGCTCGTGATAGTTAGGCACTTCATAACTACGCAAATATCTGACACAGCCACCAATATAACTCACTTTAAATGAAATGTGATTTTTTAAAATAATGCTATCTATATCCATTAAACTCTTTGGGTAGTGGAATGAGTCCATTAAATGACTCTAGCTACTTTGGGAAATCATAAATTCGTGCGTGTCTATTTGATTTTTAAGATGCCTCCAAAACAAGATGTGCATTGTTGAAGTTGGGGCCCAGGGTAGAATCACAGACGCTTTTGTTAGGGGCTCCCCGTTCCTGCGAAGGCCTGCTGTCGATCAAGAAGCAAGCGTCCGCCCCCATCGGCCCTTTCACTGCTGCAGCTGGCTGCCTCTCGCTGCTCACCGTCTGCTCACTGCAATCTGTGCTGGAGAGGCCAGAGGAGAAGCAGCTTCAGTATTAAACCCGGCCTACAGACGCTTATGACGCTCGCCACCAAAGAACACAAATAACACGAGGTAAGCCCAAGCGCACTGGCACGTGCGATTTAAATACAATCTATAATATATATACGCGCCGCTTAAAATGATCTCGATCCGCGATGGTTAAATCGCAGCGCGGTCGATTTCGAAAAGCGGCATGTTTGCGGAAGTGAACGTGCGGTCCATGTTTAGCCGCCCCTGTTATTTGCCTTTACATGTCATGTGTATGTTTCCAAAATATATTTCACTTTTACGTGCATTTTGTCGACACGGTAAGCGTTCGGAAACGTTGAAGATGCTGTTTGGGTTGGCGAAGTTGACTAGCCAGCGGACCCGTTTGAAAAATCAAAATGGCTTCCATCTTTGTCGTCTCAACAGAGAGGTTTATACCTTTGTTTCCCCGTCTCGCATGTCAGGGAGTCTGTGAGTAACCTCCTTTTTATATTTATCTAGTGGATTATATTCCATCGACCCTTTGAAGTAAGAGTTTGGGTGTTTATTTCACTGGTTTTTATTTATTTTGTTACTTACCCAGTAGCGCACTTTTTGACCACGTCAGTGCTGTGGGGGAGGGGAAGTGAGTCTGTCGGGGTGGAGCCTGTATGATACGTTCACTATGGATCAATTATCCATTGCCCCCTTCGCTGTAAGTTTGCTTTAGTTTAGACTCCAGCTACTAGGAGAATTGTTTACTGATTTGTTTCTCTCTCTATTCATTCATTTCTTTTGATTCGTTATGTGCCACCACTTGCAATGTAGAATTCCAGTTTTCTCAAATTCAAACTGTTATACCTTAAGAGCACATGGAGATCTCCTGAAAATCTTTTTTGATATAGAGTGCTGCAGGAATGACTTATTTTTGTCTAGGCGTTCTAGACGTTATCATCATACTGCTTCCCTTGGGATTCTCCCGCTGACTTCTGGATAATTGCAAAAAAGAAGCTATGAAAGTTTATGATTCTCATGTTTTGCTCACTACTAAAATATTTAATGATAATCACAAAGGAACAACTTTGATGCCTAAATGCAATTAGCTGAAATAAAAAAGCGATAGCTATAAATAAACTACACCACAGCCGCAGGACTTCACTGTCGGTTTTTGCCAAATCTTTTTATCTTTAAAGGCAACAATTTAGAAAGTTAGAATGTTATTTATGAGCATAAACACAACATGGCTGTAAAAGTAGATATTCGCCTCAATTCCGTTTAATTTACCCGGCTGCCTATAAAGTTCCATTTAGAGCTTTTTCAAAATTCAAAAAAGGAGGAGTGGAATTTGATGTTGTGGAATATATTGCGCTTGTGTTAATCACAGACTTTATTTCAGGTATTTAAACAAAAACTTCGGCACGACAGAAAGAGGTTCTTCGTTTTCCAGTTTTGGGGCTCATTTCCTGTGGCACTCTATTATTAAATGAATGCAGTGCTGGTGTACGAAATGTTGGTTGTAGTTTTAGTTGCAGTGGATGTGTGTCAGCTTGCACTCTGGTCTCTTTTTCAACAGTGCTGGGATGTCACCCATGCTTCAGGTAGGCACACCACAATGCCCTTAATATCTGGTTAACAGTGTGGTTATGGGTTTAAAGTTCTTGTGTGTGATCTTGGTTAACTGTCAAGCAAATCATCTCCATTATGTTAAGTCATCCCTCTTAACATGAAATGACTTTGCAATACATGTGGTGGTTTTTTGTGTGCTTGCACTCAATGGATTTGTTGGTTTGCTTGTTTTGCATAGAGTTTGATGTGTAAAATGTTACTCATTACCATTGTTTAGCTACCGTCTTATGTCTTCCCCACCTTTCACCTACCCACCAGTATATGAAGCCGATCAGAGGTCCCTGTGCCCCCCTCCCTAATCCTCCCAACATACATACACACACAGTCACATACACACTCACAAACACTGTCGGTCAAGAGCTAGTGTGATGACAGATAATGTGCTTTGTCATGCTGGTTGGTGTCATGTGTTTTTCCTATACTGGATGCATGTTTGTTACTTTTAGGCTCCTGTAACCCTGGTTGGCTGGCCACGGAGACAGGGAGTCCTCGTCTCAGTACTGTGGCTCTCCACATTAGACTTTCTGTTTGGGGTATCTACTTTCACCTCCATTTTTATCTATATTCAAAGGCTTGAAGCACAATTCCAACATATTATTAGCTAAATCACTCATTTGATTTGAGTTAATGTAGATTATTTTAAATTCCCATCAAGATCTAAGATCTACATTTTAATGCATCTATGCATACTTTAGGTGGTTGTGGATTGACCATGAATGTAAGATGTGATCTTTTGTATTCAAAATATTCTGATGTTCTGAAGCATAGGAGTTTATTGTTTCTGCTGAAATAATTTTCTATTCGACTAAAACATTTTTTCTATCCATAGTCAGTCATATTAGATTATTATCAAGGTCCATTTATGTTATTATAGTTAATTATCCATTTTATTTTTGTATACATAGACATTCATGGCAAAGGATTTTATTCAACCTAAATGTTCTAAAAGAATAATGTAGCTCTGAATTTGTTGTTTGTATGTTTTTGTTAGGCTTGAAGTACTTAAATATACTTTCATACATTTTGCTTAAATTTTATTCTTTGCCATTGGTTTCATATTATAGTTTCAAATTTTCATAGATCAAAAAAATAGGGCCAGTATTGACTTTGACCAGAATTGGATGAATGTGGACTAACCATCTCTATGCCTTTTTTTTTCTTTTCTGTAGGCTAAACATGTTCTCCAAGGGCACCAAGCGTAAGTTTTCCGATGGTGATGAAGAGATATCCGATGAAAGCCTGATAGGTGCCAGGGTGGCATCTTCATACAGCTTGCAACGGCAGTCGCTGCTGGACATGTCCCTCATTAAGCTGCAGTTATGCCACATGCTGGTGGAGCCCAACCTCTGCCGCTCGGTTCTCATTGCCAACACAGTCAGGCAGATTCAGGAGGAGATGACTCACGATGGCAGCTGGCATATGGTCACTGAAGCGTTCTGCAGTCCAGGCCAGAGTCCCTCTGAGCGCTTAGTGGCCACTGAGGTCCTCTGCAGGTCGCGAGAGCAGGATGCTGAACCTAAACTCTTTTCTGTCATCAGCTATGAAGGTTGCCGTGAAGAGGAGGTGGTAGCTGATGAGACGCTGTGCTCCGTTTCAGTTACCGATACTGTCTCTAATGTGTGCCTGGCAGGGCGTATGGGCCAGTGCTGGGAGAAGAGTGAGCTCAGTGGTGTAGAGAGGGATGAAGAGGCCCTTGAAGACTCTAGACTTGGTTCAGGAGAAGATGAGGAGATAGACACAGAAGATGGGGCTTCTACAGAGAGTCCAAAGACCATTGGACAAGTTTTTGGGACATTTGAAATAAAAAACAGTTCCCCAGGTCCAGACTCTGCTCTTGAGGAGCTGTTCTCAGATGTGGACACTTCCTACTATGATCTGGACACCATGCTTACCGGAATGCAGAGCGCACCCAAGATAGGCCCTTATGACCTCCTTGACAGCTTGGCACCTTCACACAGTTCCCCTTCCATAGTATCCACCCCGAACTGTCGTTCTGATCTCAATGAACTTGATCACATCATGGAAATCATTGTAGGTTCTTAGGTTTGACCTTATTCAGAGACTTACACGCTTGTCTTAATGTTACTGGCTTTTCTGTTCCTTATGGAAAGCAAGTAAAGTCTGGAGTCCTTTCAGGGAAAAGAGTTGATGTCTTTTGAAGGATGGCCTTGATTTTTATGAGCTGACCATAGTAATCTTATTTGCATACCCTTTGTATGTTTTAATGATTTTTCTGTATTTGTCTGTCCAGACATGCTGTTTTTTTTTATTTTAATTTTTTTTATTTAATTTATTTGTTATACTCATGACACTACGGAGAGCAGAACAAGATGTATACAAAAGTTGTAAAGCTTGGGATATTTTCTTAAGGAGACAAAAGATTGTCTAAATGTGTATATAAATTATATATTTTTTACAATAGATTCTTCTTGTAATATGTTACTGTACATTATGTACATGTTCTACAAATTGATTTTAACCGATTTTATGTGCAACAACTCACGTTTTTTGTTTTTCAAAATCCATAAACAAAAGGAACTATTCAGTACTTCAATATACAAAAGCCACAAAGTATACATGATGCATGTTTTACATTTTATGTGCTTATTTGCACAAAGTATTTTTTTTCCTCTCAAGGTTTGATTTCAGTTGGCTGTCAATCAGCTCAGCCGTAGGGTTTTGTTTGTTGTTAGACGTCAAAGTTCTTATATTTTGTCTTATCAACAAATGAAGTATAATGGGGCCAACCCATTTTATATTGTGACTTAATTTATTTAATTTATTTACTGCAAACGGTGAGTGTTGGCTGTGGTCAAACTCAGGGTGGGTTTTAAACTCTAAAGGACTTAATAGGCCTGATTCACAAAAGCCTTTTGCACATAGTAAATCAGAATTAGTGCTTTGTAAGTTGTTTTGCACCAATTATTGGTTTAAGCAAAGATTTTCTTTTTTTATATATTGGTGATTGGCTTAAGTATATCTGTCTATTAATCCTTTAGACCCCTCATAACGAGAAGGCATTTGTCAAGTTCTATGCATTGAGTGTCATAGCACACTTTATACATAAGAAGCATTTAAAATGCATTTAGTACAGTATTCTTTTTTTATACTTAAGAATCAGTCAAGAAATGGTTTTATTTTGCTCAATATTTCCCCCCAGTTGTTACATATGTATTGTTTGGTTTTTGTCAAAATTTTTGCATAAACTATGTTTGTGCAAATTATAGGTTATTAAACTTTGATAATTGTTTTCTTCTACATTGTCTCACACTTAAATTCTAAGAGGATGTTGTTTATTGTATGATCTTAAACTAGTATAGAGTATAAACATTTTATATGAGCATTGTAGCTTTTTTAACGTTTTTTAATAAAAGGTACAACTTATGAAAGTTTTGTGTGTTTTTTTGTATAATCCTGATTAACTATTAAGAAAATCATCTGTCATCAAACTTGGACATCAATCTGTGTATTTGCTCGTGCTAAATTGTATCGAATTTAACTAAGAACTGATATAGCAAGAAGCCAGGGAAACTTAAAATGAGACCACAGCAGCCTTACAGTAAGACCTCCATTCACTCCAACGTCAAGGTTTTATTCTGCTCGTAGCGAATTCTCACGCAAGTGACGTTAGCAGATGTGACGTCAATGTTTAAATCCCTCCGCTTGCTCGCAGATATTAGATGTCAGAAATTGTTGTATTATGCATATATAACTATATATATAATGTTAGTGATGAGTACGTTTTATTACCTAGTATATAACACGCATATAAATAAGCTTTGCAAAGCATCGTTTATAAAATTCTACAGTAAATGTAACTCTTAGCGCATCTGTAGTATTCTTATGTTTGTTTTTTCTTCTTAAAATTGACACGGGGTGCGAGGCAAATAGGACATGGAAAGCCAGAAACGTGCCGTTTACAACGCTGTTTGTGCCATAGTCCGGGGAGCCGGTGCTCCAAACGGTCACGTTTTCTGTCTGTGGGCATGTTGGGGGATGAATGTGATAGACTGAAAAGGAGGGACCAGAACAGGCGTTCCACCAATCAGGGGCAGTTACTAGGCGGGTCTGAGAGCGCGTTGGGCCAATCACAGCCTTCCCACCTGACGACCGTCAATCAGCTGAGTTCTTTTCCCGTTGATTCTACAGAGTAGCGAGAGTTCTCTTCTCGTGCCTGAGTAGAGACGCGATCGGTCGCGTAGGCTTACGCAAAATAATGTTCAAATTTTGGACCAAAAGCTCAACGCGAAGTTCGGCGACCGATTTAAACAAAAAAAAATCTTATTTTTACCAGTTAAGAGAATGTAGCGGTCATTCGAGGATCTTGGGTAAATTTATTTCGTAGTTCCATACAGACAGAGCCAGCACTTTACGAACTAGCTAACTGGCTAATTCTTTGCGCATCACCGTGAGCTTAGCCGCGGAGGCTAGCGGTGCGCGCGCGCGCACGTCTGCGAGAGTAGTTGGTTGTAATAAACGCTAAACAACGAAGCAACTGGTTGAGCCAAACATAATGGTATGGGTCAAAGGGACATCACAGCGTTCGAGGCGTCCATGAAAAGAAAAAACGGAATTCCCACTGTCTCAATGTGTCGACTGGATGTGGAGTCCGCTGTTGTGAAGAAGGAAGTTGAGCCCGCCGGAGGAGATGGTGCCCTTTCCTCGTCAAGGTAATGTTAATGACTCTTAGTCACAAACTGTCTTCTGTGTGTCATTTGAGCCTGGTAGAACACCTTTTTATCATTCTGTTTTTTGAAATTGTTTTTTTGTATTAACACTGTTTACGTAACAACTAACGTTAGAGTTTATGTTGACGATACATGAGCTTAGCTGATACTCCGTCCACACTAACTGTTAGTTCATCTACAACTGGAAAGTGCTAGCAAAAAAGTATAATAACGTTAGCTTTAATATCTGAATCATTGTATGTGATTCTATGAACACCGAAACTTTGGTAACGTTAACGTACCTTGCGTTTTCTTCTATACGTCGTACGTGGTCTCGGTTGCGTAACGGGGTCGATTTTGCCACACTGATGTTTGGACCCGACTAACGTTTACTTGTAATGTGTGGCTGCACGGTTTTCTAACAAACCAATCGGTTATTAAAGAATAAAATTGTATTTCATTACGCTCTTTCAGTCGAGTTTCGCAAACACGTCTAACTAAAGTAATAGTGTAATACTGCAGGTTTCAGTTTAACTAAAGTTTCATAATTCGCATGAATGATGTGTAATTTTACATGAATATTTGAGTTTGTGTTTTCACCCTCGAAAAATTTAAGGAGTGGTTTAAAGTTACGTGCAGTTTCAGATGCCTTTTGGAAATCGAAAGTCTTAGTTTTTATTGAAAGCAGCTACTATGTCGAGTTTAAAAAATATAACTGTTAGTTGTGATATTATATTACATAGTAACAGTTGAAGTGTAGTATGAACCATAACCAGTATTAATGTAGAAATGTAGAGGCAAGTGTTTGACTTCTGCAGATAACTGTTGGTTTCTGCAGTAAAGAGAAAGTCAATAGTGCCCAAACTAGGTTCTTCTCTCAAGGCTATCAAACAGTCAGTTAACTTATTGCAAAAAGCTTAAAGTTTTTTTTGTTTTTTTTTGTCTTATTCGAAGTGTGTAATTACTCGAATGTAAAGCGGGGTTGTCCGCATCTTGCACTTCAATCAAGTATTACTTGCTAATTATTTATTAGTAGGCAGGTATTCAGATTAAATGAGTAAAAGTGGTCTGAATCTTATACTATACTGAGGTTTCACCACTGACTCAAAGACATACACCCCTGATAAGACAAGTGTGTGTTCACGTTTGTCAGCGTGACTAACACCCTGAGTCACTTCGTCAGTCTGTTGGAGCCGCCCAGTTACAAAGCTGCCCAAACTAAGACATCCGGCCTGTCTACCCAGTGGTTCATTATTGAAGACTTAGCTGGCTTGTCAATGGCATTTGCCACCTACTCCCTCCCTCCCACTAGCAGTCAATCCCCTGTGCTCTGTCTTTCACTCCTCAACTCGATCTCTCCCTCTCCTCCCACTTTCTCTGGCGGACTAACCTTTCTAGACGCTCCTGCTTGCTCTAGCTTATGTACACCCTCTCTCTTTCCTGCCTTTTTTTTTTTTTAAAGACTCTTTCCTGTCGTCCTCTGTATCGTGACTGCCTCCTTTGGAGCAGTGGGAGGGAAACCGGAAGAGAAAAAGATGGAAAAATGACTCAACCACGTCAGTTTTTGTTGTGAAGGAAGTATCATAACTTAAGCCAGCCTATGATTTGAAGCAACTGTCTGATCATTTCAGTGCTGTCTGTCACTTTTTTTTTTTTTTATGTACTAACCACAAAGTGATGGAAATTAAGTCCTTATCTCTCTACCTTTAGTGAAGCTGATGTATATCTGTGTGGAGTTAGGCTGCTATTCGTTTATGAAGTGCTGCTGTAAGTAAAAGCAGCAGTATAAAGTCACTTCTCAGTTGTTCAGCCTCTTGCATGTGTTGCACAGGCAGTATGCATGATAACTTGACAGTCTGTAAAACACTTGATGTCAATCCTTCCCCCCCCCCCTCCATCTTCATATAAGTATAACAGTTTTTTGTGCATTGACACTACACTTTACGCATTATTTAAAAAATAAAATAAAAGTTGGTAATAAGATTTACTTCTCAAACATATTAAATTATAGTTGTTATTATTATTATTATTATTATTATTATAACTAAGCACTGCATCCTAAAGAGTGTCTGATTACAAAAAAGGCATAATATTACTTTAATTTGATGATGCTGAGTTTAAAATGATCACCATCTTCCATCATGTTCAGTTTCTTTTTCACAAAATAAAAACTTCCACTTGTAAAAAAAAAAAAAAAAAAAAAAAAAGCTGCCAAATCTCAAAAGGATTAATCACAAAAGTAAAACCTTTGAAATTAATTGAACTTGCAGTGTGTATAGGAGTGGAAAATGTTAAAATGCTCAATTTAAAGTCAAAGATCGCCTACAGATCAAACATCTGGGTCATAATTTTGATTTTGGAAAATAATAATAATAAAATTATTTGACATGACTATCACTTTACTCTTTCAGAATCTCTAAGATGTTTAGTACACAAGAGAAATAAAATCTTAAACATAAG
>JAUCMT010000048.1:9812979-9831805 GCA_032357475.1 Enteromius thamalakanensis
CACTTTACTCTTTCAGAATCTCTAAGATGTTTAGTACACAAGAGAAATAAAATCTTAAACATAAGAGCATAACATTTTTATGTAATAATAGTAATAATAAATGATAAATGTAAATTAAAACAAATAAGGACAAATAATAACAAATAATAATAACAAATAAACAAATAATAAGGACAAATAAGTATATTATTCAAAAGACAACATTTAAATAACAAATTATCATGAAAATAATACCTGACATATAGGCCTGTTTATAAATTCAGCTGTTATCTGTAAATATCTGTGAAATAATGCATTAGAGAAATTCTATACTTAAACAAATAATATATATATATAGCAGTATTATCTTTATTATAAATATTAATATTCTGAATTTATTTTTTATTTACTTATTTAATTTTTTATTTTCTTATCTATTTTCTTATCTATTATATATATATATCTATATCTATATCTATATATATATATATATATATAATTTTTATTTTTTTTTATTTTATTTTTTTTTATTATGAGGAAGTATTTCAAGCTAAAGCAAAACGGGCAGTATTGGAGTCAGCGCCCCAGAATTAGATAATTGATTAGTAACTAGGCCTTTTTAAATTTAATGTAATAAATGTCATTTTTTAAGTGTAAGTTGATATTATTGTATCAAACAGCAGTTATATAATAATTACTAACAATTAGTTTTCACTGACCTGTTTTGCTTTAAAAGGTCAGTGTATTGTCATAATGGGACCTTCCATAGTCAGCCTCACTTCTGAGTCACCAGGTAAAAAAAAAAAAAAACCTGGAGTACCGTCATGTATGTGCAGACCTGGAGTGATGCAAAGCAATATACTCTACTGCAATGCTGCCTCTTCTATGGATCCCATTGTGTTCTCCCACTTTGATGGTTGTCTCCGTAGTTGGGTTTATTGTCTTTGAGCTGCAGACTCTTTGTGCCACTCAAGAGCCAGCCTCTCATCCACCGCTGTTGCCATGGCAAGCAGACCACAGAGGCCAGTCCAACCAGAGGGGCCCAATTTGATTCATGCCTTGCTGCTTTAAAGCTGAGAGTTTATAGGGACCAAGTCAAATTTAAAGTTGTTCAGCTTGCCTTTTAAAAAATATAATAATAATAATGCGCAAATCAGTCTGCATCTTTTTTTCTCAAGCTTTAACACTTGTTTGATGTCATAAGCAGCACAGTATATTCTCCTTTTATTATATAGTTTTTCCGTAGTCGTGGTGGTTTGCTTGCTCGTGTTCCATTTATAGCTTTCTGTTGCTGACAGAGACAGACTGCAGACCCTCTTCCAAGTGTACGTGTGCTCCTGCCGGAATTCAGCTGTGAAATCTGCAGGAATACAAAATGTCCCTTTTGAAGCCTTGTGACTGCTTTGTGGGAACGGCACCTATAGGGCTGAGCAGGAATGAGCCCAGAGTGCTTTGGTAGTGTGTATGGTTATATAACCGCTAGCCCCGGCGTGACACACTTGAGCGCTGCAGCCCATGCATGTGCGCACACATTCAGGTTGTTTCCGGCCATTAAAAGTGTTTAATGAAACTTGTTGTGATACATATGGTGTTAGTTGTTCTTTAATGAAAGATTCTTCCCTTCATGCTTCAGTTATGGTTCATGACTGGTAGTGGTATCTATTGCCTTAAACTACGACTTGACATACTGCACATATTTCTGCATGTTGGGATTGAGACTAGGCAATCTAATGAATCCGTCTCACTTCTAAACACGAGAGGGTCTTCTTGGCTCCTGCAGCTTCCTGTGCACCCTGCAGTAGAGAAGAGCAGTCAGTGACCAGACCTGCGGGGGATGTCTGCCTTCGTTCAGAGTGATGGATGTAGGGAGGGGGCGTCTACACCACAGAGAGCGCAGAGGTGGATAGACAGTCTCTCACATTTACAGCCCTTTCCACTCAAACTCCAGCTCTCTAGATCCGAGACGGCTATCTGACAGACCAGTTATGGTTGGGATTCAAATCGTGCTCCCACAAGCCACATTTGGCTTTTGTTTGTGCATAAACGTATGGCCGAAGCAAAATTTGTGGCTTGGAATGGTGGCTTTGAATATGGGAGAAAGCTACATTTTTCAGTGTTTAGAAATGGCTACCCCCTGTTTAAATTTGACAGGTTTCATTTAAGAACCTTTCCATTGCACAAAAGGTTCTTTATAGTGGAAACGGCTCTCTAGATTATTAAAATGGTTCTTCACACTAAGAAAAAATGGTTCTTTTAAGAACTGTTTCTTCCGTGGCATTGCTGCTGCAAAAACAATCTTGTTTTGGAATTTAAAAGTGTATCTTGAAGAAGCTCGTTCACATCATTCACGGGATAGAAGCTGCAGCAGTAAGCATTGCGCTCCTGTGCTGCGTATCCTCCTCCGCTGTGAGAAGGGAGTGCTAACGAAGCATGAGCTTATTCTCGTGTGTACTGCAGTCGCAGCCAGGAGGAGCTTGAGCTAATGCATCCACCTCTTAGGAAATCCCGCTCAGGGAGAAGGAGAACGAGCTGTGTCAGGTTAAAGCTTCACGTTATCAGTCATGTATCAGATAACAGTTAAATTTAAAGGCGAAAGTGTTTGTCAAGAACAGAGTTCAGCAATAGTCTCTGTGTGCACAGGTGATGGTCATGGTGTTGTTAAATTCACAATTGGTTTATTCCATGCAAAGTTAATAGCTGGAGCTGACTGCACTGTAGAACATGGATGCATTCTCATGCGATCCAGGGAACATGCAGAAACATGTCAAGTATGAACACAGTCTTAAAATATCAGACCAAGCTTATGTTGTAGTAAAAAATGGTATTTCACCTATTAATTCAGTTATGGTTTCATTCATTGCGATTTAACATTTTTGTGCAATGAAACTTAAAAGAAATGGCGATTAAAATTAATATGCAATAGTGAATTTGTATGTGTGTGAAAATGAGGCTGTGAGGGATAGAATAAAAAACAGCTTAAAAAAACTAGTGTTGTTAAACAACATTTAATTGGACACACTTCAATTTATTTTGTTTGTTTTTATCATTCCTGTCAAATTTAATGTGTTGCTACCCCGACTAAAGTCTGCCTAATGTATAAGGAAAATGTTTATTATAAATATTACTTCTTACGTGGCTTACACCATTTAACTAAATGGAAACCTTCCTTGAATAAAGTTTAATAACATTATTTTTAAGAAATATGTGTTTTGAGCAAGTTTTTAAACGTTTTTGTCCTTCTGTTTATTGTGGGCATTTTTATTTGTCATTGATCTTCACCTATGGCATTGATTTGTGCTTTTGTTCGGTAATGAGCTCGGCAGTCCAGAGAGGCTTGTGCAATGTGACTCGGTTGGAGGAAAAAAACATTGTTGGTACATAACATCCCTATGATGTGTTCTTGCAAAACATATTGAATTTAGCTTAAAAAGCTTGAATTACAAGTAATATCATGCACCCTTAAGTAATATTTAATTTCCCTGCAAGGTAGACCAGCGAAAGAAATGTTCCTGTTCTGTTTTTCTGAACTTCCCTTTCTGCTCTCATCTCCAGGTACCTGTTGGGCCGGGGAGTGAAACGTAAGCTGAGCACATGTGAAGACCCTGCCCAGGACTTGCCATATCCTCAGCAGAGGCAGCTGGTGCTAGACTTGTGTCTAGACAAGCTACAAAGCTGCCAGCGGCGAGCTGAACCCAGCCTGCACCGTTCGGTCCTGCTGGCCAACACACTCCGCCAGATTCAGCAGGAGATGAGACAGGAAGGGGAAACCTGTTTGCCACCAGCTCCGCTCGGCCCCTCGCTTCCTCACGCCTCCACCCCACGCCACTTCCCTGACCTGCCACCTGTGCCCTTAGACTGTCCTCCACCTCTAACCGGAGCACTGTCCCCTTCATTCCCCCTCACGACGGCTGATGATGAGGAGGTCCAGTTGGGCGGCACTGAAAACGAGACGCTTTTGCCATCCCTCGCTGGTGAGAACAACACAAGGTCGTCGGATTCGCTTTTTGGCTCTTTTGAGATTACTAATTCCACCAGCTACTTGACAGACTTGCCGTTGGATGACATCTTTGAAGACATTGACACGTCGATGTACGATTCCTCTGACATGTCTGTCCTGGCGTTTCCTGCGCAGAGAAGCAGCGGGGTGGACGATGGCCTCAAGACCCTTTCCAGCTGCACATCCAACAGCAGCCTACAGCTCTGTCTCTCAGACATGAACGACCTGGACCACATCATGGAGATCCTGGTGCGCTCCTGAACCACAGCTCGCACCACAGTGTCCTCATTCAGCCATCCCAATGTTTTCTATGGGAAATGTTTTTAAAAAAACAAAAAAAACACAAATATTTGATCTATTTTTATACAAAGAACTGATATATTTATATATAATAAAAGGAAACTGCCTGACACACTCTCACTGTAGGATAAATGCACATTTTAAGACTTTTCAGATGGTCGAGCTCACGCTGCCATCCTTCATATTTAAGCAAACTTAAGATATGAATATGCAGGGACTTCGGATACAAATACAAAGTATTACCATTGACGCTTATTTATGTTGGATAGTTGTATTTAAAACAAAGAGGAGACTGAAGAAAAGTGGATCGTGACGGACGCTCCGTAGCTTTTCAGGAGCTAAAAGACATTTATTTTTTGTGATCTCCACTGTATTCTGAAGCATTACATTTACTGGCAGTAATTATGATTATCAGATCATGTCATGCACATGCAGCACTCACACTACCTCTCAAGATACCAAGAGCTCTTTCTCTATACAAAGACTGTCGTTGTTACAACTGTATTTTAATGGTTTCTCTCCGATAACTTTCAAAACTGCTGATTGTTTTATATGTGGCTCTCTGTTCACAAGAAGGCCTCTCTTCAAATGATAGAATTCAGTCCAAAGCTATTGCTGTAGAAGTCTTTTGTCTCGATCTTTCTATTCAGAACTTTCTTTTCGAAGCGTTTCTGCTTTCACAACGAGCTGTTGCTTGCGTAAAAAGTGATCTATATTTTCTAATCACTTGGAATTTAATGCTATTTCTACTTTTCACGTACATGATTGTCAGACACACAGCCACCGTCGAATCCCTCGTATGAACATAGTGCCTACAACGGAGAATGAAGACTGCCGACAATGAACTGCACACTGTGGACCCGCACATAGACTTGCCTGAGTTTCCTGCTCTACGCCCATGACGCTCCCTAAGTGGGTTGTTTGCCACATTTTGGAGCGTTTAGCACGATCCTATGTCCTCTAAAGAAGCCATTACCCCGTATGTGGGTCCACATCTCCTCTCTGCTGTCCTTCATTGTAATCTACACTGCAAAAAGCTGATCGTGGATGCCTCTCGTGATGTCTCGAGGACCATTTCTGAATGTCCAAGCTTACTCGTGTGGAGCAGAACTGGCGTCTCACCTGCTCACTTTTACCCTTCATTGCAAGCCATTTCCAGTTATTAGTTACTACTCAAATGTGTGCAGTGGTAGACCATAGCGGGGCCCTTGGTTTTTGACCTGTATTAACATGTACTGAACATTAAGTTTGAAAGAGAGTGCGAAAGAGCCACAAGCTGCTGACTCCATTAAGACAGGGGGAGGGGAAGAACCAGAGAGCCAGATTAAGGGGGGGGAGAGTTGAAGCAAACAGCTCCTGTCACGTGGAGAGCTGTGCTAGTGGTGAACACTACATTGAGAGTTCGACAACAGCTGGTATGTGTGCGTTCGCATTGGTGCGCTCTCAACAAGTCCCGCCCCCCAGTGAGGCCCCAGGGGGCTTTGATCTCCTCCCGACCAATCAGTTTAGTTTAAGGGAGGAGCTTTGTTCTCTCTCTGCTTTATGTGGAAAAGAATAACAAGTGGAAGCGGTACAATTTGCTCTGTTAGCTCATGGTGGAATGTCTTCCCTTGCCTATGGATAGCTCAATAATCAGTGGCTTGAGACATTTTATGGTCTGAATTGGAGTTAAATTTAGACATTCCAGCTAAAGTAAATTAGATATTTATACAATGTATGAAAATACTAATTACGGCATTTGAGGTGGCAGCAGAGAAGGCCTTTTTTTTTTGTTTTGATCAACTAACACTCATACCCATTTAAACTCAGGCTCACAGAGGCCCCACCCTGCCTTTCCCCCTCACAGAGAAAACCTGACACTTGCAAAGTTTACACTCAGATTTTAGGAAACATGCTTGTGTGAGATGGTAACCGTAAGTCAGAGAGAGATTGTATGGTAAGACCATCTGCGTTACAACAGCACCTGTTTTGAAAGCTGTGGATCTTATGAGTGTGTAGCTTTTTTTTAAGCTTTGTAAGCTTGATCAGTTTTTCTTTTTCTGTTTGTTTGTGTGTGTGTGTGTGTGTGTGTGTGTGTATATATTTATATATAATTGTATTTATATATTTTACTTGTGTTTTGATGTTTTTTTTGTTGATGTTGACTGAAGATCATGAGATAATATATTGCTTTTATTTAAGAGTCAGATATGATCAGGAGACTTCGGTCTTTAGGAGGTTTTGTTTTTTTGAAGTGTGATTTGTACTTCACCTCCTCTTCTTAGTAATAATTATTGTGTACATACATAATGCAGAATTATGAGAGATGTTTATCATTGAAATTATTTGTAAAGGTTTGATCTGTGCTGACCATGATGGGATCTTCTTTACGGTGTGTTCACTCTTTGGACCAGGCAGTTATTCAGGCAGCTTTTTTTTTTTTTTTTTTTTACAGTTTTTATGCTAAAGTGGTTGAAGAGAGTTTTTATTTGTTGGCCTCATTTAAATGTAATGTCTCCTGCTGCTTGAGTTTTAGTCTCTTATAGGACATTTATTTCACAATAATCAGCCCCAGTAGCCAATGGTTTTTAAACTAATGTTCATTATGCTTTGCATTAATGCATAAAGCAGTGGTTTGCACTGTGTTGTAAACTTGTGAACGGCTTACTCCAATAATGTATGGTACGTTTGATGTACCGGTTGCACAGAGAATACAAAAAGCAGCAAGAATTTGTCTCATCAAATTTGCTTGGTTGTGATGCACAAAACGGCAAGCTTTAAACATCACCTCATCTTGTTAATTTGGCAATTATTTATTTATTAAGAGAACCTTTTTATTCGAGCTATCCTAATGAAATTGTAATATCAGAAACCTCCAAATGTCACTTTGTCCCAAGTGCAATATGAAAATATGACTATAAGCGCTGTCTTGCTTAATTGCAAATGTCACAATGTAGTAGGCCTATATACCTTTTGAATGAATAAACGGCTAGATGTTTTTGTTTTATTTCTAATGATGTTTTTACACCCTTCATTTTCTTCTTCCCCAATAAACTGTCCTTTGATCTGTTTTGACCGCAGATTTTTGTGAGGTCTGTAAATAATAAAGCATTTTTTTTTTTGCAGTCATATTCTATGCAATACATTGTAGCAGGTCAGTATGTCAAATAAAAAATAAAAATGGAAACGTGTTGTGTTTGTATATCTGGAGTAAAACCAGTCAAGAACACATTTTAAGTGATATAAAACGGAAAGGCAATATGGAGTAAACAAGGCGTTTAAAAATATAGAAAACACGGACATGCATCGCCCCCTGTAGACGATATTAGTTCATGCATGTGAAGAGAGCGGTTTATTTTCTCGAAATTATGTGCAGTGCAATATCTTTCAGATACTGCTTAAAATAAATGGTAGGTAGCCTGTATAAAATCGTGATACGAAGGGTGACACTTAAGCTTAATATTAACAAGCAAAAATACAAGCTCTTCATGGGCCTATCTGTGAAACATTAGGATGATGGCTATCTGGAGGCTGTCTGCACTTGGATCGAATTGCTTGCAACAAACACATGCATTAATTATGTAACAACATGTATGAAGAAATCTGCTCTCCAGCCCATGGAGAGTCTCAGCAATCTTTCTCTTATTTTATATATCTCTCAAATATCTGGTGCTTGAAGTGCTTAAATTCTTCAAATGCCAGGTTCTTTCTCATACACCTCCGTCTGTCTGTCTGGTGGGTACATAGATGCACCCCTCGTGGGAAATCACTGCAGCTTGCTATGCTTGATAGCAACTGCCAAGAACAAAGTCAGCATACGGGTAGAAGACAAATTTGACTGACACAGAAAAACACCAATGTGCCTCTCAAAGTCATCCTCGTTGTGGTATGGCAACAGGATAGTGGTTCTCATGTAAATGTGATGCACATCTAATAGTGTTCTTATTGGATCAGACTAGTTTATTATATAACGCTGGCTCTCTGACAAATGTAACGATATCATTTGAATAAAAAATACTCAAAATTGTTTAAATAATTATATTCATGGTTACAATTATGAGCATGATTCACATTTTTCATATATTTTACATGTTGCACACAAAGCAGAACTACACACTTTTTTTCTAGCTGATCGGATGCAGTGCATGAGATGCTCACCTGTCAGTTTGCTCTGAATAATTTATTTGATTTCTTATGTTGGCTACTTACTTCCAGAAGGTTCAGAAGAAATCGAGAATAGTCTTAGTCTACACCGTTAATATTTATTTAAACAATTTATAAGGCAGGTATTTTGTCTTGTACTTTCAGTTTACACTATGCATATCCTGACACGACAATATTGCAAACACTTAAACAACAGAAAATATGTAAACATTTAAAGATATTTTAGATCTACACCTACATCTACAAGTATTTGAATGCAAACTCTATGGTTGTAAAATAATCATATAACTAAACTCATTATGAATAAACTATTGCTGATATGTCAAATTTGTCAGTTCATTTTATTTTACTTGTAAGTTCAGGTCAGATTTATGTTGACAAGCCATTTACTCTAAAGGGTAAACAAGCATGTTTCTGATTTCTAAATTTATTACAGTGTGAGTTAATGACAGTCTAACGCCAATGATCAGAGAACACATTTCTGAAAACAACAGCATGCTAGCCAGAGGATCAAGATCAGTCAGCACTCTTTACCTCAGCTCCACCTGCTGGACATATTTATGTACTGTGACACATAAAACTTCACGAGATGTGCAAGTTTTGTCTCAGTGGTTTTCCTATAAAGAATATGTTTGCATAACAAATAAATAAATAAAATGTACAGACAAATAAATGACTGTACTCTTCACACTCATCTCTCATTTTCACATTGTATTGGGATCATCTAATACTAGAAAAAATCAAAACGAATTTTGAAGTAGGGTAATATAGATATGATTTCAGTGTTTCATTGCCCTGAGAAAATTGACCATATATCATGCTTCTCAAATGTGCTTGTTTTTGAAGCACAAAACTGCAAGCTTTAAACATCACCTCGTCTTATGTTATTAATTGTTTAATAGATATCGTATTAAAACTAACGTAATCATATATTTTTTGGTAGTTCTTCAGTACAATGGCAAGCTTGTAAATGTTGCTTAATATGAATGGTTATTTGTGATAAATTAGCAGATATCTCATTTCTATTAAATATTTTCGATGTTTATGTTTTATGTCATGTTCACGGATTCGGAATGAAGTCTAAATTTGGTAGGACAACATTTAACGTTTAATAAGCATAATATAAATAAACACTAGGCTATATTAAAATGATGACCGAGTGATCAAGTGCATGTGCTTAAGCGTGTTAGTCAACAAGCTTGACGAGAGATTTCCTACTTATAAAAACATAATTATTTCAAAGTTTAAAATAAATAATTTGACCGTAGGCTATTATATAATATATTTACATATGCAAGTAACAATAGGCTAATTAAAGTACACTTTAGTGGGCTTTTATTTACTTAACATGTTATCTTAAAGAACCGTTGTTTTTCATATCTGTAGCTACTTTAAGATATAAAGTAGCTACACTACAGAAATACACATTTAAGCGCTCTTTTTTCACAAAGACAGTTCAATCCAGTTGGGAAATAACATTTATGGTTGGTAGTTGAAAGCTGAGATTTAAGGAGTTTCTTTTTTTTATTTTTTTGGTAGTGAGGATCTCTAGCCAAGAAGATCCACAAGTTTCTCGTTTCTAAAGGAAGCTTCTTCACCCAGTTCCGGTTCTGGGACTTTCTATGGGCGCTTAATAAAGATCTGGGGGACAGCTGCCGTCTAGTTACACAGACAGATAACGTTTCGACTGCTCCTTATTCCTCCCTACCCCCTTCGGATTTCCCCAGTTTTAGGAGTTTGTGCGTCTTATATAGGGTCCTTCACTGTTCCAGTATAATCTCGTGAATATTTATACTTCTTCATCGACGCAGCAAATCAGCTGAGGTCCTAGTCCATGCGTTTAGTGTGTAATTCACCAATTTACATTTGTCAATCCCTGAGGTAGCCTATTACCCCGCATCCGCAGTTTATCGGACCTTTATCAATTCTCAATTTCTCCAAAAAGTTTTTTTTCTTTATTCTGTCATGGCCAAATGGGGAGAGGGAGACCCGCGCTGGATTGTGGAAGAGAGAGCAGATGCGACAAATGTCAATAACTGGCACTGGTATGTAGCACGTGTTTTGTAAACCACAAGTTTTGTTTTTTTTTGCTTTTTAGATTAAATTCTATTTCCTAAAATCTAGATGTTGGGGTAAAATGCGTAAATGTATAGCATTCAGATTGTTAATGTTTACAGATTATGTTACAGATTTTCTGCATTATGACTGTACTGTACTATTTAATACTTTGTCTCAATGTGCCGTTAAACACTTTATACGAAAACAAATTTAGAAATGTTTGAATCAAGTTACTGTAGGCCTATATCACCTCACAGAAAACCCAAGAAACTGTTTTAGATTTCACAAACTAAAATTGCCTACATCTGCTTCTTACAACCATTAGGTTAGTTTTTCCAGTGTTTGCAGAAGCCTCTGGAATGTCCTGTAGTTGAATGTGAGGGGTTGACACAGTCTATTTTTGGAAGTACATGAATGTTAGACAGGATTAGACTCAGGCTTCTTATGAAAAGCAAACTGAGTACGACTTTAAAAATGTCCCACTAAAAATATGTTAAATTTTACTTATCTGAATAAGAAATGTATAATGTAGTTGTCTATATTATCTCTCGTTCTGCCATGTGTGTGTGTGTGTGTGTGTGTGTGTGTGTGTGTGTGAGAGAGAGAGAGAGCGAGAGTTAATATAGATTTATGTAATCTATATATAAAATAAAATGTAAAATAAAAATTAAAATATTTCTCTACATTATATATGTGTAATGTGTATATTTACTATATATATATATATATACATATATATAAATATATATAAATGCACACTAATATTGAAAATATGTACATGCATTTATATATTTATATTCTTATATTTTATAACATATACATATAACATATTTTTCTTAAATATATACATATTAATAATATATATTATAATAAAAGCACAAACACATTTTGTAAACAAAAATCATTTGACAACACTATGTTATATGTGTGTGTATGTTTATTTCAAAAACAGATCATATTTTTAGTTATCGTGTTTTTATTGTTTTACTGTGTTAGTTTGCAGTTTTTTAAATATTTAAACGTAGTCAAAATCACCCAACTGGTTTTTGATTTAGATTCATTGGAATGCAACAGATTTGTATGCAAGTATATATTTTGAAACTATTTACATGTTGATACATTTATTATATTTTATATTATATATAAATATATTTAATATATAAACAACATTTATATATATATATATATATATATATATATATACACACACACACATACTGTAAATTATACATTAATAGCACTAATATATATGTTAATAGTAGATAAACATATATGCTAGTTCTATTAAGTAAACAGTTGATTCTGTTATATAATGATTATTTCTCTTAATATTATACTACAGGACAGAGAGAGATGTCACAAGCTGGTCTCAAGATGTAATAAATGGCCTAATTCTTGGGCTTCGTGTAGAAGGTGAAGAAGGCTCATGCGAGATCACAGATGTCAGTAATATAGATGGCGAGGCCTCTATCAACAACCGCAAAGGGAAACTCATCTACTTCTATGAGTGGGTTGTTAAAGCCTCATGGACTGGTGAGTCAAGGTTCTGTTTGAAACCACAACATAATAACTGAATGTAAATGTGAAATGAAAGACATGATTCTTTTCTTCACTGTAGGTACAAGTAAAATAGGAATCAAATATAAAGGCACTGTGGAAATACCAAATCTCTCTGATGAAAATGATATGGATGACTTAGATGTAAGTGAACCTCTCTTCCAATTAAAGGCTATTTCTATACAAGTGAGCATGTTGAATGATAATCTTGTTTATGTTTGTTTGTAGATTTGCGTTACACTTTGTAAAGACCAGCCGAACACACCTCTGACTGACCTCATGAGGAAGGAGGGAGTCAAGAAAATCAGAATGGCACTGGGCAACTATGTCAAGCATCTCAAAACCGGTGATGGCTCTAAAAGGAAATCTATTTGTCATTTCTGCTTTGTTTGGTTTGTGCAGATCGTTACATTCCTGTAACTTCTTTTTACAGAGTTCTCTCAGGGTATGATTTTACCAACAGAAAACCCACTCAACAAACAGAATCAGGAGACACAAGCGAAGGTCAAACTAGACAAAACCCAAGTAGGTTCTTGTAAATTTTTCTGGTAACACAAATAAATACTATACATGCAGTATGCTAGTCATACAGCCACCATGTATTTTATATCAATTTCATTCAGACATATACATTTTCATGCTTGGTTTTGAAATTAAGTGATATTTGGGCACATTAATATTTCAGATCTGTATCAAAATTAACTGTTTATTCTACAGATTGGATCCTCCACAGCAAAAAATGCTCCCAACACTGGAGTAAAAATTTCTACAGTATCTTTGACTATGAAAGACACCTTTCTTACCTCTCCGGAAGAGTTGTACAGGGTTTTCCTAAACCAAGAGGTCAGAATCAAACTCCTTTTTTCCTGTCGATCCATACCTTCCATGCAGTTAAAGCAATAAATATGTATGTATCCTGATGTGTTTTATGCATAGATTAATTGGTGTTGATTTCACTTGCTCCTTGTCTTTCCATTTGTGTAGATGGTACAAGCATTTACACACCTCGCTGCCCTTGTGGATGGATACTCAGGAGGCAAATTCCGGCTGCTGGAAGGAAATGTTCATGGGCAGTTTGCAGAACTGGTGAGAAAGCACTTTTTTTTAAACAATAATCTGCTTTAATTGATTTATCTGGTGAGAATTTCATGTTTTTCATTTATAGTACATTTCTCTAATAAAGCGTAATTTTTTTTTAATAATTTTTTTAAAAATTTTTCATTTCTCTTTTAGATTCCAGATCAGAAAATTGTCATGAAATGGAGGTTTTCAAGTTGGCCAGCTGGTATTGTTTATTATTGTATATATTTATGTTGTGCACACTGTTGATTGTTTGCTTTACTCTGAGTTATGATTTATTTCCGATTCTCTTAAAGGACATGCAGCAACTGTCATTTTGAACTTCGTAAATCAAGGTGGTGAGACAGAGCTGACTCTGGAGGCCAGAGGAGTTCCCAGCCATGAGGAGGAAAGAATGAAAGAGGGCTGGCAGAGATACTACTTTGATGCCATTAAACAGACATTTGGTTATGGAGCACGACTCTTTTAAGCCAAAGCGCATGTTGTGCCATCAGAAACTCAGGACGTAATACAAATACATAAAACACCTGTGAAACACTTGTATTTCCTGCCTGCACTAGGTAATTGCTGGATTCCCTCAAACATCTGTGCCTTCACAGTAAAAAATAGGTGCCTGTATTTGCATTACAGCTGTTCATGTTTGAATGTTACGTCTGGGCATTCCAGATATAGACGATGAATATTAAAAACGAAGTATTTTATAAATGAAAATATGTTTGTCTGTGATGAAGCAAAAGTCGAATTGATTGTATATGATACCTCTTAAATAAATTGCCAAATCTGTGTTGTAATAAAACAAGAAATAAATGTTTTAACTTATGAGAGCCTCCTGTATTAGAGTGTGGACTAAAATATTTATTTCTAATAGGATTGTTTTCTTCACACACGGCTGAGAGAGTGTCAGCTGTTCAAAGGCGTTCCCACATCCTGCAGACTGTCGTGTACACTTCTGATCCATTCGCGTATCTCAGACGCCGTGATATTCTTGTGTGTGCGCATCTGATTGGTCAACTGACTCTTGGAGCGCAGCGATTGGCTATTATCTACGATACCGTCTCCTGATTGGTGAAGCCGCAGCGGATTAGGAAATAGGGGTCGGTCGGTGAACAGAAATATGCCGTAACACGAGAAACCTTAACGACGGCTAAACTGTACTGTCTTGTGTTGTTGAATTAGATCAACATTGCCGGTGCCTTAGAAACATTAAACCGGAAGTCGTCTTCGAATGTTTTCACGGCCCGCGTCCGACACGGCATTAGTCTCTGGGAAGTGTTGTGTGTTTAGCTGTGCTAGCTGTGTACACAGGCTGTCACTGAGTTAGTTACATTGAGCTGCTAGCTCAAATTGCTTTGGTAAGGGTGTTAATGTCAAGTTTTTGCGAATGGGTTGTTTTATTATAGTCCATTTTGCTCTTGGGAGAAGTTTCTGGTTGACTGGCTCGCTGGTCAAGTTCTTTAGCTAGTCGGTTATGCAGTCAGGTGCAGTTTACTGACAGATTTATACAGCTAAATGGCTAGCTAGGACAACAGACAGTTAAGTTACTGTGCAGTTTTCATTAAGTCCGATTTTTAGACAACTGCGTTTTGCACACACTGGCAACATGAATCCCACTAAGAGGTCTTGTTTGGTCCTTATCGTGGTTTTAGCTGTGACTTTGAAAGTGACAGCTGGTGGTGAGTCAGACTGTTTTTTTTTTTATTTAATTACTTGGAAAATGTGTTTATATAGACTTTAACTAAGCTTTTTTTAATTTTGTATTTAATGCAAAAACATGAGTTGTGTATGAGTTGGCATTTTTTTTGCAGAAGTACTTCCAGATGAAGTAGATGCAGAGGGTGGAGAGTCTCAGGTAATACAGCGTTTAAACATAATGACACCTTATCAGAGCCATTTAATAAGTAGATGGGTTTTGTGTTAGTGATTATATTCCATGTTCTCAATGTAAAATTTTAAATGTATGTTTTATGTACACACAAATAGTGAATATATATATATATATTTTCCCATTGTGTGTATACATTCATATGCAAAAGATCCCTCTCTAACACACATGCATACAAAAATAACACACATAAACACAGATGTATTTATTGAGTTATTTTCATATTTTCTGTTTTGTTTGCCTACTAATGATTCCATCTTTTCTGTTTATGTTTTGGTTAAAATCAGAGCACAGATAATAATGATGGCTCCAAAATTGTGGCGGGACATGCGTATGTCTCTAAAGATGCCCAGTCCGACAGCAGTACAACAGACACTGGAGTAGAGATCGAGGTTGAGGGGGTTGAACAGGAAGACCTACCGAGTCAACCTCCTCCACCAGAGGAGCGTCATAAAGAAGGTGAGTATATCCAGGTCTGCAGGTGCTTCCTGAATAAGACGCAGTATTCAGGTTTTGTCTGGTTTTACATTAAGCATAATTTCAATAATTTCTCTTCACTACGTTGCTAACCTTTTGCTCACACATTCAAGGTTTTGATGCCATTTGAGTCCTATGTGACTTAGTTTAGGGTTTTACAGCACAAGGTCTTTCTTGGTTGCTCTCCGCATCGCAGCTTGCAGTGTTTATTGAGAAAAGAAACCAGTTCACTCATGCATTCACATATGTGTAGTTAGTTTCCTGTGAAACTACCTGGTTAATGTGTCGTGTTCTCATTGGTGTTAATCATAGTTCCTGTGGCGATTGGTGGAACAGCCTCTGGGGAGCCCTGCATCTTTCCTTTTCTTTTCCAAGAGAAAGAGTATGCGGAGTGCACTACTGAAGGCAGAGGAGATGGGAGGCTGTGGTGTGCCACAACATACAACTACAACACTGATAAGAAATGGGGCTTCTGTGAAAGTGAGTGAGCTGTTATTGGTAGCATACTTTATATTGTAAAAATTAATCCTATTGTTCCATTTTGTGGCTCCATGGTCTACTTAAAATATGATAAGTGGAAGAGTTGTTGGTTATGTTGCTCGAAAGATGTTTTTGCTACTTTTATGTTTCTGCATTAGTAGACTAGATATGAAAAGCTTAAATTCCAACCTTACCTGCAATATAAATGAATAGTGATTTTTAGTACTTTCAGTTGTTATGGTTGTTTCAGCTGTGTAATATATCTGTCCTCTCAGCGGAAGAGCAAGCAGAGCAGAGACGGTTAGTAGAAGAGGCTGAAGAACAGTACCAGGATGCAATTAAGATGATTAACAGCACTAACAGAAGGAGCCAGAAGAAAGAGTGAGTGCTGTGGAGCTATGTGTTGTTGTTTTTCTTGCAGGGCTATTTCAGCACTTTTCTTATTATTTTTGTCTTGAATCTATACTATTTGTGTAGATTCAAGACACACACTGTTGTGAATGTACAGTTGTGACTGTACAGTTTATGCAAATTTTTATTCTGTCTTACCCTGTAAAATATAGGATAGTTTTGGTTGCTGTTTTGGAGTCAAAAGTATTAACATGTCTAATTGAACTAAGCTATATATATATATATATATTCAATGTCAAATAAATTATTTTAAATCAGAAGAAAAACGTACTGTATTTAAAATAATAATGACAAGAAAGCACCTAATCTGGATATTAAAATTATTTCTTATGTTTGAAAGGGGTGAAAATGGCTGAAATTGATTCAGTTTTGCCATTGAGTAAAACGTGTTTTAATAAATGTATTAAAATAGAGGTTGTAACAGTATTTTTACAATATTACTTTATATTTACTTTGATTAAATGCTTCCTTGAGACTTGCCAACCACAAAATTATCAATTGTAGAGCATATTCCCATTTATGTATATTTCTGCATTACAGGTTGTATGAAAGACTCCTGAAAGTTGCAGAGATGGGTCATGTCAAGGCCATGGAGAAGGTGGCATATGCCATGCTGTTGGGTGACTACTTACCTCAGAGCATTCCTCAGGCGAAGGAGATCTTTGAGAAGCTGGCACTGGAGGGCTCCCCTAAAGCTCAGACTGTAATAGCAACTGTTTATCAGCTAAATGTCACCATATTATGTTAATACTGATGCTTTTGCTTGTCCTTTGACTCATTTCAAGGCATTTATTAAGAATAGCAGCTAGTAAGGTTGCATCACTGCTGTACTATTGCATCAGGAAAAATGTATTCCTTTTTTTTTTATTACTATTTATTTTTCTTTTTTTACATTGAGAAACCAATTATTTATTTGTGTTCACACAGGCACTTGGTTTCCTATATGCTGCAGGATTAGGGGTTAACTCAAGTCAAGCAAAGGTATTCCCTACTGACGTCTGTCTAGAAAGCACAGCATGCTTATTTTAAATGTGAGTGTTTAATAAACAGGCTGTTTTTCATCTAATTGCAGGCATTGGTGTATTACACCTTTGGAGCTTTGGGTGGAAACCTAGTAGCACATATGATTCTGGTAAGAAGAATGATTCTCTGTCCTGTATTTTAAACGAGGGATCTTGTCCCTCCCAGGAAATTAGAATTGAAGACTTGCTTATCGTACATATCAAGTTTTTATTTGAGTCAACATATATCAAGTTGAGTGTCTAAACAAACCTTCGGATCTTTTGAAGTTCTAACTAACACGTTGGCTCAATTACATGCCGCTAAGTTGAAACCTCAGATCCAGTGGCACTATAATTTATCCATGACTACTTTCTTAATGCGCTGGTGCTGTGTTGGCCTGCACTTTCTGACTATGCCTTCTGCTATCATGTTGTTTTTTAGGGCTACAGATATTGGGGAGGTGTTGGGGTTCCTCAGAGCTGTGAATCTGCTCTCACTCACTACAGACTAGTGGCCAATCATGGTAAGTTTTGTCACATTTCTGTGCAGTCCTCATGCATGTCTAAACATATCAAATTTCATCACTTAAAAGATGTTATCTGGGTCCTTGAGTGCTTTGGTTGGACGTTTTTAGTGACATAAATGCTTCTTGTGAGCAATGCAGTGTGAACATATAACATAACATAAAAAGGTCACTTATTTTAGTTAAAATTACACTCCTACTGCTCATGAATGATGACTGGTAGTGCTCAGTTGTTCTCACTTTATCATCTGAACTCTGTATCTGTATCTGAACTCAAGTCTCGTAATATCACAGTAAGATTTGTTTTTTAATTTTTTTTTATTAGTGGCCAACGATGTATCCCTGACAGGGGGCAGTGCAGTGCAACGCATCAGACTCTTGGATGAAGTGGAAAATCCTGGTTCTAGCAGTGGAATGCTAGAGGAGGATTTAATCCAGTACTATCAGTTCTTGGCTGAGAAAGGAGATGTGCAGGCACAGGTAAAATAAAACTATTATGAATTGTCTGTAAGAAGAATTTCACCCTTTGGCATTATTTGAATTGAGTTAAACAGACTGTATCACTGCAGCAGTTAGTGTCTTCACATACTTGTATTTTTGACTATTACTAGCTCATTTAAAATGTCTTGTCTAGGTGGGCCTGGGCCAGTTACACTTACATGGAGGACGAGGTGTGGAACAGAATCATCAGGTAGCTTTTTTTTTTGACTCTGCCATTTTATGCGCATGTATTCTAACGATTTCAAATAATGATTTTATAGTTACTTTCTCTTTGTCGTTATTTTCAGCGAGCTTATGAGTACTTTAATCAAGCTGCAAATGCAGGGAACACGCATGCAATGGCCTTCCTTGGAAAGGTATAGACCAGGGATCATCAAGTTCGGTCCTGGAGGGCCGGTGTCCTGCAGAGTTTAGCTCCAACCTGCCTTAACACAGC
>JAUCMT010000048.1:9831905-9844636 GCA_032357475.1 Enteromius thamalakanensis
GCTGCTTCAGGTGTGTTTGATTAAGGTTGGAGCTAAACTCTGCTGGACACCGGCCCTCCAGGACCGAAGTTGATGATTCCTGGTATAGACTTTATTTTTTTAGTTTTCCTGGACTGTAGCTAAATAATCTCAACCTCTGTCCAGTTGTCTTTTTCTAACTCTCATTCTGTTGTCTCAGATGTACTCTGAAGGCAGTGAGTATGTGCCTCAGAACAATGACACGGCCCTGCATTATTTCAAAAAGGCTGCAGATTTGGTGAGCATTATTTTACTTTATTAAGATTCAGAAACTTAATTTTTTTAAATGTTTTCTAATCTGTATTTTTTGTTGGTGTTTTTTTTTTTTTTTTTTAGGGAAACCCGGTTGGCCAGAGTGGCCTTGGCATGGCTTACCTGTATGGAAGAGGTGTTCCTGTGGTGAGTTTTCTTGATAAGATGAACATTATGCAGTTACTCAAAGATCTTTTGAGTCATTGTTTCTTCTCAATCATACAGAACTATGACCTGGCATTGAAGTATTTTCAGAAGGCTGCAGAGCAAGGCTGGGTGGACGGACAGTTACAGCTGGGAACCATGTACTACAGTAAGTGTGTGTTAAGCAGAGAGATTGCCTTTGGTTTCTTGTTTTCCCCTTCACCTCTGCTTTACTTTTCCTGCTGGTACTGAAAAAGGAAAAATAGGCTGCCAATTTATTACACAAAGGATAATGTTTTATTGAACCAGTAAAAGCCATAGAATATTTTCCATTTCATTTATTTGGTAAATTTGATGTAGAAATATTCAGACAATTTAAATGTATTATTTTTCACAATTTTATTATTTTCATTTTAAATATTGAAGCATATTCAAACAATATTACAGCACATGCCTCCAAACAGGGAAGTGGGGTTGTTAATAATATACAAAATGATTTTCAGACAATCAAATTATTTTCCCCATACATTACAAATGTTAAAATTATAACAACAACAACAACAACAAATATTACTGATATTTTATGCAGAGATTTATTCAATAGTCATTTGTAAAATAAAATGTACAACAAATATGGCAAAGCCATGAAAATGTATATTATGAATCTTTTAAGCTTTGCTCTGCTCTAAAAGATTTGCTTTAGGATATATTTCTGTTTTTCTCTTCCCTTTTTCTACCTGTCTGTCTTGTCGCGCTCTCTGTTCCACCACTTCAATAGCGATTAATCTTAAATCATAGCTAATTCCTTTTGGTTTGGTTGCCTAGGTGATTGTTGCCATGACAAACTCCCACCTGCATTCTGCTTTGACATGATCTTGACAAACATTGAGGACTGAGAAGTGTGTTAGTCATTTCAGCTGGTGGGTGTCGAGTATAAAAAAAAAGTGCATTTATGACTTTCACTTTCTTCATATTTTAGATGGAATCGGGGTGAAGCGTGATTATAAGCAGGCTCTTAAATTCTTTAACCTGGCGTCTCAAGCAGGTCACATCCTAGCCTTCTATAATCTAGCACAGATGCATGCCACGGGGACTGGGGTCATGCGCTCCTGCCACACTGCTGTGGAGGTGAGACACTATTTCATCATGCATAGCCATGCTTCAAAAAAGCTTCTCTGATAGTTTACCATGAATGTATGTGTGTGAGACCAGCTCTTCAAGAACGTGTGTGAGCGTGGCCGCTGGTCTGAGAGACTCATGGCAGCGTACGGGAGCTTTAAGGAAGGCGACATGGACTCTGCTTTAATACAGTATCTACTGCTGGCTGAACAGGGCTACGAGGTCGCCCAGAGCAACGTGGCCTTCATCCTTGATCAAAGTGAGTCAGTGATTTGCCACTACCACCAGAGGTCGCCAAACCCCCAACACCTACGTGAATATTAATTGTGGCGCTGTATTAGGTCAACAGTTGGTCTGCATCTGCCTTTTTAATCAGAATTTCTTTTTTCTTTTTTACCATATCTTTATTTAAAACAAAAAGTACAAAATTTACATTACCTTTCCATTTTGCCTGACAATAATCTAAAATAAAGAACATATTTCCCCCCCATAGTCATGAAATAATTAACATTTTTAAATTGTTAATTTATGGCTGGAAAAGTCATGGATGTATGATTTTTATATTTTATGGACAGTATGCATTCCCTCAAGACTTATATCAAATTACATAATTTAGAAGTAAGAGGCTATTTTCTGTCCTGTTTTTAGCAGGCAGCGATGTAGAAACAGGCATTGATCTTCTACAAGCCACACTATTACATCATCAAGCGGCATATTTCACAAGCTCTTTTTTTGGGCAGACTTGCTTCATTATAAACTGTTTTTAGACTTACAAGAAATTGTTGAGTTCTGAAGCTTACAGAATGTTATTTATGCTCCACTTTCCTCTTATGTCAAAAGATCAAGTGAATTTTGATTTCTCAGTTCATGACCTCCTAAAGAAAAATTATCCGTTATCTTAAATGAATGGAAAGTCACGTCTAAATATGTAGGAACGGTTAAAGGACACAGAATCTTTTGTGAAGGTAAAGCATTCTGCACAGAAAGCCAGAGAGAGTACGTGTAAAGATGTTCCCTTCTTGTTTATTGTTCCTTGGTAAAATAAAACCAAGCTAAATTAAGCCATTTCACATTTTAATAATACATCTGACTTTGTGTTTGTCTTTCAGAGGGCTCACAGATTTTTAATGAAAATGAAACCTACCCACGGGCTTTGCTTCACTGGACCAGAGCAGCTGCTCAAGGTTAGACTGTTCTCTTCAACCCACAGTCACTCTAACAAAATGCCAAAGTGCTTTGATGACCTTACAACCATTATAGTGAGACAAATATAACTGCTTACTACATGGCTCTCTCAAATACTTGATTCTGATTGGCCATTCGCAGCATCCTGCTGTCTCACATTTCAGTATCATTGCTGCTATCTTACTGTTGTCCCTGGCAACCAGTCTTTGTCATACTCGTATTACTTTCATAGTATTCTTTACAGAAAATCGATTACGTATTGATAAAATAAATGACTTCACTATATCATGCCGTTTATTTTCTTGGTACACAGCTATGTAATAAGCAGGATATTAAGTCAGAGAATCATTGTTGAAAAAATATATATATTTTTTTAACCATATTATTAAAAAGAGTTGAGGCTCTATCATGCTATTAACACCCAGGACCTCGCTAACAGTATTTGTTTTATATTATATTGTGTTAACAGGTTACACAGTGGCTAGAATCAAGCTGGGTGACTATCATTTCTATGGCTATGGCACTGATGTGGACTATGAGACTGCAGTCATTCATTATCGTCTGGCTTCTGAGCAACAGCACAGTGCACAGGCCATGTTCAACCTAGGCTATATGCACGAGAAGGGCCTTGGTATTAAACAGGTGAAATATCCATGCATAACTACATATAACCAAGCATGCACACAGCTTTTCATAAATTTGTCTGTGAGATGTTTTTGAAAGAAGTCTTTTATACTCCACATGGCTGCATTTATTTGAAGAAAATGGGACATTCTAATATATTTGCGTCCAGTGTCTTTCTGAAATCATTTATCTTTCCAAGGTGCTGATTTGGTGCTTAAGAAACATTATCACTGTTGTTTTACATTTTAGCATTTTTGTAGAAACGAAGATGCATTTTTTTTTTTACAGAACACATTTAATCTGTAGTGTATACACAACACTCATTTTTTGGAGTTTTCTTCCACAGGACGTTCATCTGGCTAAACGTTTCTATGACATGGCTGCAGAAGCCAGTCCTGATGCCCAAGTTCCTGTGTTCCTGGCTCTGTGTAAGCTAGGCCTTGTTTATGCACTACAGTACCTGCAAGATCTGAATGTAAGTCACATACATCAGTGAGAATCCACCTGAAAACAGATTTTCCTCAAGTCAATAACTTTAATCTTTTTTTTTTTTGTTTCTTTCTTCCTCTTAAGCTGAAGGAGCTTCTATCGCAGGTGGATCTTGACCAGTTACTGGGTCCAGAGTGGGATCTCTACCTCATGACTGTCATTGCTCTGCTCTTGGGCACAGTAATTGCATATCGGCAGAGACAGCACCAAGCCGTACCCAGAGCCCCTCCAGTGCCCCCTAGACCTCCAGCCCAGCCTGAGCAGCCAGCCGAAGAGCCTGAGGAACAATGAGAGAGCAGGGATCAGAATAGAGGTGACCTAATGGGACAAGGATTATGGGAGAACGAATTGAGGTCCAATACCATCTCTCTCCCTGGGACAGCCGCTGACACCTACACCTGCTGTGGTTTTTAATCCTGCAACCCCAAAAGAGCTTTCATGACTCTTGTTGCCCTGTCCAGCCCCTCCTTTTTCTTTTAACTGTGGCTTGGGGGAAAACTAAATGAACTTCTACAATATCGTAAATGTGCGCCTCAGGGTTTTGCCAGGTGAAATAACATTTGTGCAAATCAACACTCACTATGTGGGGGGAAAACGACAACATTGCTGAATAAACTCTATTAGTTGTTTATGCTTTTGCTTGCCACTGTGCTGAAAGCCAAGGATCGAACCTGTTTTGTGCAACCCATTCAGAAATTTTTTTTTTTGTTATTGGAAAACCATGCTTCTTTGTGGCGCATAGTTAGAGGTGGACTGTGCTCTGAATTCCATATGTACAAAGTTCTTACTCTCAGCATGCTTTCATTCAAGTGGCTTGCTAGCAAAAAAATTTTTTCCAGAAGTCCATAAATTATTTATAACGTCAGTATTTGGACACAAGTAGTTTTCACCAGCACACTGGTGTAGATTTCACTTTCACGATTCAAATGTGCACAGTTACATATGAATAAACTACACAGTAAGTAATCTAAGGTTAGCAGTTTTTCATAAGGGTTTTTATTGCCATAAACACTCACCTTGCCAAATGTTGAATCATTCAGATGACTACTGCCCTCGACTCCTTTCATTGTTACAAAAGTGTCTCTGTAGGGTGTTTATGATATTAATTTAGTGTAATTATGGCTGGTGTCCATTGAAGGTTTTTGAAGCTAACTTCATTAACCATTAGTCATTCATCCTCTCCAAAAGTTTTCAAAATGGGATTTAAATTCCCCTGCGTACATGATAAAAATAATTAATGAATGGGTTGCTGTATGACAAAAATGCTTGTTTTTTGGTATTACAAGACACTTTTTATTTTAAGATCAATACATTGAATGCACTCAGAAATATTTTTGATGATATGCGTGTAAGATCTGTAGCTCTGTGAATTCCTGAAGTCGATCGATTTGTTTTGGGATGTAGCTGTTTGTGTGCAAAATCTGAGTTTTAGATTATTTTTCAGAGAAAAAATATTTCAGTTGTGAGCACGTCTAGAATACCTGTTGATTTTGGCAATGGTGCTGTCGTTTCAGGTAATATAGCAATACCACAACTTTTGGTGTGTGTAAAAAAAGAAAAGAAAACAACAAAAAATACTGTAATGTAAGCATATGTATGTGAATAGGATGTAAAGAACTTTTTTTTTCTTGTGAAGATTCACCAGAGCATTAGTTTGTTTTTGCAGAGTTCTCTTAATTTAGCAATGGTTTGAAGCTTTGAAAGTAATATAACAGATTCCATGTCAATCAAATCGCTCATAATACTCCGATAACAATGGATGAGACCTAAAAAGGAAATAATTGCATTTTCAAAGGCAATGTTTCTAAATAACTAATAAAAAAAATCAATGGGTTCACAGCTGAATGTAATTTCCTATCTTAATATAATTAGACCTACAGATCATATTCGGTCCTAACATACATCCAGTGTGCACAACATCTCTCCTGGTCCAGATCTGCATTGAGCTGCGGGGCTGGTTCTCCCAGGCTCCAGTGCGACACGATTTCTATTAAAGCTCTTTAGTTGTGAATGGTCACCAGTCCAGGCAGTTGCATGTGTGCCTGGATCATGCTTTATGTCAGTGGGCCTGAACTTCGTCACTCAGCTGTTTTGGGTGGGGGAGATAAAGGGGCACTGATATAATGGCCCCGTTCTCTCTGCACGCACATCCATTGTGCTAACCCGCTTGGAAACGCTCCACCATGGAGTGGCTTTTCATTGCCGTGGCAACCTGCTTGCTAACCCTATGTCCTGTCGAAGGTAAGTGCTAGAAGCATCCAGAGCTGGGAAGATAAGCTGGAGTGCAGGTCCCACGTTACATGTGAGATTGACCTGGGATAAAGGAACAAGATATTTGCTTGGACCTATGTAGAAGGCCTCAGTGCTAGTCAGTGAAAGCCAGACTTTTATATTTTGATTTTTATTAAGTCTAAAGTGCTTATGGATTCTTATTTTTCCCAAGGTGATGATTGGAGGCTGGAATACGAGGAAGGACTCAGTCACTATAGCAAGGAAGCGCTTAGAAAGGTGCGTTTGTGTTTTTGCATTAGAAGTGCTTTGACCATCAAGGATGTTTTCATGTTTCAATGTCACAAGGCCATGAATACAACCTTTTGATTGGTTTATCTGTGATGGATCGTAATGTAAACAGTGTATCCAGTTAGCCTGAGTGATGTTTTAGTTGTGACATCACAGTAACCAGCATGTTATTTTGTTACAGGAGTTTCCTGAGAAGACCAGGCCAGTCAGTTTCAAACACCCATTTTTCATGTGCCCTGACATGAGCCCCTCCTCTTCTGTGCCCACCTCAGGTAGGCTAGTCTAGGGTCAGTGTTTTGCCCACATAGTGTGATGAATCCAGACCTCTGATCTACAATAAATATGGTTGATTATTTAAGCTGCAGTACTAGTTTTTAGCATGGGGCAGTTTTTGATTAGATTTTTCACATTTTATTTGAGGCTGTGAGGTCATTTTTACATAGGTGCTGATGTTTATCACTGGTGATGAATGTTAGCTCTTGTTGTACCACAGGCAAACTTCATTACAGCAGAATCTTCAGATCATGTTTTGGTATCTGATTTTCTGATTGGCTGTATCTCTGTTGTAGCTGAGCTGGTGAAGGCTGCGGATATTAAAGTAATCGCTGCCCTTGGGGATTCATTGACGGTGAGTGTGATTATTTTCTTTTCTGTTTTAAAGAACACTGTTCATTAGTTAGCTGACAACAGAATTAATTATACCCCATTTTTAATCACATTTACTCATGAGGTAAATTGAGGTAAACATCAGGGATAGTTTGCCCAAAAATGTCAACTCTTTCATAATTTTATGCCGTTCCAAACCTTTATGACTTACTTTCTTCTGTGGAATACTTTTTGTTACCATTGACTTGCATTGTTTGGACAAAACCAAAACAAGATATTTCTTAAAATATCTATTTATGTAAAAAAAAAAAAAAAGGTCAGGTTTGAAATTAAATATACACCATGGAATTGATGGAATCTTTATTTATGTGTGAATATTAATTCTCTTTTGACATACAGTACAAGAGGTCATTGTGCTATAAATACATCCAGTAAGTTTCAGAACATAAACGTTCTTGTTATTCTAAAAACAGTTTATATTGAAGCCAATATGCCAAAATTAAAGCTTATGTAATGCACTTTTATTATGTAATGATGTGGCTAAACACCACCACTGCAGAAGAATATCAATGCCTGCTTGTACTGCGCTACCTGTTTTTCCCCGCTCACTGACTTTACTGTGCTTTTTGGCCCCGCCCACCTATTCTACATCATTGCCTATTTAGCCCTGCCAAACGATTATCACACTTTAGTGGGTAAATGACAAGAGGTAAACGCACGTCTGTGTGTAGACCAAGTCATAAAGATGGCTCTGAAGACAACAAGATGCTGTGCAGTGCCAAGCTGTGGGGAAAAAAGCAGTCTTTGCATTGCCTTCCTTCTCATATTAAAGTTATGAAAGAGTTATTACACCTTTTTTTTTATAAAGAATCTAGAATTTCTAGTTCTAGACCGCAAGAACTTGGGTCTTTGTTCACTTAAGTTTACTAATGATTCATTTACAAACAAGGCACATGATGCATCTGTGTAGGACGGATAATAATAACAATATTCTTACAATAGTAATTCTCTCACTTATAGACAGCGATTGGTGCAAATGCAACCACAGTTCTTGGGATACCTATTGAATTTCGTCACGTGTCTTGGAGGTAAGAGTATTGCTAATATTAACATTGCTTTTGATTTCTTTATGACTACTACTTTTATAAATAAAGTGACTTTTATTTGCAAATTTTTGCACAATGTTTTTATTGTGATTGTCTCTTGTTTTAACAGCATTGGCGGCCATGGAACTTTTCAAGATGTCATTACACTGGCCAGTACGTAGTGTTGCCTTAAAGGGTTAGTTCACCCAAAAATGAAAATTGATTTACTCCCCCTCAAGGCAACCTGGGGGCATATGACTTTCTTTTTTCTGGGCTGTTGATAAGAACCACCCACTATAATGATTACGTTTGGAATAGCCAGGACAATTTTGAAGTTAAATCATAGGCTAATTTTCATTTTTGGGTGAAAAACCTTTCTAATGCGAGTCATATTCTGCATTTAGAGACTAAAATCTGTTGCAAAATGCATATAAAAAGCATAACTTACATCACTGGTGACCCAGACTGTTCTTTTAGACATCATTCGGCTCTTCAACCCCCATTTAGTGGGACCCGCCCCTACTAAGACGGTCCATGGGACCCCGGCTCCCCTCTGTGAGACTGGATTTAACCTGGCTGTAACGGGACACAACACCTTGTAAATGCCAGTGCATCAAAAGTCATTCCTAATAGATGATTGTTAAAAAAAAAATGCTATCAAGATATTTTTACTTGAACGATATTTTTAATTTTGCGGTAGTGTTTTATCAGCTGATCTTATAAATTTTGCTGTCTTTCTAGTAATCTTCCTGAACAAGTCAGACATTTGATTGATACACTGAAAACATATGAGGTAGGTGTATAGTTTTGTTAATTTTGTGCTTTTGAATATGCTGTTTCCTACACATACAGATGGTGAAATTTCTTCCCTCCATGTTTTGCTGTAGGATATTGACTTTGATGAGGACTGGAAACTGTTGACCATTCTAATTGGGATGAATGACATCTGTGATTACTGCAAAGACAAGGCATTGCTTACAAAGCTGTTTCTTTGGCAAACTGCAGACAGAAGATTCTTCCACAGTATTGGCAAATTTTGTTCACAATGTTAAAGTAGAGACTAGGGGAAGCTACACATAATGTTTAATTGATTGTGAACATATATGCTTGTAAAGATGATCATTAATGGCATGCTTCATTGTTTTCATGAATATTGGTCCTAGTACTTTGTAATGTGCTTTTTAAGAAACAGCTGTTCTAGACAAAGTGACCTTTAAGGAATTTTTATTCAGACATATTGTCTTGTGTGTTTTTGGAGCCACTAAATGTTCTCTATTTATATACACAGTCCCTGTTTTCGGTGGAGAACTTTGTCCATTACATGACTGTGTCCTTGGAAATGCTGATGAATGAGGTAATTTCTGAGAGTTGGTCAGATCATTTCTTTTTGAGATATGATTTATTAGTTGGTTTCTTTTTAAAACGACTGAACAGAATGTACTTTACCATATATATTACAATTGGTCAAAAGTAAAAGTTAAGACTTTATTATGTTGCAAAAAATCTTTCAAATCAAAGAATCCTGATTTAAGATTTTGCAAAAATATTAAGCAGGCCAAATAATGATAATAATAAGAAATTTTTTTTGAGCACCAAATTATTGTTATAATTTCCAAACAAAGAAGACCGCAATAATCTAATAATTTAACATCACAGGAATAAATTACATTTTTAGAATGTATTTACAAGGAAAAAAGTGAAATGTAAAATATTATTGCAATAATATTTAACAAACTTCCTGTTACTGCATATTTAATCTAATAATAGAAGCCTATATAGTATATATATTTTTTTAATTTTCTTTAAATTGACCTTTTCAGGTTCCTCGAATGATTGTGAATGTGGTCCAGATACTGCCGATGGAGACCCTGAGGGAAGTACAGAAGCCCACGCCAGGATGTCTGCTCCAAAGGTACAGGAGATTAAATAAAGCTTTTATCAAGCTTAATCGAGCGGTGTCACATGGAGATGTGTTGCACATGGAGAATGCATATGCAGTACATATCTAGTCACCTTTTTATAATCATTAAGTCAAAACGTTCTTAAATGTTCATGTGTAACAACATTCAGCCTGTTTTCCTCATGATTGGCACATCGTCTTTATTCTTTTAGTGCTACAGGATCATTTCTCTCCTATCCTATGCTCTGATCTCTTCAGGTCGTTCTGCTCCTGTCTGGTAAAGCCAGCTGCGGGATCTGCTGATCTGAAGGAGCTGGTTGGAGTCAACCTAGAATTCCAGGTGTGTTTGTTTTCACAATTATTAAGACCGATATGCTATCAATCTGTAATCTGCAGAGGCTGAATGGCATTGCTTGTGTCTCAGAAAGCACTGGAGCAGCTCTTGCATACTGACCGCTTCTTTAAGAATGACTTTGCAGTAGTTTTGCAGCCGTTCCTGAAACATGCAGATCCTCCGAGACTCCCTGTGAGTAGTGATCAGCTGACTGCTTATTAATTACTGTAATTGATGGCACTTTGCAGCAAGTAATGTAAAGTTTTTATTTAAAATACGAATATGCTGTTCATAATTTGTGCCTATCTCTTATTTAGAATGGGAAGATTGATATGAGCTTTTTTACTCCGGACTGTTTCCACTTCACCATGAAAGGACATGAGGAGCTAGCCAAGGGACTGTGGAACAACATGGTAACACCTACAAAACAAAAAATAAAAACAAAATGAAATAAATAATAATATGAAAAATAATTGAAAAAAAATATATAGAATATAAAATACAATAAAAAATAAAATATAATATAAATATAAATATATATATATATATAACATTTTGGTGTGCAGTATAACTTCTGCAGTAACAAAGTTATAGGACAATAATGTCATTTTTAAAATGAAATCTTGTCTCTCATTTCTTGTGTGGCAAGTTTCAACCCGAGGGGGAGAAGTTCATGGTGGAGAGCTTTTCGAACCCTATTGAGCTTGTTTGCCCCCCTGTGGTAAGAAATTATTATTAGAGTAATTTTATTATGTCACTATAATTACACAATGTGTTAAATGGTCTTTTTAATTCCATTAGTACATGCTTTTTAATGTCTTTTTTATGCTCAAATGGACAAATTCCAGAGTCATCCATACATTTACACCAGACCCAGTGCTGCAAAGTCAGGCACATCACTTCCTGAGATGCCCCAGTCCGCTGGCATCAGACTAACGGTTCTCCACCTGATCTTGGCTTTCCTTCCACTGTGGTTGGCTGTTAATCTGGCCTCCTTGTAGGACATCCATATGGAGTATCATGGTACATCATGTCTGCCCACCCAATGTTCTGCTTGGGCTTAATATCATTGCTTTGAACCATTGAGGATCTATTCTGAAACCTGAGCCACCGCAGGATGGTCTGTGATGAAAGTGATAATGAGGGAGTAAAGGATAAACAACAAGTAACTGAAGTTGGCAAAATATGCAGACTTGGTTACAGTCAATATCATATTTAATTGCTTTGTAGAGTTTATGTAATGGTGAAACCTCAGAATAGAAAAATATATGTTAATGTGATGACCTTTTCTGATATACACAACCAAAATAGCACAAGAGCAGGTGCAAAGCCACTTTTAGCTCTGCGTAATTCATTTAGGTATTAAAGGTAACTGTGTAAGCTAATTCCGGATGGTTTGAATAAAGACGGCCAGAGGTTATAACATAAACACATTAAGGCTAGAGTTGAATGTTGACTGAGAACAGCTGTTTTGCTTCTGAGAGCATGGTGAAAAGTTTGAGAGCTTCTTAATGCACACAGTAATAAGATAATTGCTTTGCATGCTGCAACACGAGAAGTGCTTTTGGTCTTCTCAAATAAAGCTTTCAGAATGGGTATTTACCTGTTTTCCTTCCGTTTGTTTTTTTTGTTTTCTTTGAAAGTAATTTTAATTTATTTAAGATATGCTTTTTTTTTTTTTTTTTTACAGCTGAAGGTTACTCATGGTTTTTTTAAATAATATTTCTATTACCAATCAAAGAACCCAACTTTATAGTTGTAATGATCAGCTCCTAAAAGTTCTTGGAAACAACCAAACAAATAAACAAGAATGATTTGTACAAACTATAGCAATGTAATTATATTGGTGGTTTCTTCACATTTATGTAATAAATATGTTAATGTTTCGTCAGTCTGTTTGATTCTGTCTTCATTTATCCAAACTTAGCTAAGTGCTGCATATTCATAAGTATTATCATCCTTTAAAGTAGAAGAGTTTTGACCCACTTTAGACCTCAGAACTGTCAGTGACTTGCTAATATTAGCCTGTTTGAAAGCCTTTTTTTTAAATAAGTACATAACAAAGAAACTAACATGCAGGTTTTTATATTTTGCCAGAGGAAGTAATGTCTGTCATTAATTTTCTAGGTTGTTATTTTTCTATCCCTCAGATCACAACAGTGAATTGAAAGCTTATTTGTGAATACCCTGTTTTCTTACCCATTTACATTTAACCAATTCACTGTTACGGTTATGCACTTTTTTATGTTTTTTTTTTTAGAAAGATTAATATTTTTGTGGTTTTTTGTTGTACATATACTATAATAGATTTGTTTACGTTCCTGTATTAACAACTAATTCAAAGCTATTGCCTTGTTTGATATCAATAATGCAGATCTACCAGGGGGGTATTCCAGAAAGCAGGTTATGTGACATACCCGGGTAAGTTTAAGGGTAAGTTAGTGGATAACCTTAA
>JAUCMT010000048.1:9844736-9856639 GCA_032357475.1 Enteromius thamalakanensis
TGGGGTCAATCAACCCAGAGGTTATGTTTTACCAAATGGTAAGTTAACCAAGCTTTCTGGAATACCCCCCAGAATACGAGGTTATTTGTTTATTATTTTTTTACATTTAAAAAAGTAATTGCTTTACTTAGCTTTGAGAAACTCTTTATAGCTGATTTATTGTCATGATTTGAAATAACTGAACTCAAGTGAATGCAAGCATTTATTTAATATATATATATGTATAATAACATTTTAATATTACAAGTTTTGGTAGATGAGCGAAACATTTTAGTTCCACATAAGTATGTTGTCCTCTGGGCATTTCTGGGAAAATAAAGTTAATTGCTCACTTTGTTCAACCTTGTACATTATAAAATAAATCTGATTTCCATGCATGGCTGAATAAAACATGCAGTTTTTAATATATTTCCACAGGGGGGAGAATTCACGCATTTAATATAACTTAATTATTTGGAAAAAAAACTATTGGCAAAACTCAAGAGCAAATGTGACACATGGTATGCATTTTTGCGTCCATTTCAAGCAAGGAACCATACACTGTTTCCTCTCTGCAGGAAATTGGATGCAATACATCACAAGCACGTACTCATACTCCTACTGACTGTTCGATTTTCATTCAATTGTACTATGTCCAGAATAGAGAAATTGCATTATCTTCTCATTACAAATCAATGGTCACATGTCTGCTGCCTCGAATTTCTTGCTTTTCTGCAACGTATCTCTTTAACTCAATATCATTTTCCCCAACAGGGGTAAAATGTGTAAACGGCTGCCTCTAATGTGCACATTATCAGAGCCCACTAGGGTAGAGCCTTGTTTTCTGTGTCACCTGAATCATATAATAAATGAATGGCTTGTTGAGAAGGACAAAGAGTGGCTGATGTATTGTTTTCATGAGCTACAAGGACATTTATTCACGTATTGCAATTAACAAAGAGAGCATATTTCAAAGCAACCTATTAAAACATAAAAGAATAAGTGGTGAGCAAATAATTAAGCAAAAACGTTTGATCAGATTTGAATGTGAATTAAAAAACCTACACAACGTGTAGAGGAGCTGTAGTAAATGTTACTAACGTAATTTCCTGACGCTCTCCCACATCTAATAATCTACTTCCTGCTCACATTCACTCTCTTTCATCCCCTGCCACTCTCTTTCTAATGCATCTTTACTGTGCTCAATAAATTAGTTGGTGGTATCAGATATGGTTCCCCCGAGGCCCATCATTTACTGTCTATGCCGATGTTTAATGCAGTCCCTTTCTAATTGAATTACTTTCTGTTTTGAATAGCATGCACTACTGACCGACTTCTGTTTGGTATTCAACTCAGAGATTCACGTCAAAAAGCCTGCCTTTCATTTTGCTTTATTAGAGACTAAATGCATTTGATGTGTTTTTGTTTTGTTTGTTTACTTGAATATTTTACAGACATTTTAGTAAAAATAATGATCTACTTTTATTTCAGTAATGCATGGGATTTAATGTAACCGTATAACTAATAAGACATTTGTGAAGATGATATATGTGAGCAATGTCAGTTTACCAATGCATATTTGACCCATATTATGCATGTCCTAGATTATACCATTTGAATTAATCTGTATAAGCTACAGTCTTGTTGAATAGGTTGAAATGCCTATACTGAAATGCCTTGAAAGGGTGCTTTTGTTTGCCTCTAAAATATTGAACCCCAATTATTGAAGAGAATTCTGCTACTAGAAACCTATAATAAGTAGAAGTGGCTATTACTATAGTATAAATATAGATTTAAATAATTCAACAAATTAAAGCAAAATTAAAGCAGTTGTTTACATTGATATGTGCATATAATAATATTATAATAATCATTATTAACTTTTCTCTTCAGTAGATGGTGAATCTTCACACTGATGTCATTTCCTCTTCATCAAGTCTTCTATATAAAGGCGGCATCGCTGCGGTAGTGAGTAGTGACATTGAGGCATTGTGATACGCCGAAACAAGTAAGAGCAGGCGCCTTATGCGCATAATGCATCCATAAATCAGCCAGTGTTTTCATTCACTTTAAGGAAAGCAAAGTACCGGCTTTCATTCGCTTTCCACTGGCACGACGGCTCGTCGCTTTTATACGGAACGGTTGCCTTCGCTTCGCATCACGAAAATGATCGCACGAGGATGCGCTGCTCTCGCGGTGCTGGTGAATTTTGGTAAGTGTGCAAGATAATCACGTATGTTAACGTGTTACGTTACTGTGCGAATACTTAGCGGAATTTGAGTGATGAATTGATTCTGTTGACTACATTGGGAGATGTGCCATGTCTCTGTCAGCACCAAGGACAGCGGATAAAACACTTGTGAGGAGCACAAAAAGCTTTTCATACTTGACATTTGTAAACGTAATCTCGTATACAGCGGTAATAATGCTTAAATGAGCCGTTTAGTAATTAATCCACTTCGAGGTTTCGCATTATATATATATTTTAAAAGTCATTAACATTAATTAGACAAATGCAGCAATAACCGCTTGTTTACTGTATCCACGTAATCTCCTCACGTCACGCGTTGACGGACGCATTATTATTATTTTAGTTGCTTGTTATATAGTATAACTGATGTAATTTCCCGCGTTGTTGGACATTTTAACAGTTTCCCTCAGATTTCAAACAGCGAGTGAAAGTTTCTGCGACTTAAAAAGAAGATGAATATTTAATGAGCTAGGCACTAACGCGGCTTATGATTGGTTGTCTGTTGCCAAACGACTCGCGTGCAGTCATTACTTAACCAGAACGTTAGCTTTCACCGTTTGTTTTTGCTTATCAAAACTCTCCCTTTTTTACAGTCTTCTCCGTACCTGTCTCTCCAGGTCACATGGACAATAAGGATGTGAAGGTATGAGTGGATAAATCGTTTAATAAAGAAAATATTCGTTTTCGGCTTCACTGCTGTTCAGTATGATTTTAATGTGTATAAGGAGCAGCCTTTCGGAACATAAGGATGCACAGAATGGCAGCAGCCATAGTCCATGTTGTCAGGAAGTGTGGAGGAAAGCAGCATAAGTGAGACCGTGACTCAACAACACGATTTCAGTCTAGTGACAGCTGGTGCCATGTGTGCTTACTCAGAGGAGGCTACTAGCTACTGCAAACTGTGCTTTCAAACTATAATGAACTGAACTTAAACTTCAATTGAAGTTGGGTTGCGCTGATTTAACTTAGTTGGGATTGTCACATGATTCCTTCCTGCCCTTGCCATTGAAAAACATCTTAAGAGAGGGTATGTTATGATGGAAAACGTTTGGAAATTCTGAAATGTGTGTAAATCTGAAGTTTTGGGGGGAAAGACATCAGCAATGTCAAGTTGCAAACAGATGCAGTTCATCTCTGTAAAATGATAATGCCATTTCAGCAGCACGTTGGCCTTACTGAGGGAGGCTGTTTTTCCCTGACAGCATAGAAATATTTGACTTTGGGGGAATGTGGAGCCAAACAAACAAATAGCAGAGACGGGTGAGAGCACTGAGGAGGAAATGACATTGATTGAAAGTGAAATGTAAGACAGTAAGGATATATTGTTGGCATGCTGCATCTGTGTCCTCTGATATATCTCATGAGTCCATATATACACACACTACCTTTTAAAAACAAGGATGCATTATTTTTAAATTTCTAAAACATCCTGTTATGCTGAAGACTTGGGTAATGGCTACTGAAAATACAGCTTTGCCATCAGAGGAAATAAATTACATTTAAAAATATATTCAAATGGAAATATTATTTTTAATTGTAATATTTGATAATATTACTCTTTTTGCAGTATTCTTGATCAGCAGCCTTGGTCAACATAAGAGATGTCTCTCTTTACCTAAATTTACAAAACAGCTTAAAACTGTCACACCATCTCCTAATCCAATTTTCTCTTTCTTTGTATAGGTGATGAAGTGTATTGTGGAAGTAATTGCAGATGCCCTGTCCAAGCCTCATCCCATCCCAGTCTCCCAGGACTGCCTCGAAACCCTCAGCGCTGGTAAGTGCCTGCATTAGTGACACCTGTGCTTCTATTATTTCCGTATATTTAGCTGCGCTTGGGTGCACTTCCTCGCTATCATCAGCAGTGACCTTCCCGATATGATCGATATATGCTATCATTGCAGCTGTGACTGCACGATTTTGATAGTTGAAAGTTAATGAGCCAAAGTAATGAAGGACATTAGGAAAGGAGTCGTAGTTTGAAGTTTTGCCATGCACTGTTCAGTCACAATCGCAGGGTCTTTTTTCCTTGATACTTTAATAGTTGGAAAATCAATCATTCTATTAGCAAGGCAGGTATTGTTACAGAGATAACGCTTACAACAGTGAAATCAAACACTTGTGAGTGGCTTACACAATGAGTCTAGGACAAAGAAACGGTGAAGGACAGAGACTAACAGAAGGAGAGACAGATAAGATGAGAAAAGCAGAATTTCACAAAGACACTGCAATATTTTCATGAGGAAAAGTACTATAATAAAAATGTTAGATATTTTAAACTAAATATAAACTATTTTACTATAGATTAAATGTTAGTAATAATAATAATATAAAATAAACAAAATATTTTTGTTATTATAAAATACTACAAATAAAAATATATTTACATTTTTAGCAAAATATTGTTACAATTAAAATTAAAACATTTAAAAAAAAATAAAAAATACTATTAATGCTGTAAGAAAAAATAATTTGACAGTTTGTGTATTAAAATGGTATTATTAAAAGGCATGCAGTTAGTAACTGTAAAATAAACAGTTGTTTAATCAAAGTAAACTACATACACCCTTACCCTAACTGAAACTTAAAAAACATCAAAATCATTAGTTGAAATACAATAAATGTTAACTGAAATAAAATAAAATTATTAATTAAGTGCAAAACTGATTAACTAAAATAATTAAAATTAAAATGTATTCAAAACTGAAATAAAATGATCTAGATGTATTTAAAAGTGATAAAATGCATCAAAGTTGCTCAAATAAAATTAAAATGGACAATAAAAAAATTAAAACATAAAAAAATCATGTCTTAGTGGTAAAATAAGGCTGATATACAAACAGCAAAATGCCATTCCCTAATGCTTGTCCATTATATGTCAGTTCTCTACAGCAATATTCTGTCAACTACAGCTGTCAGTTTTGTACCATAATTTTAACAGATTATGTAGAAACTTGGCAGAGAAATGAGACGACAGACGTTTTTGGGGAGAAAGTAAGGAGTAGAGCGAATAGCATTGCTGTCGAGTGAGCAGCCGACTCTGCATGCACTCTTTGTCGGTCAGCAGAAAAGGAAAAGCTTGACTCAACGTTAATTCAACGCAATTCTCTCCTCTCCCCCTCTTTATTGCTTTCTATTTCTTTCTTCTCTCTCAGCGGCCCTGATGATTAATAGTGCTGCTCAGTAGAAGGCAGTAAATTTCAGGGCAATTAATGCAAATAATGTAAAAAAAAAAGTAAAGTGCTGACTGCTAAAAATAGTTGTTGGAGTTTGGAGCGTTGCTTGAGGTGTACCTTGTGTTTTCCAGATGACAGACTTGTGAGTATCCTGCGTCACCGCAACTTTCTCAGAGAGATGCAAGACATCGCTGCAGAGGGTAAGAGGCAGATGCTCCAGATTTGATTGGGACAGCATGAACTAACTCTGTTTCCTATAGAGAAACACTAATGGCAGCAGAATGACAGTTGGGTGCTAATGGCTTTTTTGGCAGCAGTAGGCCATTTGAAATGTAGAGCAGATAATTGTGTAGCACTGATGATGAACTCTGAAACAGAATCCATACTATCTGTTTTATTGCCAAGAAGCTGCCATGTCTGCTTGTGACCATTTCCCCACCAAACTGCATCTTAGGAGCCAATGAAAGAGCACAGAAACACCCAGGAGATGAACCTGAACACGTGACTAGCCTCTCTAGAGACGCTCTGAAAACTGCAGGTGAGATTAATCCACTTCTTAATTGCCATGACTCTATGTTAGTCTGATACATCTTTATTTATTTATTTATTAATATTTCTATATGCATGCATACATGAAGAGTTTATTTGCTAGCTCCGTTTTTTATTTGATTATCATTATATATGTTAAATTGTGTTAATTTTTGTTTTTAGTCATTTCTTAGCCTAGTCAAAACGACAACTGCAGTTTGAGATTAATTGGAAAGCACAGTGAAAAACATGATTTTTGAGAATGAGTTATGCAAAACTTTTCATATATATATATATATATATATATATAGATAGATATATAGATGGTTATTATTTTTAGCAATTTAATGTTTAATATATATTGCATTTGTGTATGGGTTGTTATATTATTATATAGTTTAATATGTATGCTTACACTTTGCATGTAAGAGAGAAAAGATAAGAGACTGTTCTAATCTTTGAATAAATTCTAGAGAAAAAAAAACTGCTTTGATTTAACTTTTCTTGTCACTCTTCAAAGGATAGAAGACAGTCATTCAGTGCTCTCAAAGCACATTTTAGTGTGAAGCAGTGTGTTCTGCTCTGTGCACTTAGCAGCATTCTGACAGAATCAGGGCAGAGGGCATCTGTCTCTTCTAGTGTGCATCGTTTCTTGTTGGTGAAAATGCACACTACCAGTGGAAAAGTATTGAGCTTGTAAAATTTCTTATGCCCACCACCCTGGAGTTTTGTCTTGGAATATGTCATATCACAAGTGTGTGGGTGCTATATATCATTCTGTACTTACAGTGTGAGAGTTGAGTAAAACACTTATTGTGTTTTAAACCACAACTTAATTTGCGAGTGGATTGCCAGTGTATTTTGCTGTGCATGTCACCTGACCTCATTCAAAAGTGCTGTCATCTATTTCTATGATCTGCTTGCATTGCAGTTACACATATTAAGCTGCGTCAGTCTACATATGGTCAGTCTGCTTAACTTTTTCCTGAGGTTAACGGGTTTTAAACACACCATCTATATGTTCTTTTGCAAGTACTGTGCTGCTGTGGTCCGACAAATTGATCCAAACAAAAACCATGTAAACTGTCTGTTCCACAGCCTTGCACTTTCATTAAAAGCCAGTTCTTAACAGACAAATCAAATCTAAAGGCTTAGAACCTGAAGACCTGAAAGAAACAAAAACAGATCTCAATGAAGGCTGTCAACCCCAAGCTTCTGACCTGCAAGAAACCCACTCTGCAAAAAAGAATATTGCACACAACATTTACTTATTTTTTTGATATATTTATGATTTATTTAATTATCATATATGAATGAACATGAAAACATCTGAAAAATGAGCCTCACTGTAAGTCTTTACTATTTTGCAGATGATCAGTCAATGTTAGTTGCCTTGGATAAACCAGAAGAGGATGCAGAGAAGAGAGGAGCAGGAGAGGAGAGCTCCAGGGAGAGTGAGGAGACAGAGCAGGAGTCTCAAAAACCCAACCAGATTGCTGAGGAAGAAGAGCGTGAAGAACACAAGAGTCCCAGCAATCACATTTCCAACTCCATAAACCCTGAGCAAAAGAGAGAGTCACAGGAGGAGGCCACAAAAAGCGAAGAGGATAAACAAGAGGAGAGGAATCATTCCAACTTGGAAAAGGAAAAGGAAAATGATCCAGCTCACCATAAAGATGGTAATGATGAAAGCTATGTGTGGGATGCCATATGTGCAATTTTCTGAGTTTATCTTTGAGTTGAAAGCCTTTTATTCATGTATGATATGATATAACAAGTAATATTCTGACTCTAGATGAGGTGTGAGGATACATTATTAGCCCGAAGGGTCCAGCACCCTGGGACCTCTCAAAATCAGACATCCCTTGCTGAGAAGCTTGTGGCTCCATACTTGGAAACAAGCCACTGCAGATATAGAACTGATAGATGAATAGTGCTTGAATGTGTGCCAGAAACTACTGCCATACAGAAAGAAATGAAATATGTCCCTTGTTCCAGGCTCCTCCACAGCGCCAGCAGAACACACAGAGAACACTAGATGTATTAGATTTATTGATTTGTTATCATTCAGAAACATTCAGTTGGATTTTTTAATTCAGGTTTGATTTCATTCTAGTTTGATTCAGTCTTCTGATACATTTGGTTGTGTTTCAGCTATAATTTCCACTTCCAATTATATAATAATTAGGTATTATTAAGCATAATTGTCATTAGGCCTTGTAACATGAATGGCCTCAAAGTATCATAATCTATCCATGATCAGATGTGGGCAGATAAACAAATACCCATAGTGCTCCTACTAACAAATTGCCTACATTCATTTAATGGCAACATAATCACTACAATTTAAAAGTGAGACTGTGAGTAACAGGGATGTCCAGAGAGAATTCATATAACAGGCACTTGCTTATTTCAGAGAAGAGGTTGGAAATAGCAGCAGGAGATCGTGTCTGAGACAAAACGAGGTTAAAACGGGATGGGAGGGAGGAATTTAGCAATGCTCCATGAACAGGAACTTAGTGAAAAATTGCCAGACATTTCAGGTGACTTTGCTTTAGTGTGTCTGTTAATAGAAACAATAATTTGGGAATCTTTGTTGATGAGTAGAGATAGAAGGACAGGACAGGGGCTTGTATTTCGGGGTAAGAGGCTTTAAGCAGTGAGCTGTGAGTTGGCAAGATAGAGCATTTCATTTAGAAGAGTGCTGGGTTTGCTGATGCTGCACTAAAGTGTGTGTAGAATAATGAGAGAAGAGAGTGAGAAAATAGAGAAGATAATACAATAATTATAGTTTTGTTTCTAAAGGGGAAACAGCCACAGATGATCACGAAGCAAATCCTGACGTAAAACAATCCATCATAGAGGACAGCGAGGAGCACAAGGGAGCAGAAACAGAGAGAACACATTCAAAAGAAGATTTGGAAGAAGAGGAGAAGGAAAGAGTGGTCGGAGTAAAGCGCTGGAGTCGTGTGAGCAAACTGGCCCACAAGAGAGTTGAGGCGAGCCCAAAACCTGATGATCACTGGGAAGCACCACACCACTCTAAGGAGAAAGAAGATCAAGAGGGAGAGCTGTGGAGGAGCCCGGAGGAGCAGGAGCTGCAGCTCATGGCACAAACTCCACCACAGGACAAACAAGATGAAGAGGGCAGTGGCAGCAGAAAGACAGGGGTAGGAAAATGGATATAATACAAAAAGATTAAAGCTACTGTTTAAAGCTACTGCAGTAAAATGAATGAATGGAGTCTAAAAGGTATAGACATTTTTAAGAATAGAATTAGAATAGAGAATGTTAGGGTTAGAGGGTCAAATAGAGCAGCTATCCTAAATTATAAAATTATTTTGCAAACAAAACTGACCCCAAACTTTGAATGGTAGTGTAAATGTAAATGTATTGTACTGTACAAACTAATAGCCTGATTTTCTCTCTTCTGTTATCAGGATGCTGAGATCGAAAGTCTGGCTGCTATTGAGTCTGAACTGGAGAGTGTGGCTCAGAAGCTCCATGATCTGAGACGAGGCTGAGCTGATCCAGCTCGTCTTCTCTTTCCACTTTGCCCTTCATCTCTCCTTCAGTAGAAAGGCATGTTAACCGGAGATGAGGCTCTCACCTTCTTGCTCAGTCCACAGCAGCGCAAGCTCTTATCTCAGCGCCGCAGATTCTCTGCTTATTCCCTTCATGTGTAAAATGAAACCTCAAAGCAACTTCTCTGGTGTCAGACATTCAGAAGTCCCTTCACTTTTTTCTCCCAGCTCCTCCGCTTTGCTTTATCGTGCTTGCTTCCTGGAGAAATCTGGGCATGGAGTACATTTAATGTCAAATATTTGCTACCCAGAATTATCACACTAGGTTGAAATTTTAATATGCGTAAGGATACATATCTGAAAGATTGTACCTGATATTATGGAGTCTTATGATCCATAGGCAATAATGTTTTTATTAGATATGGTGATGACTGTAATTTAAGGCTTTTTGGGTTTCAAGAAAACAAATAAAGATCAAAAAGAAGTGTTTCAAACTGATTTCACAAAGTGTGATTCTGAAGCTCAAAGCAAAACAAAACTGATGTCAGTACGCAGACAAACAATACGGAGAGAAGTTTAAGTTTGATTTTATTGTCCTTTTTATTTTTTTCCTTTTTCTGTCTCAAAAGAAGAAAATTAACATATTTAAAAACTATACATCATGTACAAGTACAACGTGATGGGGATAAAATAGCAAACTTAATACATTTGTCAATTATATTTCATGGAAAGTTCACCCCAAAATGCAATTCCATCATCATTTACTCACCCTCATGTCATTCCAGTTTTTTCTGTGAAGGAAAAAAAGATAAATGCGCCTTTTTGTCAATACAATGAAAGTGCTCAAGCAAGGCTCACTGCTGTTTTAACCCCAGCGACTTTCATTGTCAGTAAAATCAGTTGGAACCATTTTCAAAATATCTTCTTTTGTGTTCTTACGAAGAAAGAAAGTCATGATGTCTAAATTAAATTTTGGGTTAACTTTTTTTTTTTTGGTGAAGTTGATTAATTTCCTATTTGCAATTAATGCATAACCCCTATACGATCTCCTGTGTCGGAAGTTTTCAGATATGAATTGATTCAGCCTTAAAAAATCTCTATACTCTTAAAGCTTAAAAAAAAAAGAAGCAGAGCTGCTGTTGCCGTCTTTTAAGAAATTAATTGCTTCACAGACAGCACTAAAAGTCTTCAAGCTCTCTCTTATTTGGCCAGAATTTATGATACATGCAAGAAGAGAAGCCTTAGTGCCAGCTGGACACTAATTTAAATAGTGCAATGTCTTACACCCAAATCATGACACAAATTTTCCTTTCAAGTACTTCATTAATATATTAATATCAATAAAATGTGTAGTTTCTCCACAAAGCCCTTTTTCTGCAAATCAAGTTCAGTGCAACATTCATAAAAAAAATTCTAACCATATACATCTCCAAGATCAGGTCAGCCATTCTGAACATGAAATTAAATAAAAGAGAAAACACATTTAGTCATTTCCTACACAATTCACATTTGGCACAAAGGAATCTTCTTTACACCTACCCTTTAATAAGGGTTCATTTGGTTTGTGAACAGTAAAGAAATATTTTATTGCGTTGGCTCACTGTGTCACTGCAAGGATGTTTCCGCTGCTAAACTCGACAGGCCATGCTGGTGAAAGTTTGGAGCCATGCAAGCCCCGCCGCAACTCAGTCCCTGATGGGGACCCTTCTTTATCCCCTCGCTGTCCATTAACCAACTGCTTTCATTTCCCAGCATGGCACAGTGCATCCCACTGGCCACAGATGGGCTCTGAGCTATCCCGTTCAATCTCAGATGGCCACACGGCGCTCCATTAGACGCCTGACCTTGCAGGACGCTGGTGATGTGACTCAACAGGTCATCGAAAAACTTGGGGACTCCCTCGTAACCTGGGCAAAAAAAAAGTGGGTTTTAGATAACGGTATTTAATGGGTTTCATGTGACAGTTCTGAAAGGATTGTAAGTGCTCTGAGAGGCAGATTAATAAAAGGCAGATATCATCTGTTGTCTTACTCCTGTGGTATCATGGGACTCGTTGGATGTACCACTGAGAGATTTGAAAGTGCCGTTCCCTGCTAGATGCACGAGATCACCATGGCAACAAGCGGAGAGAAGGCCAGGTGGCTTTTAAAACCTAGTGTAAGCTGACAAACACAGCTGTGCCTGCAGATACTACTACAGACTTTAAATCAAGTGCTTCAGATGTACTTTTCCTCCCATACTTCCACAATAAAATATACACTACCAGTCAAGTTTTTGAAGAGAAAGATTTTTGATTGCTTTTAAAGAAGTCTCTTCTGCTTACCACGTTTGCATTTATTTGATCCAAAGTATAGCAAAAAAAGTAAAATAATTGTTTTCTATTTGAATATATATATATATATATATATATATATATATATATATAGGAATCTATTTTTATTTTTT
>JAUCMT010000048.1:9856739-9878129 GCA_032357475.1 Enteromius thamalakanensis
TTTGTATGTACTGTGTATATTTATTAAGTATATATAAATACAAACACATGCATGTATATATTTAATGAAAACATGTTGTTTATATATTAAAAATATTTAGAAATAATATCAAATATAAGAAAATAAAATGTATAAATGCATTTATATGTAATACTATAAAAATATATACTGTTCCTGTGTGTTTTAATATAAACACAATAAATAAACTTAGCATAAACACATATATTATGTAAAGAAAAACTTTTAATTTGGATGCGATTAATCGCGATTAATTATTTGACAGCACTAATTTATATATAATAAAAAATATAGGAATATGAATATATAAATGTATAAACAAATCTTGAAATATATACTGTATATGTGTGTGTACTTTAATATACATACTATAATAAATATACACTGTACACGTTCAAAAACTAATGTTGGATGTGATTAATCGCAATTATTGGTTTGATGGCACTAAATATTATTTATTTATTTATTTATTTCAAAATAAAAATAGTAAATAAAAATATTATATTATTAAATACAAAACATTACTAGTTTGTATCAATGACTTTGAAGAAATGCTTTGTTTTGGAGAAAATGAGAGTTTTTGTGGTAATGTTTTCAGTGAACATAAAGACAGTATTTGTGCATTCCAGCAGGACATGCCCTTGTCAAGCATGTTTAGACTGTGTCAAGTAAAAGAGGAACTGAAGTGGCCCTGAGATACGTAAAGTGCTGCCTATAACAAACTAAGCAGCTTGCAGTGGAAATGAGGTGTTGATTTGCTTGTTAATCTGTCTTTAAAAATAAATAAATCGCTTAGTGTATATGTTTATGGACAAATATTGTTCTTTAATGTTTTGCCATGGAAAGTACGTGAGTGATGGCAGAACAGAGTCACCTTGTTTTGTTTTGGGACATTCATGTGAAGGCTGGTAGACTAAAGCAAGGTCCTTGGTCCCTCATTCTGGGCCTTTATTGTGATTTAGACATTTATCAGTGTAGCTGTCTGGATGACTGAAACAACGAGGGCCTTTCTCCACCAACGAGATGTACAACTCTTTGCTATCCACGACATGTAGGGCGTGGAAACCGAACTTACCGGAGAGTAAAGAATGGACTTTGACCTGTTTACCGCTCATGCAATAGGCTACCCAGCTGCACCCAGTCATAGATTTTATATGGTCTCTAAAGTACTTAACTATCTAGCAATCAGTCCATGGACAGGGGGTGTCATTAATTTGTTTAAGATAATGAGATTATTTAATTATTAAGTTACTAAAAGCAATCAAGGGGAAAAGGCTTAATCTTATCACTTTTTTTTTGGTTTTGAAAATGAAGTCTTGGAATATTTATCTTTTGTGGGTACATACTATTACAATTGTTGTGTTGGTCATCATACTCTAGTTTCTCTTCTGAGCCTGTACTACTTTACTTATTAAAATATTTTATAGGTTCATAGTACATTTACATACAGTCTAAAAACTAAGATAAGATAATTACACTTTCTCAATAATTTACCAACACTAATTTCCAAAATATGATAATCCAAGGGTCATGGAAGGGAACACGTATCCTTATTAACTTCAGTAAGTTGTTTTAATGAAAAAGTATTTTTTAGAAGTCTCTTGTGCTTATTTGATCAAAATGACAGTAAAAACACTGAAGTTAAAAGTAACTGTTTTCTATTTGAATGTATTTTAAATTGCAATATAATGAAGGACTTTTGTTTGCCGTCACACCCTAGGTTTGCATTTGATGTATTGATTTTCATAAGTCTTATGAAAAAACAATAATCTAGGAAAGCAAAAAAAGCCTCTTTAGATCCAGGAAGCAATAAAGCTCTTTTGCCGATTGTTATTTAAAAAGCTACTGACTAATTGAAATGCTACAACAACAGTAATGTGATGTAAAGCATGGCTGTCTCATGCTTTATATCAGATGATATAAGCATCAGCTAAATATCCTCTACAAAAAGGAAGTGTAGGGGTCTTTTCTCTGATGTGTCATGAGGTGGAATCTGTGTGTCATCGTCTTCATCACCCGTCTCTGCTGGCTATGAGAGTATTTCCAAACATCATCTGAAAAGAAGCCATTTACGGAGTAAGATATTAAGACCCTTAGGATTAGCTCTGGTGGGCCACGCAGTCCCAGTACTTAATTTGGTGCTGCTTTTAAAAGACAGACTTTGTACTTGGTCTAAGCATCTGAAATAAAAGTGCACTTAGGGATGCCCCTGTCCTCTATTAAGTGCCTAGGCCATGTTAAAATGCCTCTGACGTTTGCCAAGAACCTTTGTGGTCTGATCCAAGAGAAATATGCTCTCATTGCCGAAGGTTAAATCCAAAGGGACCGCATGTTCTGCGTAGCCCAAGCAGACATTTTCCATTTAAGACGGCATGTAAAACCTTCAGAACACATTGTTCTGTCACACACACAAAAAGTTGATTGCTTCTCCAGTGTATTAATGGAAAATAATTTAATTAGTCATTGCATTTTTATCTCTATTCGCTTCAGATCTGAGCTTTAGAGCACCAGCGTTAAGCGGTACACGTTATGAGTGATGGCACAGATCACACCTCACAATTAACATTACGTCAGAAACATCTGTTTTTAAATGCCCCCCTTAAGCAAACAGAACTTGTAGGCTTCAAAATGTAGGCATGCTTTTTTTAGTCAACCTACTGCATTCGCTAATTATAATAATGAAGGTCTGCCAAATGACACACACAGGTGTATTTTTGAGAAAAAGACATCCTCTGCCTATTCTTATATTGACACAAGAATTCTCCCCAAGAGGGGTATTGTTAACAAATGTCTAATGGATGTTTACTGAGCTCTTTATCTTGCTCTTCCGCTCTAGCTGGACCTGAGCCAGCCGATTGAGACGCAGGGTCCATTTGATGTCATCATCCACAAGCTGACTGACCACATTGTTGATGCTGACCAAAATGTCACAGAGTCTCTGCTGCTTGTTCAGGGTGTTCAGGTAAATCAGCTCAAGTGTCCATACATTTTTTTTCTCCCTGCATATACAAAGCAAGACCTCAAGAATTGTATGTTTGAACCTCTTTCCAGGACTACATAGATGCTCATCCTGAAACACTGATTCTCGACCCTCTTCCAGCCATTCGTACTTTGTTGGACCGCTGCAAGTCATACAAGCTAATCCATAAACTTGAAGAATGCATGCAAGGTCTGTCTACAGCACTTATCCACAGTTATACATGAGTGTGATGTAATCCCACAAACACACACAATTATTAATAACGGGCAGCCCAGCTATATATATTCCAGATCAGCTCACCTCTAAATGGCGCATGACTAGACTAATATTGTTTGGTTGCTTTTTGTGTTGGTTGTATTAGAAACGCTAAGCTGTAATGTAGACCAGACCATTTACAGCATTTCCTCTAATTCTGAATGTTGTAAATGGTTCCGCAAACCAGGCCTTTAGAACCTCCTTTGTTCTTCAGGGGCGACCTAACACGAGGAGGGCGGGTTTTGCCTTTCCACAGGGGAAGTGTGAGGCTTATGGAGGGCTTATGTCCTAAAGCTGCTGAGTCGTTCATTCTTTGTGCTGCTTGCGCTTGCTGCATTCACTGGCCACAGAAATAACAGGAGGCCCGCAGGATCACTACAAGCCAACAGAATCACCAGCTGGGTGAATAGCGTAGTGCCTAAGGAATTCTAAATCTGCACTCTTATTTAAAATATTCAGCCTAAACATTTCCACACATAAGTATCTACACATACACTACTGTTCAGCAAGAACAATACAGTGAAATATGATGACTTTTAAAATAAGCGTTTTCTTTTTTATTATTTTTAAAATGTAATTTATTGCTAAAAATCTACATTAAAAAAAACAAACAAACTTTTGAACTATAGTGTAATGTGGTTAGTTCACCCACAAAAATATGTATAATATAATAAATTATAGCATATAATAAAAAAGTAATTAATTGATCACTCACCCTCATATCACAAGACCTTTGTTCTTCTTTGGAACAAAAATTAAGATATTTTTGATTCTGAACCTTCACAGACAGTAATGCAACTGACCCAGAAAGATAGTAAGAACATTGATGCATGTTAAGGATAGTAGCATAACAAATGCTGACATTACATGCTTGTGTCGTGCTATTCTCTCTCATAGCTTTATAACACTATGGTTAAACCGCTGATTTCACATGGGCTATTTTAACATACCCATACTACCATTTTGGGCCTTGGGCATGCCAGTTGGGTTGTTGTTGTTTCTGCATTGAGTCAGAAAGCTTTGCAAAAATATCTTAATTTGTGCCCCAAAGATGAATGAAGATCTTATGCCAGTGCTCCTCAAATCTTACCTTGGAAGTCCGATGCACTGCAGAGTTTGGATCTTACCCTAATCAAACACACCTGAGCATGTTAATCAGTGTCTTAAGGATCATTAGAAAACACAGGTAGGTGAGTTTTATCAGGGTTGGAGCTAAACTCTGCAGTGCATCGGACCTCCAGGGTAAGATATGAGGAACCCTGTCTTATGCATTTGGAACGACTTTGAGTAATTTTTATAATTTAGCTACCATTTCTTTATGTCGGGATACAAACCTGAGTCAAGCAGTTACTTAAATTAAATGTATTTGAACTATATAATATCTTATTTGGTTTGTCCCCCTTGCTTTAATGACAGACGCACTCAAGCTGTATAAACTCCACGAGTCTGAGTACAACCTGATGAGGTTTTTGAGAATGATCCAAAGAGCATCTTGTGTGGTCAATGCGACAGCGTGGCTTTTTGGACCCCATTGAACATGTAGTTCATAAAATAATAGATCTTGCTTTCCAAAATTGTACACAGAGAAACTCTTGCATTCAGATCAGAGAAACCAGTGTTGTCCAATCAAAACCATATCTGAGCGTCAGTGTTGTCCAGAGGGACGTGTGGGTACAGAAGTGTCAGCTGAGGGTTAGTGTGAAGTTAACCATCTGCCTTGGTGCTTCCCCAGTCTCTAAGAAAGAGACGACTCTGTTTGGGATACAAAGGGAGTGACTATTTTCTCGAGCCTGTTCACCAGGCAACTGCCTCTATGGCTGTTAGCTTATGAAACAACAGTGCAGTGGATTCTGGGAAAAGAAAGATAACACAGCTCATATACCCTTTGTATTACACAAGATCATTTTTAAAATAACTTACTTGCCCAATACATGCATGTTTGGCTCTATCCGCAAGTGCCATTAATGACTGATTTTGTTAAATGAGTCACATTTTTCCATGAGCTAATCGACCACCGTGTCGAGTCCATGTGAATTGATGACAACAAGCTGTCGTGAGCCATGGGTTTGAATGTAAAGCAAGTACTGCATTATGTGACTTACATATATGTTCTTACTCATGCTATTTCCAGTAAAGTTCAATGCTATTTTGGCTATCATGTCATTTGACTTGGTTGTGTAAATTGATTGCTCATTCGATGGTTTCATAATAAATTACAATTGCACACTTTAGTTGATCTCAGGAATCACTGTCACACATTAAATTGCTGTATTCAGCATTTAGCTGCTTAAAAGGTTATTGCTTGTTTGATCAAATGGATTCATGTTCCTTGTCTAATGTAAGATGTGATGCTTTACTGTAATACGCTGAGCAGCATAGAAAAAGGTTGTTTTTGAGCGGCTATAAATAGCCTGCACTTTCACTCATGGAATAGAAGCTGTTTATAAGACTTAATTGATGTTTGCAGATCAAAAGCGAGCTGAAAATTCACAGATACCTCAGTGGTTTAGTTTTATGTGTTTCCATGGATCCAATAGTAATATTATTCTGTATAAAGTTTAGTCATCACTTAAAATGCGTGCAGGCTGCACATCAAGACCTCCATCCAAACTCGGTGTCTATGAAGAGTTATGCTCAGGGTGTGCTGGTTAATCTTGTCAAGATGTTTCTGTCTGGTTACATTTTCATGTGCGTGTAGCAAAAAGAAAGTTGTTAGTTAGGGAGAAAAGACAGTAAGAACAATGAAATTAAGAATGAGTTATACCATATTTTATATCTCCCAGACCTTTACAAGTAAAATTTTGAATCAGATCATGATCAGATCCAGACATTGACATATAGTTTAGATGATTAAATCTTAATTGTAATATTTAAAAAACATAGCAAAATATCTCTATCCTATTAATATTTTTCATAAAAATAATAATATCTCCATGAAAGATTTATATTTAAATTATTTATTTATTCCAGGATCATGATTAAAATAATTTCTAAATATTTTAGACAATTTAAAATTTTTAACTTTTTAGAAATTCTGTCATTCTATTAAGTTTTTAGAAGATCACTCAATGGGACATTTTATAACCCAAACCATTTTTTTAAAAATATGATACAGTGGGGTTTGTTAATATTTAAACAAATACAAATTAAATAAAACTTTTAAAAAAAATGTAATTAATTAATATTTTTCATTTGTCATTGATATCAGTACAGTTACATTATCAAACTACATTTTTAACCAGAAATTAAAGACATTCTTAACACAAAAGAAATATATTCAAGTCAAAATGAAGTGCATTTTTAATGTAATTGATCAAGACAAAGCCGTAGTATGTGCTCATGAGTGTTTGTGTGTTTTCTGCAGATGACAGAATCTGCTCGCCTCCATTTGTTGTCCTCAAGAGTGAATGTGGCACTGAGACTCTGAAGCAGCTTCAGAAACATGGAATCACGTTTCCCTTCAGTAAGTCTTTTCAAATCAGCAGCAGATTTCATGTCTGTTTACATACAAAAGGAGTTAAAAAAAAAACAAAAAAAAAAACTGCTTATTACATATTTCCTCATGCGTGCTACATTTTTACACTATTTTTGTTTGATTGCAGTCTGCAAAACCCAGGTAGCTCATGGCATCAACTCCCACGAGGTAAGAGACTTTACTCTACTGTAACCTGCGCTATTTTTCATATCTTACATAATAAGCAGTAGATAAGTACAGTAGAGCACAGTGCTATTCAGATCCATTACATAAGAGGTGCTGCATGATGTTAGTTAATCATTTCTAACACTGAGTGGTGTCTCATTAAAAGCATTAATTCTGGACTCCAGTCACAATTTTTCATGCAGGATTTCTATTTTTGTAAAGCTATTGAACTGAGAGGTCCAATAATTATCATTATTAGTTGTAAAACACACATTATAATTTATTTCAGCAACACTGTGGCCACATGTGCCTTATGAAGGCGATTTATGTAAATTGCCTTAAATGTGATACTAAATAAAATCTAATAAAAACGACATTAATTGTACAGCATTTTGACACATACGCCCCAATAAAGAGAGACTAAAGCTGAATCTCTCATCGCTCAGAATTACACGTAACCTTGCTGTCCTCGTGGATGATTAACAGGGGTGCAGCCTCCGTTGCTATGGTGACTATATCTTTGATTCTCAGTGACTAACGTAAAGGCAAAGTCTCCATTCACTCACATTCCTTCAGAATACTGCTTGAAGACACTAGTAACTCTGTTTTACAGTGTTGACAATGAGGGGCGTACTAGATTAATGTGTCACCACTGACTGCTGAACGACTGTGTTTGTGCAAACAGGTTGATGGTCATGTGTTTTATGACTGTGAGCACACACACATTTACTTAGCTAACGGAAAAACAACGAACATAGATGGATAAGTGTCGTGAGAGTACAGTACATACATTATATTTGACCTTCCTTGTTTGCTCCTTTGCATTTTAAGATAACACCAAGAATGTATTTTAGCATGGCTATTTATAACCTACCTGCTCGGGAATGCGTTAAGATGTTGATTTGATTCCTGCTCGATAGATGGCCATCATCTTCAGCGAGGAAGATCTGAAGGACATCAAGCCCCCGTGTGTCATCCAGAGCTTCATCAACCACAATGCAGTGCTGTATAAGGTGTTTGTTGTGGGAGAGGCCTACAATGTTGTTCAGCGGCCCTCCGTTAGAAATTTCCCATCCGGGCCTACAGGTCAGTTGAGTCCTTGATAATTAGTGCTAAATACACTATTGTTCAAAAGTTTGGGGTCATTTATTTTTAAGAAATAATACTTTTGGTTAAAAAATTGGTTAAAAGTGACAGTAAAAACATTTAGAATGTTAAAAAGGTTTACATGTCAACTGTTTTCAATACTGGTAATAATAATAAATGCTTCCTGAGCAGCATATAAGCTTATTAGAAGGATTTCAAAAGGATCGTGTGACACTAAGACTAATGGTAATGATGTTAAAAATTAGTTTTATTGTCACAGGAATATGTAATATTTTTAAATACATTATTTCAAGATATTTCTGCTTTTATTGTATCAAATAAATGCAGCCTTGGTGAGCGTAAGAGACTTTTTAACAAATCTTATGGTGTATAGTTATATATGTTACTAGGTATTACACACACAAAGGCAAATCTGTAAATTGCACTCTTTGTGTGTCACACATGGGACACAAGTTCACGAGGAGGCATTAAAGCCAATAAAAACACTTTATAGGGTGCCAGGTCCAGGCATTTAGACATCCGGTCTCTAGTTTTAACCATCTACACAAGCATATCCTAACAAACCCACTTAGTCTGGAACTTTTTATAAGGTTGCCTTATGTTTGAAAGCTTTATCAGAATCAAAGTGAGATTGACGTTAATGACACTCGTGTGATGGAGAGGGCTCTCAGCCTGTCCAGACCATTCTGTCAACATATGTTGATGATGTTTAGATCCTTTGCTTCTCTTACAGAGAAGTGGTTTGTTTTGTCTTTGACCTGGTATTTATTGAATAAGCAACTCAAAGATGTTAGTCTCAGATGCCAATGCAGTTTGGTGAATTATGCCCCCCGATGGCCAATCAAATTCAGTGATGCCAAGATTTTGTCATTTTTGCTGCATAAACTTTACAATGTGACATAGCTGAAATATACAAAAAAGAAGTAAAATATTTACATAATATGTACACAACACTATGTATACAACACTGTTCAGCAGTTTGTTTTTTAATTTGGGTTGAAATATTATTTTTAAAAATACAGTAAATATTCTTAAATGTTATTGTAATTTAAAATAGCTGTTTTCTGTTTTAATATATTTTAACGTGTAATTTATTTCTGTGATGGCAAAGCTGAATTTTCATCAGCCATTACTCTTCAGTGTCACATGATCCATCAGATATCATTCTAATGTACTGATATGGTGCTCAAGAAACATTTACTATTGTCGATGTTCAAAATAGTTGTGCTTCTTAATATTTGATAAATGTGATAATAATAATAATAGTATTAATTTCTTTAAAAATTGTGCTATACCCAACTTTTGAAAAAGTAGTATAAATGTTACTTAGACATCTGAAGTTGTGTTGTTTATCTTCTAGACAGGAGAGCAATATCCTTCAACAGTCATCATGTGTCCAAACCAGAGTCCTCTTCTGACCTGACCTGCGTAAGCCTCACATGTTTCACTCAAACAGTGCTTTAACCATTTCAAGTCAAGAAAATACACTTTTCTTGAACTGAACTATACTCTAAACATTTTAAGTGGTTTAAATACCTGTAAACAATCAACTAAATCCATTCATTTTAGACATTTATTTTATTTTGAATTAAAAAAAATAACCTTTGTTGTTGTATCAAATGATTGTTTGTAACTAAAAGTCTTATTAAAAAAACACTTCTGAATAATACATAAAACAATGAATAATAACCCTTTCTGGTTTCCTTTAGAGGGACGACATGGAGGGCCAATACGGGGAACCCAACAATGATGTCATTCAGAAAATTTGCAGAAGGTTACGACAGGCCCTTGGCATTTCTCTGTTCGGGATTGATATCATTATCAACAACCAGACCGGCCAGCACGCCGTCATCGACATCAACGCTTTCCCAGGTACGTGCAGGTCCTCACAGACCAACCACTGGTAAAATGTTATCTTTATGCACTGACCTCTATTCCCACTTTCACAATCAGATGTGCAGTAAAGCAAACAGACCACATGGTGTCAGTGCGGAATAATAAAGAGGACTTTTAGTGCTTTGCAATTCTAAAATAGGTCTTAATAAGGTGTTCAGTATTTCTTTAATAAGGAATTTTACTTTGATGTTGGATGGAATTAGCTTCTCATTCTTCTCTCCAAAACATGAAAATATTTAATGGTCATTCACTGTTCTTGCCATGATTTGTGTGTGTGTGTGTGTGTGTATCCTTCAGAAATCATTCTAATATGCTGATTTCTTGTTCAAGAAATGAATCTTTTTAGCATCGATGAATAGAAAGATCCTTCAGCATTTATCTGAGATAAAAAGGCTTCTGTAACTTTACACAATACCATTCAAAACCTTGACTTCAGTGTCTTTTTTAATATAGTATTTTTACTTAAATTTAGCAAGAATGCTTTAATTTGATCAAAAGTCATTAATAATGTTACAAAATATTTCTATTTAATAGAAATGCTGTTCTTCTGAACTTTCAATTCATCAAAGAAATTAGAAATAAAATTTTATAATAATAATAAACGTGTTTTTTTGAGCAGCAAATCTGAATATTTTTTAAAGGATCATGTGACGAATGATGAAATTTAATAATGTTGTTTGTTTGTTTTATGTCTATTCAAAAATGTAAAACAAATAAAAATACATTCCTATATATATATATATATATAAAATATATATAAAAAAGTAAAATAATTGTTTTCTATTTGAATATATATATATATATATATATTCAAATAGAAAACAATTATTTTACTTTTTTATATATATTTTATATATATATATATATATAGGAATGTATTTTTATTTGTTTTACATTTTTGAATAGACATAAAACAAACAAACAACATTATTAAATTTCATCATTCGTCACATGATCCTTTAAAAAATATTCAGATTTGCTGCTCAAAAAAACACGTTTATTATTATTATAAAATTTTATTTCTAATTTCTTTGATGAATTGAAAGTTCAGAAGAACAGCATTTCTATTAAATAGAAATATTTTGTAACATTATTAATGACTTTTGATCAAATTAAAGCATTCTTGCTAAATTTAAGTAAAAATACTATATTAAAAAAGACACTGAAGTCAAGGTTTTGAATGGTATTGTGTAAAGTTACAGAAGCCTTTTTATCTCAGATAAATGCTGAAGGATCTTTCTATTCATCGATGCTAAAAAGATTCATTTCTTGAACAAGAAATCAGCATATTAGAATGATTTCTGAAGGATACACACACACACACACACACAAATCATGGCAAGAACAGTGAATGACCATTAAATATTTTCATGTTTTGGAGAGAAGAATGAGAAGCTAATTCCATCCAACATCAAAGTAAAATTCCTTATTAAAGAAATACTGAACACCTTATTAAGACCTATTTTAGAATTGCAAAGCACTAAAAGTCCTCTTTATTATTCCGCACTGACACCATGTGGTCTGTTTGCTTTACTGCACATCTGATTGTGAAAGTGGGAATAGAGGTCAGTGCATAAAGATAACATTTTACCAGTGGTTGGTCTGTGAGGACCTGCACGTACCTGGGAAAGCGTTGATGTCGATGACGGCGTGCTGGCCGGTCTGGTTGTTGATAATGATATCAATCCCGAACAGAGAAATGCCAAGGGCCTGTCGTAACCTTCTGCAAATTTTCTGAATGACATCATTGTTGGGTTCCCCGTATTGGCCCTCCATGTCGTCCCTCTAAAGGAAACCAGAAAGGGTTATTATTCATTGTTTTATGTATTATTCAGAAGTGTTTTTTTAATAAGACTTTTAGTTACAAACAATCATTTGATACAACAACAAAGGTTATTTTTTTTAATTCAAAATAAAATAAATGTCTAAAATGAATGGATTTAGTTGATTGTTTACAGGTATTTAAACCACTTAAAATGTTTAGAGTATAGTTCAGTTCAAGAAAAGTGTATTTTCTTGACTTGAAATGGTTAAAGCACTGTTTGAGTGAAACATGTGAGGCTTACGCAGGTCAGGTCAGAAGAGGACTCTGGTTTGGACACATGATGACTGTTGAAGGATATTGCTCTCCTGTCTAGAAGATAAACAACACAACTTCAGATGTCTAAGTAACATTTATACTACTTTTTCAAAAGTTGGGTATAGCACAATTTTTAAAGAAATTAATACTATTATTATTATTATCACATTTATCAAATATTAAGAAGCACAACTATTTTGAACATCGACAATAGTAAATGTTTCTTGAGCACCATATCAGTACATTAGAATGATATCTGATGGATCATGTGACACTGAAGAGTAATGGCTGATGAAAATTCAGCTTTGCCATCACAGAAATAAATTACACGTTAAAATATATTAAAACAGAAAACAGCTATTTTAAATTACAATAACATTTAAGAATATTTACTGTATTTTTAAAAATAATATTTCAACCCAAATTAAAAAACAAACTGCTGAACAGTGTTGTATACATAGTGTTGTGTACATATTATGTAAATATTTTACTTCTTTTTTGTATATTTCAGCTATGTCACATTGTAAAGTTTATGCAGCAAAAATGACAAAATCTTGGCATCACTGAATTTGATTGGCCATCGGGGGGCATAATTCACCAAACTGCATTGGCATCTGAGACTAACATCTTTGAGTTGCTTATTCAATAAATACCAGGTCAAAGACAAAACAAACCACTTCTCTGTAAGAGAAGCAAAGGATCTAAACATCATCAACATATGTTGACAGAATGGTCTGGACAGGCTGAGAGCCCTCTCCATCACACGAGTGTCATTAACGTCAATCTCACTTTGATTCTGATAAAGCTTTCAAACATAAGGCAACCTTATAAAAAGTTCCAGACTAAGTGGGTTTGTTAGGATATGCTTGTGTAGATGGTTAAAACTAGAGACCGGATGTCTAAATGCCTGGACCTGGCACCCTATAAAGTGTTTTTATTGGCTTTAATGCCTCCTCGTGAACTTGTGTCCCATGTGTGACACACAAAGAGTGCAATTTACAGATTTGCCTTTGTGTGTGTAATACCTAGTAACATATATAACTATACACCATAAGATTTGTTAAAAAGTCTCTTACGCTCACCAAGGCTGCATTTATTTGATACAATAAAAGCAGAAATATCTTGAAATAATGTATTTAAAAATATTACATATTCCTGTGACAATAAAACTAATTTTTAACATCATTACCATTAGTCTTAGTGTCACACGATCCTTTTGAAATCCTTCTAATAAGCTTATATGCTGCTCAGGAAGCATTTATTATTATTACCAGTATTGAAAACAGTTGACATGTAAACCTTTTTAACATTCTAAATGTTTTTACTGTCACTTTTAACCAATTTTTTAACCAAAAGTATTATTTCTTAAAAATAAATGACCCCAAACTTTTGAACAATAGTGTATTTAGCACTAATTATCAAGGACTCAACTGACCTGTAGGCCCGGATGGGAAATTTCTAACGGAGGGCCGCTGAACAACATTGTAGGCCTCTCCCACAACAAACACCTTATACAGCACTGCATTGTGGTTGATGAAGCTCTGGATGACACACGGGGGCTTGATGTCCTTCAGATCTTCCTCGCTGAAGATGATGGCCATCTATCGAGCAGGAATCAAATCAACATCTTAACGCATTCCCGAGCAGGTAGGTTATAAATAGCCATGCTAAAATACATTCTTGGTGTTATCTTAAAATGCAAAGGAGCAAACAAGGAAGGTCAAATATAATGTATGTACTGTACTCTCACGACACTTATCCATCTATGTTCGTTGTTTTTCCGTTAGCTAAGTAAATGTGTGTGTGCTCACAGTCATAAAACACATGACCATCAACCTGTTTGCACAAACACAGTCGTTCAGCAGTCAGTGGTGACACATTAATCTAGTACGCCCCTCATTGTCAACACTGTAAAACAGAGTTACTAGTGTCTTCAAGCAGTATTCTGAAGGAATGTGAGTGAATGGAGACTTTGCCTTTACGTTAGTCACTGAGAATCAAAGATATAGTCACCATAGCAACGGAGGCTGCACCCCTGTTAATCATCCACGAGGACAGCAAGGTTACGTGTAATTCTGAGCGATGAGAGATTCAGCTTTAGTCTCTCTTTATTGGGGCGTATGTGTCAAAATGCTGTACAATTAATGTCGTTTTTATTAGATTTTATTTAGTATCACATTTAAGGCAATTTACATAAATCGCCTTCATAAGGCACATGTGGCCACAGTGTTGCTGAAATAAATTATAATGTGTGTTTTACAACTAATAATGATAATTATTGGACCTCTCAGTTCAATAGCTTTACAAAAATAGAAATCCTGCATGAAAAATTGTGACTGGAGTCCAGAATTAATGCTTTTAATGAGACACCACTCAGTGTTAGAAATGATTAACTAACATCATGCAGCACCTCTTATGTAATGGATCTGAATAGCACTGTGCTCTACTGTACTTATCTACTGCTTATTATGTAAGATATGAAAAATAGCGCAGGTTACAGTAGAGTAAAGTCTCTTACCTCGTGGGAGTTGATGCCATGAGCTACCTGGGTTTTGCAGACTGCAATCAAACAAAAATAGTGTAAAAATGTAGCACGCATGAGGAAATATGTAATAAGCAGTTTTTTTTTTTGTTTTTTTTTTAACTCCTTTTGTATGTAAACAGACATGAAATCTGCTGCTGATTTGAAAAGACTTACTGAAGGGAAACGTGATTCCATGTTTCTGAAGCTGCTTCAGAGTCTCAGTGCCACATTCACTCTTGAGGACAACAAATGGAGGCGAGCAGATTCTGTCATCTGCAGAAAACACACAAACACTCATGAGCACATACTACGGCTTTGTCTTGATCAATTACATTAAAAATGCACTTCATTTTGACTTGAATATATTTCTTTTGTGTTAAGAATGTCTTTAATTTCTGGTTAAAAATGTAGTTTGATAATGTAACTGTACTGATATCAATGACAAATGAAAAATATTAATTAATTACATTTTTTTTAAAAGTTTTATTTAATTTGTATTTGTTTAAATATTAACAAACCCCACTGTATCATATTTTTAAAAAAATGGTTTGGGTTATAAAATGTCCCATTGAGTGATCTTCTAAAAACTTAATAGAATGACAGAATTTCTAAAAAGTTAAAAATTTTAAATTGTCTAAAATATTTAGAAATTATTTTAATCATGATCCTGGAATAAATAAATAATTTAAATATAAATCTTTCATGGAGATATTATTATTTTTATGAAAAATATTAATAGGATAGAGATATTTTGCTATGTTTTTTAAATATTACAATTAAGATTTAATCATCTAAACTATATGTCAATGTCTGGATCTGATCATGATCTGATTCAAAATTTTACTTGTAAAGGTCTGGGAGATATAAAATATGGTATAACTCATTCTTAATTTCATTGTTCTTACTGTCTTTTCTCCCTAACTAACAACTTTCTTTTTGCTACACGCACATGAAAATGTAACCAGACAGAAACATCTTGACAAGATTAACCAGCACACCCTGAGCATAACTCTTCATAGACACCGAGTTTGGATGGAGGTCTTGATGTGCAGCCTGCACGCATTTTAAGTGATGACTAAACTTTATACAGAATAATATTACTATTGGATCCATGGAAACACATAAAACTAAACCACTGAGGTATCTGTGAATTTTCAGCTCGCTTTTGATCTGCAAACATCAATTAAGTCTTATAAACAGCTTCTATTCCATGAGTGAAAGTGCAGGCTATTTATAGCCGCTCAAAAACAACCTTTTTCTATGCTGCTCAGCGTATTACAGTAAAGCATCACATCTTACATTAGACAAGGAACATGAATCCATTTGATCAAACAAGCAATAACCTTTTAAGCAGCTAAATGCTGAATACAGCAATTTAATGTGTGACAGTGATTCCTGAGATCAACTAAAGTGTGCAATTGTAATTTATTATGAAACCATCGAATGAGCAATCAATTTACACAACCAAGTCAAATGACATGATAGCCAAAATAGCATTGAACTTTACTGGAAATAGCATGAGTAAGAACATATATGTAAGTCACATAATGCAGTACTTGCTTTACATTCAAACCCATGGCTCACGACAGCTTGTTGTCATCAATTCACATGGACTCGACACGGTGGTCGATTAGCTCATGGAAAAATGTGACTCATTTAACAAAATCAGTCATTAATGGCACTTGCGGATAGAGCCAAACATGCATGTATTGGGCAAGTAAGTTATTTTAAAAATGATCTTGTGTAATACAAAGGGTATATGAGCTGTGTTATCTTTCTTTTCCCAGAATCCACTGCACTGTTGTTTCATAAGCTAACAGCCATAGAGGCAGTTGCCTGGTGAACAGGCTCGAGAAAATAGTCACTCCCTTTGTATCCCAAACAGAGTCGTCTCTTTCTTAGAGACTGGGGAAGCACCAAGGCAGATGGTTAACTTCACACTAACCCTCAGCTGACACTTCTGTACCCACACGTCCCTCTGGACAACACTGACGCTCAGATATGGTTTTGATTGGACAACACTGGTTTCTCTGATCTGAATGCAAGAGTTTCTCTGTGTACAATTTTGGAAAGCAAGATCTATTATTTTATGAACTACATGTTCAATGGGGTCCAAAAAGCCACGCTGTCGCATTGACCACACAAGATGCTCTTTGGATCATTCTCAAAAACCTCATCAGGTTGTACTCAGACTCGTGGAGTTTATACAGCTTGAGTGCGTCTGTCATTAAAGCAAGGGGGACAAACCAAATAAGATATTATATAGTTCAAATACATTTAATTTAAGTAACTGCTTGACTCAGGTTTGTATCCCGACATAAAGAAATGGTAGCTAAATTATAAAAATTACTCAAAGTCGTTCCAAATGCATAAGACAGGGTTCCTCATATCTTACCCTGGAGGTCCGATGCACTGCAGAGTTTAGCTCCAACCCTGATAAAACTCACCTACCTGTGTTTTCTAATGATCCTTAAGACACTGATTAACATGCTCAGGTGTGTTTGATTAGGGTAAGATCCAAACTCTGCAGTGCATCGGACTTCCAAGGTAAGATTTGAGGAGCACTGGCATAAGATCTTCATTCATCTTTGGGGCACAAATTAAGATATTTTTGCAAAGCTTTCTGACTCAATGCAGAAACAACAACAACCCAACTGGCATGCCCAAGGCCCAAAATGGTAGTATGGGTATGTTAAAATAGCCCATGTGAAATCAGCGGTTTAACCATAGTGTTATAAAGCTATGAGAGAGAATAGCACGACACAAGCATGTAATGTCAGCATTTGTTATGCTACTATCCTTAACATGCATCAATGTTCTTACTATCTTTCTGGGTCAGTTGCATTACTGTCTGTGAAGGTTCAGAATCAAAAATATCTTAATTTTTGTTCCAAAGAAGAACAAAGGTCTTGTGATATGAGGGTGAGTGATCAATTAATTACTTTTTTATTATATGCTATAATTTATTATATTATACATATTTTTGTGGGTGAACTAACCACATTACACTATAGTTCAAAAGTTTGTTTGTTTTTTTTAATGTAGATTTTTAGCAATAAATTACATTTTAAAAATAATAAAAAAGAAAACGCTTATTTTAAAAGTCATCATATTTCACTGTATTGTTCTTGCTGAACAGTAGTGTATGTGTAGATACTTATGTGTGGAAATGTTTAGGCTGAATATTTTAAATAAGAGTGCAGATTTAGAATTCCTTAGGCACTACGCTATTCACCCAGCTGGTGATTCTGTTGGCTTGTAGTGATCCTGCGGGCCTCCTGTTATTTCTGTGGCCAGTGAATGCAGCAAGCGCAAGCAGCACAAAGAATGAACGACTCAGCAGCTTTAGGACATAAGCCCTCCATAAGCCTCACACTTCCCCTGTGGAAAGGCAAAACCCGCCCTCCTCGTGTTAGGTCGCCCCTGAAGAACAAAGGAGGTTCTAAAGGCCTGGTTTGCGGAACCATTTACAACATTCAGAATTAGAGGAAATGCTGTAAATGGTCTGGTCTACATTACAGCTTAGCGTTTCTAATACAACCAACACAAAAAGCAACCAAACAATATTAGTCTAGTCATGCGCCATTTAGAGGTGAGCTGATCTGGAATATATATAGCTGGGCTGCCCGTTATTAATAATTGTGTGTGTTTGTGGGATTACATCACACTCATGTATAACTGTGGATAAGTGCTGTAGACAGACCTTGCATGCATTCTTCAAGTTTATGGATTAGCTTGTATGACTTGCAGCGGTCCAACAAAGTACGAATGGCTGGAAGAGGGTCGAGAATCAGTGTTTCAGGATGAGCATCTATGTAGTCCTGGAAAGAGGTTCAAACATACAATTCTTGAGGTCTTGCTTTGTATATGCAGGGAGAAAAAAAATGTATGGACACTTGAGCTGATTTACCTGAACACCCTGAACAAGCAGCAGAGACTCTGTGACATTTTGGTCAGCATCAACAATGTGGTCAGTCAGCTTGTGGATGATGACATCAAATGGACCCTGCGTCTCAATCGGCTGGCTCAGGTCCAGCTAGAGCGGAAGAGCAAGATAAAGAGCTCAGTAAACATCCATTAGACATTTGTTAACAATACCCCTCTTGGGGAGAATTCTTGTGTCAATATAAGAATAGGCAGAGGATGTCTTTTTCTCAAAAATACACCTGTGTGTGTCATTTGGCAGACCTTCATTATTATAATTAGCGAATGCAGTAGGTTGACTAAAAAAAGCATGCCTACATTTTGAAGCCTACAAGTTCTGTTTGCTTAAGGGGGGCATTTAAAAACAGATGTTTCTGACGTAATGTTAATTGTGAGGTGTGATCTGTGCCATCACTCATAACGTGTACCGCTTAACGCTGGTGCTCTAAAGCTCAGATCTGAAGCGAATAGAGATAAAAATGCAATGACTAATTAAATTATTTTCCATTAATACACTGGAGAAGCAATCAACTTTTTGTGTGTGTGACAGAACAATGTGTTCTGAAGGTTTTACATGCCGTCTTAAATGGAAAATGTCTGCTTGGGCTACGCAGAACATGCGGTCCCTTTGGATTTAACCTTCGGCAATGAGAGCATATTTCTCTTGGATCAGACCACAAAGGTTCTTGGCAAACGTCAGAGGCATTTTAACATGGCCTAGGCACTTAATAGAGGACAGGGGCATCCCTAAGTGCACTTTTATTTCAGATGCTTAGACCAAGTACAAAGTCTGTCTTTTAAAAGCAGCACCAAATTAAGTACTGGGACTGCGTGGCCCACCAGAGCTAATCCTAAGGGTCTTAATATCTTACTCCGTAAATGGCTTCTTTTCAGATGATGTTTGGAAATACTCTCATAGCCAGCAGAGACGGGTGATGAAGACGATGACACACAGATTCCACCTCATGACACATCAGAGAAAAGACCCCTACACTTCCTTTTTGTAGAGGATATTTAGCTGATGCTTATATCATCTGATATAAAGCATGAGACAGCCATGCTTTACATCACATTACTGTTGTTGTAGCATTTCAATTAGTCAGTAGCTTTTTAAATAACAATCGGCAAAAGAGCTTTATTGCTTCCTGGATCTAAAGAGGCTTTTTTTGCTTTCCTAGATTATTGTTTTTTCATAAGACTTATGAAAATCAATACATCAAATGCAAACCTAGGGTGTGACGGCAAACAAAAGTCCTTCATTATATTGCAATTTAAAATACATTCAAATAGAAAACAGTTACTTTTAACTTCAGTGTTTTTACTGTCATTTTGATCAAATAAGCACAAGAGACTTCTAAAAAATACTTTTTCATTAAAACAACTTACTGAAGTTAATAAGGATACGTGTTCCCTTCCATGACCCTTGGATTATCATATTTTGGAAATTAGTGTTGGTAAATTATTGAGAAAGTGTAATTATCTTATCTTAGTTTTTAGACTGTATGTAAATGTACTATGAACCTATAAAATATTTTAATAAGTAAAGTAGTACAGGCTCAGAAGAGAAACTAGAGTATGATGACCAACACAACAATTGTAATAGTATGTACCCACAAAAGATAAATATTCCAAGACTTCATTTTCAAAACCAAAAAAAAAGTGATAAGATTAAGCCTTTTCCCCTTGATTGCTTTTAGTAACTTAATAATTAAATAATCTCATTATCTTAAACAAATTAATGACACCCCCTGTCCATGGACTGATTGCTAGATAGTTAAGTACTTTAGAGACCATATAAAATCTATGACTGGGTGCAGCTGGGTAGCCTATTGCATGAGCGGTAAACAGGTCAAAGTCCATTCTTTACTCTCCGGTAAGTTCGGTTTCCACGCCCTACATGTCGTGGATAGCAAAGAGTTGTACATCTCGTTGGTGGAGAAAGGCCCTCGTTGTTTCAGTCATCCAGACAGCTACACTGATAAATGTCTAAATCACAATAAAGGCCCAGAATGAGGGACCAAGGACCTTGCTTTAGTCTACCAGCCTTCACATGAATGTCCCAAAACAAAACAAGGTGACTCTGTTCTGCCATCACTCACGTACTTTCCATGGCAAAACATTAAAGAACAATATTTGTCCATAAACATATACACTAAGCGATTTATTTATTTTTAAAGACAGATTAACAAGCAAATCAACACCTCATTTCCACTGCAAGCTGCTTAGTTTGTTATAGGCAGCACTTTACGTATCTCAGGGCCACTTCAGTTCCTCTTTTACTTGACACAGTCTAAACATGCTTGACAAGGGCATGTCCTGCTGGAATGCACAAATACTGTCTTTATGTTCACTGAAAACATTACCACAAAAACTCTCATTTTCTCCAAAACAAAGCATTTCTTCAAAGTCATTGATACAAACTAGTAATGTTTTGTATTTAATAATATAATATTTTTATTTACTATTTTTATTTTGAAATAAATAAATAAATAAATAATATTTAGTGCCATCAAACCAATAATTGCGATTAATCACATCCAACATTAGTTTTTGAACGTGTACAGTGTATATTTATTATAGTATGTATATTAAAGTACACACACATATACAGTATATATTTCAAGATTTGTTTATACATTTATATATTCATATTCCTATATTTTTTATTATATATAAATTAGTGCTGTCAAATAATTAATCGCGATTAATCGCATCCAAATTAAAAGTTTTTCTTTACATAATATATGTGTTTATGCTAAGTTTATTTATTGTGTTTATATTAAAACACACAGGAACAGTATATATTTTTATAGTATTACATATAAATGCATTTATACATTTTATTTTCTTATATTTGATATTATTTCTAAATATTTTTAATATATAAACAACATGTTTTCATTAAATATATACATGCATGTGTTTGTATTTATATATACTTAATAAATATACACAGTACATACAAA
>JAUCMT010000048.1:9878229-9889136 GCA_032357475.1 Enteromius thamalakanensis
TTGTATTTATATATACTTAATAAATATACACAGTACATACAAATATATTATGTAAAGAAAAACTTTTATTTTGGATGTGATTAATCGCGATTAATCATTTGACAGCTCTAATATAAATATATTTAATATATAAGCATAACATATTTTTCTTGAATATATACCTGTATGTGTTTGTAGTTATATTTACACAACAAATATACACAATATACACATATATGTAAACAAACACTTATTCTGAATGTGATTAATAAAATAATAATAAATCCTACACTGTATATATATACATATATATAAAAAATGCCACTATATTCTGATCTATAAGTCGTGACTTATTAGTGCCAAGGTGAAACAAAGGAAAGGTGCCACAAGTGCAACAGAATCATTCAATAACTCGCCATCCTTGAGCAAACACAGCATGATGGTGATGGCATAACTTGAAAAAAAGTTAAAAAAAATAAATTCTCCAAAAATCATTTTCTTTACTTGAGTCAAGCCAAGAATGTTAGATTAAACAGGGACAAATGGAAGTCTTAAATACCTCTGTGTACAATGCTGTCCCACTGCACTAATGTCCTCAGCATAACCTTATAGAATTACTTGATTAGACAATGCTTCAGCTTAGACAATAAAAGCGGCTTGTATCAGCCTGATATGAAAAAGGCTAATCAGAGCATTTTTCATGCAATTTTGTAGAAGCAAATTTATGTTTTGTTATGTTAGGCTATATAAGGCCTTGGCTGATAACAGTTTTGAAGCAAAAAAGTCTATAAATTGTTATTACTGGCATTTGTTCAATGGCAAAGTAAAAAAGCCACAGAACATTTCATGCAATAACAGTATGAACATTAAAAAAACGCCTTACAGTAGGCAACACCAGCCTTACTAAACAACACATTTATTATTATGCAATACAGACCTCATAATGTGATTAACTCTGCAGTAATGCAGTAACAGTACGTAACCCGGATGGCGATATTCTAAATTTAAGTGTCCCGAGGCGTAATAGCTGCATTACCATTTAATGAAAGGCATGTTTGTAATGTTTCAAGCAGATGTTGAAGAGTATATTGCGATGTTATTGTGGAAGCAGCCTCACATTAATGAGCAGGCTTTTGCGTCATTGAAAAGCCGTAAGAAAGAAAGAAAAACGCCATAAGGTTATCTTACCTGGATCATCTCTATGCCTTGTTTCCTGGAAAACAAAAAAGTGGAAACATAAACTATGAATATTTTATATTGATTCAATGTGACATGCAGCTAAAGTACTCTTTACACATTGGCTTCAACTAAAAATAATGAAAACTTCACAAGACAAATTATTAGGAAGACCGAAATTAAAATAGGGCTGAGAGAACAGATGTGTGGAAATTTCTCCTTATTCTCTCTCACAATCCCAGGAACAAAAAACACATATGCTTGAAATGAAGTATCATCCCTTTCCATTCCCAGACACATTTATGTGATTGACAAACAAACACTGTTTAAATGATAATGCAGATCAGTGTGTCTGATTAGTTCTTTTGTTATAAGAATGACTGTATTTTGGCAACTGTAAGTCATTAACAATAGTACCTGAAGATGACAATTCTGTTGTGATTTAATTGAATGTAGATTATCAGTGCTGCTGAGTCAGTAGTTTGTTTCTAAAGCCTCAGAACTAGGTGAAAATATCTAAGCCTTTCATCAAATGCCCCAAGACAAAAAAAAAACAGGCAACAACAATAACAAATTACTCAGCATTTTGAAAAAGCTTAGGTAAAATCTCTTTGAAAACCGGTTATCTTTAGGCTGGAACATGCTTGTAAAAGACAGATCATGTTACATTAACTCAGAAATGTCATGTAGCCCACGCACTTTACGTCACCCGCACAGATACGTATCAAAGGCATATTCAGTGCCTCCCTCCGCAAACACAGCATTTATAGCTTTATAGCCACATTGATGAAAATGCAATGTAAACTTAAAAAATGCAAGTAATACAATTTGGCTTTATATCAGTTAAGTAACAGGCACAGTCTTGCGGCAGACTCTTAGGAATGCACCGAGTCTAAAAAGATATGCGAGCAATGTTACTCCTAATTCAGTAAAATCTAGGACTGCCAGCCTGTCTGGTGCTTATCCAGGTGAACTTTGTCCAGGCCTTTGTCTTTTTTATGGTGAAAATTTCCACAGACTGTTTTATGGCTATCTAATTATGAGAATCCCAGGACAGTGTTACAAGTTACAGAGAGTTTTATAAGCTATCAAGGACAGTTCATAAGGGACTCCCTCGAATAGCAAATGCTGACTATGCTGATTTTGGTTTTATGATTGATGCTGGATGGATGCAAGTTTTGCATAAGAGTAGTGGTTTGTGGGGGGTGGGGGCAGGAGGAGAGTAGTTTCACATTTTTCAGACAAGATTGTTCAGAAAATACAAACTGCAGAAATGATGGTGAGAAATAGTGAAGAAATACCTTTTTATTACATTTACTGGATGCAATAAAGTGAGTGAAACAGTGTCGACAAGAGGACATGAGTAGGTGTGATGAAACATGTTTCCTATATTTTATAACACTTATTAACACTAATCCCGCTTGTTTGAAATCTCTACAACACATTCATTTGACACACTAGCACCCCTCAAAAAACAAATATCTCTTTTTCCTAATATTAAAAGGTAGCCTGAGCAGTTTTAACATGCGTTCCTTAAAATGAACTAGTATATATTTCACACTAGCACATAGTAGATAATAATCCAAACAGTTACTCTTTTATATTGACAGCAACCATTTCTTAAATTGCTTATTAGTTTACCAATAGTTTATTATTATTTTACAGAACTGTTATTAGACACTAGGCTACTTGTTTCTTTGCTACTAGTCAATAACTATTCAATAATGATTCCATCGTTGTACTTTTGTTTTGATTGAAGATCACAAGATGACAACTGAATAGAAGCATTTTAATAAACATTAGTATGTTCTATAACATTTATAATTGTTACTAGTTACATATGCATTTTTGCATTTAAGTTATTTCAATTAAAAACACTTAACTATGTAAACTAGCACTTAAATTACTAATTCTAGTAATAAATGGAGAATAGTTTGAAGTGAATAGCAGCAGACTATCTAAAAATATATAATAATAATTATTGTAATTATTATAAAAGGTCTGCTTATATTAATCACTAATGGACTTAGCTACTAACTAGCGTAGTGTTACGCACCTGCACATTTCCACGAAAGTCTGGAAACTGAGTTTTTTAATCTTCTTTTCGCTGAGCCAGTATCCAACTCGCTTTCCCTTCATGAACGTCTGCATCTCTGGAGAGAGAGAGAGAGCTATATGTCAGTCCAACTGCAAAATATCCTTATTAATCAAGAAATCGACCAGCAGTGTAAGTAACCTTTTATAAGCTACATGCAAGAAGAATAGTTTGGTGGTTAATGTCAAAAAATACACTGAATTCAAACGAATTTGAACTCACCTGACTTCAGTGCTGAATCAATGCGTTCCGATCAGTTACGAGTCTCTCTGCCTTACTTGTCGTAAAGTCCACGTTACAGGTTTAGACTGTCGTCAATAGTCCATCCAGGTTTGCTAGTGTCCTCCAGAATGCGTGTGCCTCTGTCTAAATAGTTGTTCAATTTTATGGCAACTTCGTCACATTATTTATATGACACCAACACATATCGACATAACAAACACACCATGACACATCACTGCGCGAAACCGGCGCGTGGGTCTCTTGCCTAACCTCAGTCTTATTTATCCAAGTGGTCTGTCCATTTCAAGGCAAGGCTGTCGATTAACAGGGTAACGATGATTGGCCATTTGGATAGCAACGAAACTTATTTACCCAGGCACACCCAGAGGCGGGCTCAAGGCACTGGTAAAACTTGTGTGGTGTTTGCAAAGTGGCTGCATTCATTTCATTCATTCATTCATTGGTGTTTCACAAGTTAAAATCTGTCACAATAAGAATTAAGAGAAAAATAAAAAGGGGTGCAGTGGCTTGTTTGAGTGACGTAGATTGTAAATCTGTTTTGTACAGTTTTGTACAACTGTATTATATAATACAATATACGACACAGTATAAAGTATATATTTATTGCGTTTTATACTTAGCTCTAGCATTCATTAACATTATACTTTAAATACTATACTATATTATATACAGTATAATACAGTTTACTGTTTTTTAGTATTTACTATAAATTACTAAAGTATTTTTCCTGTGGGATAATTGTAAGTACTTTTCATTTGGGTTAGATATTTCAATTAGGCTGTAGAAAACAGTTTCATATAAAATATTAAAACTTTAAAATGATTTAGGCTATTTGTAGGATTTAAATATGTGACATTACTGGTCAAGTATGGTCAACAGGTTACCCCACACTGCGCACACCGTGTTTCTTGCTATGTTTGGTATCATTTATTTATTTATTTATTTATTTATTTTATAAAGTATAATAACCTAAAATTGGGCTAAAAATATAAGATAAGCACCCCCCCAAAAAAGAAAAAAAGGAGTTAATTTGTGCTTGGTTAAATATTGGAGTTCACCACTTTGCTCATGTTTTACGTTTTTTTTTACAGACGCTAGGAAGAACTCTTTTCTCACTCAGACACAACTGCTACAAATATTTGTAAATACAGGACGTTTTGCACATGCTTACATACTGTTTTCAAAACTGTTAAACTTATGTTCCAAACAATAACATAATGCAAAACTATCTAGAGTAAGATAGCAATAACAGCAATATTCAACAGCAATATTTCAACAGCAATATTTTATTTTTATAGTGTAGGATTACTATTGTATCTGTATCAGTGGATGATGTGTATGCAAATTCGTGTATTTTGGAACTACTTAGTGCAAAAAAATAAAAATAAATAAACAACATAAAATATTGACGAATTCTGCATCATATCTGATTAATTCCAGTAACATATATTGCAGTTAGAAACAATATTTATAGCAATTATAAACATAGATGTGTCCTTGCTTTACACAAAAAACTGCATGTTGTTAGTGTTTTTTAGATCATTAGTTTGTGGGTGACAAAGTGTGTTTGTCGGCTGTCAACCTTTGCTAGTGTTCTGGAAGAATGAGTTTAGTTTATTTAAGACCTAAGTAAAGTGTTTTGGTAGTTGTAGTGCATTTTGAATGTGAAATGAACTGCTTTGCCGAGCTGAAAGACAGTTAGGAGAATTGTGTAAAGAGTTTTGCAAAAATGACCTAAGTATTGAGAAGTGTGTCCTAGCGTCTGTAAAAGCCCGTAATATCTGGCATTGTATGTGACACAGCAATGCTCTGGGGGGCGCTAGAGTACTTCGCGAGGTCGAATAAAGTCAGCGTAGATTCACGGGAAAACGTCCCGGATGTTTCAATTCCAGGAAGTGAGTCCTATGACAACAGTCCTGTGACAGCGTTGTGTGTTTTGACTTGAGAAACATATTGCTCTGAAAACCGCGCAAAATGGATTGATCGTGTGATCACAGTAAGTAACCCTCATGTGTAATCATGCCTTAGCGGATATAATGTGTGCGTGTTGCTATATAATGACAACGGCACTAGTCAACAGCTTTAAGAAATCTCCAGATATTGAGGTTTCTTGTGCTTTAAGGACTTCCTCCTTGTATATTTAATATTTCAAGCTAGAGTTTTAAAATATAGGAAAGCGTTTTGTACGACATCTAGGAAGTTAATGGTTTGGAAAATGACATTTTAGTGTTATTTTTTAATGGATATAATATAAACCAGTATATTTATTAACTATCAGTGATGATTGAGTTGATTAGCTTTTTATTTCCTGAAGGTTTGATCCTGAATGCATGATTTCCCAACCACGTGTTTGATTTCTTGTCATTGTTTGCATTTGCTGTTTCTATTTCTCCAGAGAAGAGCATGGAGAATGATGAATTTCCGCCAGCGGATGGGGTGGATAGGTGTCGGACTGTACTTGTTGGCCAGTGTTGCTGCAGTGTATTATATATTTGAGATCAGCCAAACATACAACCGACTTGCACTGGCACAAGTAGAAAAGGCGGCTGGAGCGCAGACAAAATGGTCGGGAGATGCTTCTTCCTCTTCCCCGTCTTCAACCTCATGGATCGTGACTCTGAAAACGAGACTTCTCCTCCTGCCCTTCTGGGTGTGGGCCACTATTTTCCTCATTCCCTACCTCCAGGTGTTTCTCTTTCTTTACTCCTGCACAAGGGCGGACCCCAAGACTGTAGGATACTGTATTCTGCCCATCTGCCTTGCTGTTCTCTGCAACCGTCACCAAACCTTCGCCAAGGCCTCCAATCAGATCAGCAGACTGCAGCTGATTGACACTTGAAGTGATGTTAAAGATGAGGAGGTGCCATACAGTGTGATGTCTTAGGGGTTGGGCAATACAAAAGTGCATTCATCAATAAGATCATTTTTTTAAGACTTGGTCCTGTTTTTTTGTTTTGGTTTTGGTTTAGGAATTAAAAGGGGCAAGCGTTTAGGATTAATTCCTTTTTGTAATTTTTTTTGTCTTTATCTAAAAGAGTCACTTGCAGTTGTATTTTTAGCAAAAACAAAAACTGGACTACAGGTGACGTTTCGTACTCTTTCAAATGGATGGCAGAATAGACTAGCATTTTAATTAAAGTAGATTTATAACAGGATCCAGAAGTGTTTTTCATGTTTGCTCAGTCTTATGGTACTTTTTTAGAAGCTTTGTCTTGATTTAACTGAAAAAACTTTTATAATTGAAATAAAATTTGATAAAGTGAAATCTAATGGAGGCTATTAAGCCATTGTTCAAGATGTGGAGATTGTTGATGGGGCTGCATGTTGAAATCTGTGTACTATTTGAATTGCACTTCTAATGGTGGGTAGATTTACAAAAAATCAAGATGAATGAAGATTTATCAGTGTGGACAGCTGTAATAGTTTCTATACTACGAGGCCAATGGATTTGTAGCGTCACTCTAAGGCATTTGTTCTCAACTCCAGTGGACATTTTATTAGTAGAAAATAAGACAGTGGTGCCACGTGTGTATTTTCCATTTGTTTATGATAGTGTCTATCTTTTTATTTGTTTTGAATATAAAATGCACACAAGACAGGAACAAAGAAAGGAGTTGTAATAAGTAAAGATTGTATTAAAAATAATTTTTCGCTCAAATACGATTTCTTGTCAGCTCTAGACATGGCAAGGGTGTGTTCTTCAAATCATCTGTTTATTTGACCCACATTATTTTTGTATCCTAGTGATTATCAAGTGACAAGACACATGTACTTCAGAAGACAAATTGTTGATATTCATGTTTGTGTGGAATACTTGTGAACTCAATCTCTTGTCTTCAATCATTTTACAGTGTGAGTAATCTAATCTTGCATAAGAGATGCAAAGGTTATTCAGAAAAGGTGTGGTAGGTTGTATTGAGTCTGGCACAGAACTTCTCAACTTCAACCTGTGCCGCAGACTCAAGTGTTTTGATTTTTACAATCATGTATTTTTGTCAACAGTGTCTTTTATTGTTCAAAGACAAATCATTTTTGTCTAAAAGGGCTTGACTGAATTTATAATGATGATGTTTAATGGGTGTTTGTTTATAACTTTCCATTGCAATCTTAATACACTGTGGTTTGAAACAACTCTGGCATAACATCAATAAAGAAACGTGACGTGCAGTCTGTGTTCTTTTGTAACTGCTATATTGATTTCTCAATCAGAAGCTCAGACATTTTATTTGACGATTCGAATCCAGTTTATTGCACAGTGATGTATTATCACCTGTTGGCTGAAGAAAGCACAGTACTGATAACCACTGTCAATTTGTAACTTTTTACAACAGGAAGAATGGGTTGAAAGAACAAATTTACTTTCACACGGTTACACGTTTAGCCTTTTAGAGAAACTTGAAAAAATAACTTATAACAAAAATGTAACAAAATAAGGCAAACATAGTCTTTAAGTTGTGGCGGACAGGTTTTTCCGAGGAGGGGGGTACTGATGTAACAACACATCTTTATGAAATGACAGTTGTGAAGATCATGACCGCAAGGTTTTTATGCGCTTGTTTGGAGGCTCTGTGTTTGAGGCTCTCTTTTTAGTGGCCATTTCTGCGGTATTATCCTCTTCGTCACTGTCCTCTTCCTCTTCTATGACATAGGTTTCAAAAATAGAAATGAGTCAATTAATAAAACAATTACGACAAAATATAACTGCATTGGCTTAATTGTAACAAGTATTCTACAGTAAGTAAATAAATAAAAACGATTGAAGGAGCTTGCGTCATATGAAAGGAGGCTGCCAAATTTGTAGTCTTTATTGTATGTTTTTTTATTTTTAATCTGCAGTTTTCCATAAACAACCCAGTCTTACCATCTACATCTGCTGTGCTGTTTTCCGCTGAACCCCTTTCTTGTTCAACAAGAGCCGTCAGAACTTCAGAAATATCAGCATTTAATTTCTTGATGCTAGTTATCATTGATTTCAAGTTGCCATCTGCTTGGACTGTAAACTGGCTTGTCTGTCCGTCTCGGTACCTCAGCTCTCCCTTCAGCTCGCACGCTGCCATATTGCAAGTACAGACAGTAAGTCGGTTGCCAGATCTCACAAGAAAACCACTTAACATGGACTGAAAAAATGTAATGTATGAAATTATTTCTGAAATAGAATGGAATAGATTAATTACAGGCTAAACTACAAAATTCTTAAAATTATTATTATTAGCAGTAATTACTTTCATTTTACAAATCATTTTACTAAAACAAAGCTAAAATATTTAAAGTTATAGAACTGGTCATTAAATAAATGCAACCGGGAGCATATTAACAATATTAATAATGAACAACATGTAGACATAAGCACAAATAAGAACATAACAATGTAAAAATATGACATTTAAAAATATATATATATACTATATATCAAACAAAAAAGATCGTATAAGTGACACGCTATTTTACGTGGGATATTTAGTGGACATGGCAACACGGATCTACCCTTTGAACACTGACCTATTAAATTAGTTTTGCGAAAATTATTATTTTTTATTTTTATCCATAATTACTAAGGTAATGTGGGTGTGGTGTGTGAATACACGTTAGTCATAAAAAATGCCCTGAAATTATAAATTCTATTTACAACTCCCGCAACTCTCCCGCCATAACATCTTGTATTTGCATAAACCGGAAGCAGCATTGGTTTTGTTATTGTCACAGTTAATCCCGAGAAATTGTTCGGGTAATGTCAAATTGCATAACACTCTCCTACATCTTTCTTTAGTTCTGTTACAGAGGTCCCGCTGTCTCCAGTAAAACGTGATCTAGTTGACAGTTTAGTTAGTTCGTGTGTCGTTTCGTGCCCTGGAACAGGAACTAGAATTTTTTTTTGCGCTCATCTCTTCAAGGATGGCGGCAAATGATGGAGAGGAGGAGGCTACTGTATCTCTGGTGGACGTCTTGGAGGAGGATGAAGAACTGGAGAACGAAGCCTCAGCTGTTCTCGGAGGGAGTGATTCAGAGAAGTGCTCCTATCCAGAGGTTTGGCGTCTTTGAGTTTTCATATAATCCGTTTTTAGCAAGCGGATAATACCTTGACACAGCCTATTCCATCTCCGTATCCAACATAATATTATTGATTTGATTTGGGTTTAGCACAAAACATTATTAATAATGCGTGGATGCTGCGTCTATTTGTTGATAATAAACCTTATTGCTATATAAAAACATATAAAAATGAGATGCCCTTAACTGTAGCTGTCAGCAAATGCACTGAATTAGAATAAATATTCTCAACTGAAAATAAGTTATATGTACTGAAAACAAGATGACTCTTTTTGTCCTGACAGGGATATGTAAAGCGTCAGGCTCTGTATGCCTGCAACACCTGCACACCAAAGGGAGGAGAGCCAGCTGGCATCTGTCTGGCATGCTCCTACAAGTGCCATGAAGGCCATGACCTTTTTGAGCTATATACCAAGAGGTAAATATTCCCACAATTCAGCTAAAATAACCACTTAAGCTGTGACACTGTTAGAAGAACATTTACTGCTGCTCTAACCCATTTAAGCAGAGATTGATTGGATCTGACATTGATTGTTTGCTGAAGTTCCATCTGCATTTTGTAAACTATTTTATGAATATGTTTTTGTCAGTATGACAGAGGGATTATTTAGCTGCACTAGCAGCATCATAGGCCATGCAAGTGATTGGGAACCATCACATAAAACTTAATATTCTAGGCATCAGTGTTTTTAGATGGATTTATACACACATTCTACATTAAATTGAGCTTGCTGAGACATTGTCATATTGCGTATTCTGCATTCATTTTTTAAACCTCATTGATATTACAGGAATTTTCGATGTGATTGTGGAAATGACAAGTTTGGGGAAATGGAGTGCAAGCTATTTGCGGTGAGAGATGCTTTTCCTGTTAGCTTTAGTTTGAGTTTTTTCTTTTAATTCTTCTAATCTGATGGATTTCTGTTACACAGGATAAAGAGAAAATGAATTCAGGGAACAAATACAGCCATAATTTTTTTGGCTTGTATTGCACATGTGACAGACCCTACCCAGATCCAGAAGATGAGGTGATGTGTGGTTATTTTATATTGCAAATATTGTGAATCTGTATTTAGATTCGTATTGTGTTTGGATGTTTAGAGTGCTTTTGTTCTATTACATATAGTAGATGACATGCATATATGAACCATGCTCTCTCTTCAGGTTGCAGATGAGATGATCCAGTGTATCATGTGTGAAGACTGGTTTCATGGTCGGGTTAGTATTAGACCAGATTACAGTCAAGCGTGGTTAATGTTCTGTGTGTGTAGATGAGGAGCATAATGCATTCAGGGGCCTGTACCATGATGGTGGCTAAACAAACTCAGAGTTACAGGATTAGTTTTGGGTTGACAAATCCAAACCG
>JAUCMT010000048.1:9889236-9925186 GCA_032357475.1 Enteromius thamalakanensis
GGTGCACACAAAGGGTTAAAAATTAAAGGCACAAGTTGAATAAATACATCTGTCCCCGCCGGCGGGTACGCAGAGTTAAATTAATTCCATTTGCATGGACTTTGTGCTTTGTAACAGGCATACTATACACTAAAGCAAGTGAGAAGAAAAAAAAAATAATAATTTGCAGTGTTACTAAAATGGAAAGCAGGTTGGTGAAAGCAAATATCCATAGCCACTGCCACTTTCTATCATGAATGACAAACAAATAGCAAAGCAATCCAGTTTCAGATGACTTGTTGATATAACACACACGAATGAAATGAAAACTCTTTCTCAAAAATTGGAGGTGCTTCCAGCCCACCACTTTTGATGTTTCAACCAAGGCCATGCTCATGCTACATGATGTTTGAAAGATTTTTCTATTTTCTTCTGTGACAAAAACCTAAGATTGGAGCAGAATTATGTTTTTGCTCTGATCACAGGCTCTTGTTAAGTATAAACAGTTCAGTGGTTTATTTTAGGATGTCACAGGTGTTTCAACATTTTCAAGCAAATAACCTTAAATAAATAATCTAAGAATAACGTAGCTCTTCAATCAATAGAGAGGATAGATTTCATGAACAGTATTTGCTTTAGCCATTTACTTTTTTAGTTTTTACAGAGTTTATACAGAGGGGAAACTTAAACCAAGAAAAACAATTATATTCAATAAAATCAAGAAATGTAGTTATCACAACAAATCTGACATGGCTTGAGACATGAAATAATTCTTTCACCACACTCAGAGTGAAATGTATTATATTAAAGAAACTGGTTACATTTAAGACATAAAAAAAATTACATGCTTTATGGTTTAAAAGATTTGTTAAAAATGTCCCTAAATAGGTGAAGAGGAATCAGCGAGAAAAATTGCCCTGGATAAAAATTTAATTTCTGACACTCATTTAAAAAGGCAGCTTCTCATTTCTGGGAAAGTCTAATTTATCATGTTTTTATGTTTTAAAAGTTTTTTTTTCCCTGTTGGTTGAGGATCCTCTTGGCCAGAGATCTTGTAATATGTTGTCCTCATCTGCACCAGTGTTGGAGAAGCTACTTTAAAAATGTTGTTTGCCAATACAGATTCATGATTAAGAACTGAGTAAATGTAATTTAAAACTGAGAACTGGTTAAAAAAACAGTTAGCCACAATAGTGTTCATAAAAAAGTATCTTATTAAGCTGAAGTCAACCTGATCTCATAAAAATATGCACACTTCACGTACATTACTGTAAGTTTTGTCGCAGTTTTAAAAAAAAATGTCCACTGAGTGCCGCTAAAACACAGGTATGTGAACCCTGGCACATTTCTATTTTGTTTATATAGGTATGCATTTTTGTGTTTATGTTACGTTGCTTCAGGTACGTAGTGTGATGGTTCAGAATTTACATATTCGGGGACTGATGCTAAAAGTTAATGTTCTATTGTGTTGGAAATATGCCTTACACCAAATTCAACCCTAAACCTACCCAATAGTGTTAACAAATGCAAAATTGATATAAAAAAAAAAAAACATTTGTTGATGCAACCATGCCGTTATATAATGTTTGAAACCCATAAATATGAAGCTGGATATGTGTGATGATAACATTCAGCGTCAGTTTTCAAATCTCCCTACATATTAATATTGTTTTAAAGTCATAACATGGTATTTTATAAGCAATTGTGTGAAAATTATGCTTTATTTACCACAGATAACTTAATTTCAAAATTCTGCAGATTTTGTTTATTATTTCTGCATATGTTGTACATTCTGTGCAACTTCATATGTTCCTTGTAATTGCAATGTTCTTGATCAAAAAAGGTATTAAAATCCCTGCTGTGGCAAGTAAGTGGAATAAATGTTTTTAACCTCATAGCTTTTAATGAGCTGTGACACTGCTATGACAACAAGATGGCCAAGAGATATGTGAAAAATGACCAGTACAGTTGTGTATAAGAGCTTAACATAACAGATATTCCTGTAGATGGGTTGTCAGCTTGCTTATTCAAAGCTGCTTGTCAATTATGCTAATTTAGGCCGCTAATTGACTCATTAAATTTGAATTCACTTGGACTGGAGGTGCAGTCCCAGTGAATTCACTTCCCTGGATGCCAGTGCCAGTGTGCATGGGTTTTATATATGCCAAGGGACTTTCTGATTATTCACAGTTTTCCAATCCTGTCTGTGACGCACCAGAAATGGAGAATGAGAGTGAAATGGTCATCGGATAAAGCTTTTTGTAAACCGGTCAAAGGGACTGTATGTCAATATTTTTGAGGTAAAAGCAACAGACTAATTGTGCGTGCAGCAGTAATTGTGTAGCACGAGACAGACGAGTGACATGCTGAGGAGGTGCAAGGTTTGCAGAGATTAACAGGAGGAGAGAGATTGTGGGTCTAATGATGGTGTGGAATGATTCACAGGAGCACAGCTGGTAAAAGAGGGCTTTTGAGAGATTTTGAGAGAAAAGATGGTGGGAGATGAAAAGATATAAAGTACCAGAGCTGTTGTGGAATAAAAACAGTGAATGAGAGAATTAAATAAGCCAAAAAAGAACATTTGGACAGAAAGATGCTGGATACAGTCAGTCTTTTGAAGTGTGTAAGGATAGATGGAAAACATTTTGAAAAGAAACACTGATGGGTTCTTTTCCAAATCTAGTGAGCTGTCTTGTGGTCTGACAGACACCTGTCTTAAGCACCCTGATGAAAATGGAATCTCAAAAGTAACGCATTTGGAACTTTCTACATATAATAAAAAATACCTCTCTAAGTCATACAAATACTGAGGACTCTGCAAAAAATAGAACCTTTTTTTTTGTAAATCTATTAAGGGAACTACACTCTTAACCCATTAATTTGCTTTTTTATCATTTACTGGATGAGGATCAAGGATATGGATTTTTAAATTTTCACTAAAAGGAAAAAAAAAAATAATAAATTAAAAAAAATAAATAAATAAGTATATATATATATTTATATTTATACATATATATATGTTGTAACGAGGACAACTTCACAAGTTCCTCATATTCATAAGAATAAAGCAAATTTGGCGTGCTGTCCATGGGGCGAGCTGGGAGAGCTGCGGACCCTGAGCCCTAGTGGTTTGAACCCTAGCGAGGGCAAGAGATCTGTGTCCGGCTTGGTCCCCACATGGCCCCCAGCTCCCCAAAATAAAATGTATACTTTCATTGTAACACCTAGCCCCACCTTTACCCTACCCACTTCTGAACAATATAAAACACACACATACAATATAAGCGCAGTCACAGGTATTTATTGCAAAACCTGACAATAAGCAGTAAAAAAAGCATTACCAACAAGCTGTGTTGCATTTCAAGTTCTTCTAAAGCCATACAATGTCTTTATGCAAAGAAGAGAGTAAAATTCAAGGTTTTAATCGCTGAAATTATCCCGCTCCGTTAACGCGTTCACATCTTATTCAAAAGACACTCTTCACAGCACAGCAGGATTCACAGCAGCACTCACCAGATTTCTCACCACACCAGCAAAGTCACTTCTTAAGTTATACAATTACTTCTGTCAATAAAATCAACCCTTCGGGGGTTAAAGACAGTGCCCTTGTTGTGTTGTCTTTCACTGTTGGTCACATTTGGTGGAGAATGCGGGCAAATAAAACAGCGAAAAGACACCGGCAAGGGATGAAGAGAAAAATTTTTCCGGTTGTACACTTCTTCATTGTGTTTACTCACCCTCACTTTTTGTTCTTCAGCAAGCGTTCCTCCCCCTGCTGGAATGGAGGAATTGCGGAATAGTGTCCACGATCAAGCCTGTTTCAACCGCCTCGCTGAGCGCCAGGAACATTTTGAGGAGCAGCTCGCTAAAAATTCGTCACGTGACAGCTTGCACGGTCCTACTACCTGATCCGCGATTCTGCAGCCACCCGGTTAATCCCAAAACTCACTGCAGATGATGATGTGGAATGCTTTTTCCAAATGTTTGAGTTGGTGGCCGACATGGAGGGTTTGCACCGAGACCCCTGGGTTGCGGTGCTGGCACCATTACTCATCGGAGAGGCGCAACAAGCTTATTTCTCCCTGCCGTTTGATGAAAGAGATAATTATTATGCTATCATGAGAGGACCCCGGACCCTGCACCAACTTGTGGACGCCATTGAGCTGGCGGACACGACCTACCACCTGCGTCCATGGAGACACTCTAAAGGTGCCTACTTAACTGGTCACAATGTGTCAGTGAGGAAAAAAATGGAAGTTAGAGGTCGGAGTTCTGCAAGACTTACCTTCCTGTGCTGTTGGGTCACGACTGGCCGGGGTTTGAAGAGGCCCTGATCTGAACCACACAACCGGCCCCACCATCAAGCCGAAGGACACAGAGGCTGTCGCGGGGTGACACAGACCAGCCCGTCTTATGACGGACAGCGGGAGATGGTGAGCACCCTTCTTGTGATGCTAATGTCTATAATGATGTGTTTCAACAGGTCACGGGAGGGGGCGCCTTCAGGGTGGCCCAACGCGAGGATGACTGGCTTAAAAACTGCTGGAGCCAGGTTCCTCACCCTCTCCCGCACTTTATTATCAGGAACGGCTTGCTGTACTGTGTTGCCTAGCAGAGGGGGGAGGTAAAACAGCTCTTAGTTGTTCCTAAAAATAAGACTGAAACATTTTTGGAACTGGCTCACTCTCTTTAGATGCTTCTGACACAGGACTCGGGGGCGTGCTCTCCCAGGTGCAAGAAGGAGAGGAACATCCTGTCATGTACATCAGCCGGAAGCTGACCCAGACCGAGAGAAACTACGCCACGGTCGAGAAGGAAGCCCTAGCCATCAAATGGGCAGTCCTGGAGCTCAGGTACTACCTTTTAGTCCGTAAGTTTCACTTATTCATTGACCATGCTCCTTTACAGTGGATGGCCCGGGCAAAAGACAGCAATGCCCGGATTTTCATTTCGATGTGCACCACAAGACCAGGAAAACCAACATCAACGCAGACGGCCTCTCTTGGCTCTGAGACGCATCTCCATGCTGCTTGAAGCTAATACTGACTTTGTCTCTCTCTCTTACCAGAATACTCGCCGTGACCGCTTGGCCCCGCCACCTCACTCATCTAGGAAGAGCACCACCTCATTGATCACCCACCGTTCACTGGGAAAAGGGTAAAGGATTCACAGCAGCACTCATCTGACGTCTCACCGCACCAGCAAAGTCACACCCTTTGGGGGTTAAACACAGTGCCCTTGTCATGTTGTATTTCACTGTTGGTCACATTGTTTAAAACAAGATTTGCATAAAGGGGTTAGGGTTAGAGTTAGGGTTACCTAGGGTTACCTAACCCTAACCTTAACCTAACCCTAACCCTAATGCATTTGCATTATGATTGACATAAATGCTACATTTAACTTAGTAAAACAATGTGGGGAAAAGACATTGATTTGCACAGCTATTTTAATGAAAGGAATGTGAATACAACACAATAAAACTATACAAGTAATTTCAGAAATAAGTCCATGGACCAACATCTTTGTTGACCCTAGAACAGCATTGTGATTAACCAATCAGATGAAGAACAGTGATCATTGTGTTTGGTGCTTGTACATCAGTGTCAATGATCTATCATTTCCTCTGGTTATTGGGATTACTCATGGGGAAGATTAGGTTTAGGTGTAGTACGTACGGCTCAGGTAATGTTGTTTGGTGTATTGTCCTCTGTAGATTTTGCAGGTGGAGTTATCTCCCTTGCAGACTCCACACAGGTCTGGCACAGCGCTAGATCCCAGCACCCTGTCACAGCCCACTCTCTGAAACACAAACCAGGAGCTCTCAGCAAACACACAAGCAGAATTATCACACCAGTTACAACAGGTCATTAAAATCATGAGAGAAGAGGAGGTGCCTCCACCTCCAGTCTACCAAGGACTAAAAACCCACTGGATTCAGATGTTTTAGAAGACTGTCATACACATGCTCATATGTACATAGGTCAAAGATGTCAAGATGTACATATCAAAACTAATTTATAAAAGTGGTTAATGTCAGTAGAAAGTAAGGGTAGTGTGTTTTTTGGTAAATCAGGGAAATAGGTATTATTTTTTATTTTTTTGCTCAGAAAACCAAAACCAAAATGCAATTAAATTAAACAGAAAACGTAATGTTTTAATGATTAAATATGTTTAAAGACTTTTTCATCACTAACTATGAATAAAGAGGTACAAGACGCTCCAAACTACAAAGATTCTCTTAGAGAAAGACGCACAAAAGCGTAATGATTTCAACACACGTCATGTTCAGTGTACACAGATTTTCTTTGTGTTATATTTTCAGTGCCTATGTCATCGACTCATGTATAATCTAAAACATGAAATGACAAATGATTCCGATGATTCATCATACTGCTTATTGAAACTAAATCTGCTGAACTACAAATGTTCCGGTCCGCTGCAATTTGTCACTATTTCATGCTAAAATAATTTCTCTTTTAATTTACCAGCAGATTTGAAATGTTGTCAGCGAAACGCAGCGGCTGAAGTTAAATTTAATGGAACTAAATAGTAGTTGGCTCTTTCGCTGCAAACATCCAAACACACAATATGAAACTGATGTGTGTTCAGAAGAAAAGCCTTCAGCTCTCTGAACCAAACGAAGATGAAATACATTTGATTGCTTTGACTCTCAAGAGGGATTTCTACAGCAGAAGAAAACATTAACATTGGGAGAATTTATCACAGATGAATCCTCTTGAAAATCTCTGGTTTTGATGATAACACACACACTGTTTCAGTAGTCCAATACCAGAGAAAAGCAAAACAACCAACAGCATGATGCTATTATTATATGTAGCTATGTATCACAACTCACCAAACCACTGGACGGAGAATACAACACAAATAAGAAAAGAATATTTCGCATTGAACACATTTTCAGCTGAAAATCATATAACTCTTCAAAGTAACCACTTTAAAGTAACTAGACAGTATCTATCTCATTTCACTTGGACCAAAAAACAGATTCAGCCTTCTTCAACAGCAGGGCCGGTCCTGGGCATAGGCGGAACAGGCAAATGCTAAGGGTGCAAAAGTTAAATAAGAGCGCCAAAACCAGTCCTTTTTTTAACAATTTATTTTTTAATTACAAAGAGAGAGATTTCCCCACAAAAAATCAACAGTTTTATTGCTCTCTCTAAATGATGCATGGGCTATCTTTCCTTGTGCAGCCACTTTCACATGCATCAGTTACCTGATAGTGACAATTTATCAGTGAACATCTACCATAATGTCAAGAAGACCGAAGCCCTCTGGTGCCCAGGGAAAAATAAAAAGAGGAGAATAAGAAAAACGGGACAAAGAAAGAGGTAAAAGTATTTAATGAATGATGATGATAATATTAAAGAAGATGAGGTAAAAATTTGGAACAAACTTTATGTTGGCTTAGTCTAGTTCAAAATGTTAAAATAACGTTAAAAAGGGCGATGGCGCTGCCATCTACTAGAAACGAACACTTTTCATTAATAAGGTTAACTGTCAATAATTAAATAAGAAAAATAACAAATACTGCTACAAATGCAATGTCCATTCTTAGCTCAAGTTCAAGCTGTCCTCCAACTAATACACCCGTATAGGTCGTTTGTACAAACATGACATAGCTTTGGGTTGACATAGCTCAGTTTGCAGAGAAATGTGTTAGTTAATAAGATGGGATCATCTGAGCATGGGTTCGAATCCAGAGAATGCATGTGTTCCTAAAACCCTTTGAGTCACATTTTTATAATGAGTAGGTTTAAGGTGGGGTTGTGTGGTCATACTAATTAACTGGGGTGATTCCAATTAAAATATATAAAAAACAAGACAAAGCTATGCAGCGTCTGTGTGAATGTTTGAACACCATGATTATTGGTGGAATGGGCTGTGAGGTAAAATCTGGCCAGGACCAGCCCTGCTTAAAATGAATGAAAGCAGTAAAATACAAACCTGCAAAAATGCATTTAATCCCATTTTATAAACCAGTCTTCAATGTTGTAAAGATGACATTAGACAATCATAAAATTTGTTTCATTGCATGTTTAATTTTTTAGTTATTTTTTGTTGTTGAGATGAAAGTGTTGAACTTTATACAGCTGAAAGGTTTGTTTGAGCTTTTGAACTGACATTTCTCTCAGCCTAAAGCTTTTTCATTTGGCTTTTGATGCGTAAGGGCTTTTTACATTAAACAAAAATAGAATATAAAAGCACAGGCCAGAGGAGAAGACGTAATGCAAAAGTTAAATAACGCATTAGGCTGCTTTCCATAGAGAGTAATTTAATAAATCAATTAGTTAGGGAGCAAGCAATATTGTAATGCATTAGTTTTAAAAGAAACTTTCACCAACACTGATATCCACATGTATAATATCTACAGAGATAGTGAATTCAGACCTCAGGTTATGCAGTACTCGCATGATGTCAGAAGTGAAATATTGTGAATATTGTACATTACCTCACAAATGCCATCAATGCAGACATCAGAGCTGTCCTGTGAGCAGAGCGTCCCATCCTTGACTTTACTGGAGAGGGCGAAGAAGAAGTCATAGCCTTCAGCGAAGCAGTAGAGCTTACATACGTCCTGAACTGGAACAACACACGCAAGGAATATCAGGCATACAGTAGTTCCCTACAAATACATGTGCTATAACATGTGGACAGTAAATACAAAAGTGTTGGATTTCTGCTCTGTGACATTCTGAAATTACGGCGCCTTGACATAGGATGTCTATCTTAATTGATTGGTTTGAATAGCCTAACATTGTTATCCAGGTAAATTTGTTAACCAGGTTACAAACTGTGTTTGTTCTAAACCAACTGTGTTGCTTTCAAATACATCCACGTTCCATTGTCTGAAAATCAGGGGCATAATTTCCACTGGGGATGACTTAAAAATCCTGTTCGTACCCCCCCCCACTTTCAAAGTAACACTTAGTTACACTGAGAGTCTGGCCGTGTATGCTATTCATAAGCAAAAGCAGTTGTATTATTAGTATTATTAATTTTTTTCCTGATGAACTTTTATCAGACTACATCGGAAATAGGAATGAACCTAGGAATATTCGGTAATTTCGGTTATTTAATTTTTCATAACCGAATGAATTCAGATTAAATTTGAATTGAATTGAATTACATGGCTGTCATCCATTAAAAACAGCTAAATTAGTTTTCAGGGATTAATTTTATTTGTGCCAAGATGAGAACGTGAAGATTCACATCACATCACGCGCAGAGCTTGTGCCAACAGAGAAAAACAATAGCCTAAATAGGCCCACAAGCAAAATATTTATTTCTAAATAAATACTAAATTAACAAAACTAAAGAAAAAAAATGCAACAAGTAGCCTATAGGCAGAATTTCAGATCATTTCTTTGATGCTGTCTTTAGAAAGGATTAAAGAAGTTTCCTTTATTTACAAATACCCCAGCCGTCAGGTGAATTCAATGCAAATTCAACGTCTAAAGTCCATGTTAAACTGTCATCCAATACTGATGTCACCTGACTTTTTATATATTGTTTTTTAGGTTGTGTAACCAAAATTCAATGCTAAGTCAACGTCAAACTGACATCAAATACTGACGTCAGCCCGATTTTCATTTTCAATCAAAATGCAACATCTGTACGCCGTTATATGGACGTCCAGTGCCTGGTGGGACACAACTGTTTTTTTTTTTTATTGTGAAAGTACATAAATAAAAATATTTAGAATAGTTTCGAACAATGCCTTATTCTTGAATGAGTATTGTAAGCTGTTTCCACTTCTATAAGTTGAAATAAATCAAGGCATCCTGTCGGCGCCGCACGCAGTTACGCATCTCAACTTTCATCTTCAAAACAAAATTAATACTACAATCATTTTAACGTTTTAAAGCAACATCAAATGAAGAAATATATGTTTGATATGTAACTGGTCTTTTCTTACCATATAAACAATTTTACATAAAATAATATATGATGTATGCGCTTTGAATTAGTCTACAGAGAAACGGTGCATTGATGTTAACATGGGCGCTGTCTATAGGTTATCCAGACAACACTCTGTATGCTAGTTTAATGTTAGACTCAATATGATCATAACTTATTTTCATATTCGAGGACAGATGACGTGGAGCTGCTTCAGAACAGAGAGAGTGAGACAGGGACAAGCAGCATTTGTTCATTCAGTAATGGTGGTTGTTAACCCATGTTTAATTACAGTAGTTAGTTTGAAATTAAGTCTCACTTATTTAAATTTTTTTCACACACATTTTTGATTCTTTGAAATTTTGGTGATAGTCCTTTCTATTACATTAGTCCTTAAACATAAAAGAAATCCCATGTTAATGCATTAAATATGATAAAAAAATTCTCCAATTTTCTGTCTCTCCACTTCTCAAAGCAAAGTTGCACCCTTGCTGAGATTTCACTGACTCAGTGAGTCTCATAACTAATAAGGCCTGAGGATCTTTGAGATCAAGCTGCTAGGAGGAAAACAGCTGGCAATGGTTAAAGAAAGACTGACAGAGTTCTGGATCTTCCTAGAAGCACTACAAACTCTGTCCCAGCTCAATCCCTTCATTATCTCGCCTTAAAGTCAGAGGGGAAAAAATCTGGTCAACAAGACTGTTGAAGAAACCCCATCCCCATTCTAAACCATAATAAGTGCTTTCTTTTGGATAAGTGAGCTAAAGTGTGTTTGTTTTTCACAAAATCCTAAAATCTGAATCGTTGATGTTAAATATGGTTTCAGAAGCACCAAGAATATGTATCCAGAAACATTTCCTAAATGGAAACATCATCAAGAATGGATGAAATAACAGAATCATGCTTAGGGATTGCTTTTAATGAGGAAATTAGTTTTTTGCCCTTCCCTTCAGTTAATGTTGTAAAGTTGTTGATTGCGTGTTTCATTGAAAATGAGATGGTATATCTCAAGCATCAATACTAATAAAAGGCTTGTTTCCATTAATGCCAATCTGGATGAAGCCATTTACAGAAAGACGCTTGATGAGATCTTGCTCAGTCATACAGCGATCTGCACGAAGTGTCAAGATCCAAGGACCGAACGAAAACAGAAGAAATCCTTTGAAATACATCAGATTTGTGATAGATCCAGCTTTCTCCATCTAACTCATCAGATATCTAGACACTTGCTGAAGAATAGAGATTCCAGTCATACCTGCGAGAAGATGCATGACTCTAATCATTTCTAAAGGACAGATAAAAACTAATGACTTTAGGGGGGGGGTGAGAAACATCTTTCGCTTCTGAGATATTATTTTCTTTGGGCTGCATACAGTATGTTGAATTTATGATGTGGTGGAAGGAAGACGCATTTTCCATGTGTTACACTTTTTGAAGGAGTGACAGAAACAAAATGTGAAAAATTCAAGGGGGTGAATATTATGTGAAGGCAGAACATACTTTAGTATTACTTCAAAAATATCATAAAGTAATGGTTTTACCCAGATTTTTGTCAAATGCACTGCTCGTTTCTTTCGAAACATCCCCTGGACCGGTAGAGATACAGGTTTATACCCACCGTCCACGTGTGTGTAGGGCTTCCACTTGTAGTGCCACCCGCGGAAGGGTCTGCTGTTGAACTCGGCGCACTGGGCAGCTCTGAAGTCCACGGCGTTTTGAGGACAGTCAGCGGTGTTACACAGTTTATAGGAGCGAGACGAGCCCTCGCAAAACCTGCCGCCATACATCGGCCTGGGAGAGAAGGAAAGAAACACGTCCTGATTTACAGCAACTTCATTCAGTCACTCTCGGTTGCCAAGCGGCTGTAATGTTTGTTGTAGTAATGAGATGTATTGCCAATGAAATTAAGATGTCATTCTATTTTGACAAGGAATCCATTTTCTTGACGCTTAAAATGAAATTTCTGCAGAGGGAAGTGTTTGTATATGAAGTGCAGCGGTGCATAGAGCATCATATGATGAACAAGATGAATGATTATCAGAGCATGAATCAAACTCTCTTACAATGCCAGCAATTTTCCGTGCGGCAGTTCTTATTATATTCCTGCTTGTGGGAAATGAAAAATCAAGTAGAAGTACAGTATTTCACAGGATCACATGCATCTCAGCGGCTCATTTTCTGTTAGCTTACCTTCCTCTATAGAGAGGTTCATGGCATGAGGCTCAGCTGATTGGCTGAAAATGTGTGTTTCCATGAGCAGACATGAGAAAAACCAGTATAATATATATATATATATATATATATATATATATAATAAAATAGCCTTCAGATGAATAGTAATGCTAGAAGACAGGGAATTACAAAGATTGCAGTTTCAAACCAAGTTCAAAATAATCACCAATTGATTGTTAAATAACTAAATAATATATTATATATATATATATATATATATATATATATGTGTGTGTGTGTCTGCATTTTTTCAATAATAATAAAAAAAAAAAACAGTAGTATTGTAAAATATTATTACTGTAACAAATAAGCAAGGGAGGCAGTCGGATCCAAGTGGGTTTAATAGTGAGAGAATCCAGAAACAAGCAATGGGTCAGGTGATACACAAACAGGGTCCAGGGGGAGAAGACGAGAATCGTGGTCAAAAGGCAATCGGGGTCAGCAACAAGAATCCAGGTAACTAACAATAACAGGGGAAAACAAGGGCTTACAAGGTTAGGACGAACCATACACAATGATGAGCAGGGAACACTGGGAAGATGTGGGGTATAAATACAGAGGTTAACGATATGAAGGGGAGGAGAACATATCAGTTGCTAGGGGAACACATGAGGTGGGTGGAGACAAGGAGCACATGCGACATGACATACAAGGAGTGGAAAAACTCAACATACAAAAATGAAGCTGGAACTGGAAAACTGGCACTTCCTGCAGATCGTGACAATTAATTTTTAGGACTTTTATGTGAATATGTGTTAAACTGTAATTTATTTCTGTGATGTTCAGCTGAATTTTGTCACATGATTCTTCAGAAATTGTTCTAATATATTGATTTGCTGCTCAGCAAAGATTGATGATTATCTTCAATGCTGAAAACAGTTGTGCTGCTCAGTATTTTTCAGAAAACTGTGATGCATGTTATATTTGTCAGGATTCACAGATAAATACACATTTCAAAACAACAGCATTTATTAAAAAATAGATAAAGTTTGTCACTTTATAAACATAATTAATGTCACGAATAAAATATATCAAGTTAATGTGTCTTTGAACAGCTCATGTGATTGTTTTTGCTGTTTGTACCTGGGGCTGCTGCAGTGTCTCTCTCTGTAGGTCACTCCACTCTCACAGCTTCTGGAGCAGCTGGACCAGCCGGACCAGGATGACCACTGACCATGAACCGGCTTCGGACCTTCATCACCCTGCTTTACACACTGACCCCGACGACACCACTGCAAAAACACACACATCAGTCGGAGCGCGACTGTGGCCTTCACATTTAAAGATTCTGTCATCTTTTCTGTCATCTTTTCCATAAACGTAAATCTTTAAAATGACAAAACAAACTAAATAAAGTGTAATAAAAATGACGCATTTCCTATATTTGTGACCCTGGACTACAAAACCATCATCATGAGGAAACATTTTCAAATTAAGAGTTCTACATCATCTGAAAGCAGAATAATTAAGGTTTGTTAGGATCTGACAGAATTTGTCTGACATACAATTAATGGAGAATCTGGAATCAAAGGGTGCAAAAATAATCTAAATATTGAGAAAATCGCCTTTAAATTTGTCCAGATGAATTATTTCATATTCAATCAAAAATTAGGTTATGATTTTATTTTATTCATTTTTTTTATTTGTTTATTTTTATTATTATTATTATTATTATTAACAATTGTTATGTTTCCTGTCTGTTTAGTTTTGTTCTTAGTTTCGTTTTCATGTCTTCCTGTTTTAGTTCCTGTTTATCCATATTTGGTCCTTCCTGTGTCTGTGTAATTATTAGTTGATTGATTTTCCAGCTGTTCTCAGTCTAGCTCATTAGTCCTTGTGTATTAGTTCATGTCCTTTTCAGTTTGAGTTTGTCTGTGATTCTTGTTTTTAAAGTCATATTGTGCGTGCTACTTCATCTTCAGCGCTAGTCATTAAAAGACATTGATTTTGCACTCTTTTTCCTGCGTGTTTGTTCTCCGCAATGCAAGTTGTAACAATAATATTTTAATTTTACAGTTATTTATTTAAAAAATGCTAAATTGTAGAGCCCTACAAACAAACATTGCAAATCTGGATTTTTTTTTTTGTTTAATGAGCAAAATTGCATTGTGATGCTTTTTTACCATCGCCGAGCTAAACAAGAAATTATTTCAATTTTAATGCAGAGGCTTTTATTATTATTATTACTATTTCTGTGTTTAACTGAGGGGAATTTGGAATGGTCTGGAAGAACATGGGAGAGTGAAAACTACTGATTGAATGGCCTAGCTTCACAGCTTCATTTCAATTCCCATCAGACAGCAATTCCATCTAATTCAGCTCTTTGCGAGAGGTTAAAGAGTGAATGAGCGATAGTCCCAGTCCAGCGCTCTTCACACCCTGTGTGTAACTGAAGCCGATTCTCTGGCTCATGTAACAGAGCTGATATTTCCTAAACGCAGATGGGCAGGATTCCTAGAGGAGAGCGTCATCATTAGCGCTGTGTACCTCCGATTAAACTGTCGTGTCTAATATATCACAAACCAAACACCTCGAGGAACACGTGTGAAAGACATCCAGACCACCAGCGCTGGCCTCCATATCAGAGTGTGTTCGTAAGAGAAGAGCTGTTCAGAGCTTCAGTAATGTATGATAGTAAAGAGACAGCCCAGGAGGTCAGCCCAGGCCCGCATGAGCTCATTAAACACAATCTGCTGTGAAGGGCCAGAATCAGTGGAAAGGCATCCTACGGGACGACAGGAGAGGGAGGAGAGGGGTGACGAAAACTGTGTCTAACACAACACTGATCAGTCTGACGAGGATCAGACCAGCGGCCCGGATTCATGTTTGGTGCGTCTGGCACCTCCTTTTGTTGTTCAAACAGCAAAGTATCCAGATCCACGCCACACACTTCTGAGTCAAGATAATTAAAGACTGAGGGTCTGAGATGACAGACTGACCCTAAATAAGGTCTAGAAACATCACCCGCAGTATTCAGAACTCTATTCATATTCTCTTATTTTATTACTATACTATAAAAAGTGTTTATGACGGAAATAATACTTCAATATAATATACTTAAGTGAGAACGAAAGTGTAAAATATTTGGACACTCAGTTGCATGGTAATTGCAATTAATATGTATCATATTTTAGACATAAATCTAGTAAATGTAGTTTTTACCTACTTAGTGCTTTTTCCGACCCACTTAAGTAGGACTTAAGCACGTTTTGTTTTAAATAATTTCATCATCATCACTTGCTAACTAACTGCGACTTTTCCCTCAATAATTTTTTAATTTGCTGCTCATTAATAGTTAGTATTAGGTATTGGGTAGGATTAGGGATGTAGAATAAGGCATTAATAAGTGCTTAATTAGCACTAATAAATGGCTAATATTCTAGAAATATGCATGCTAATAAATACAATAAAAAGTAAAATTTTTAAGTTTTACATTTGCTTTAGTACTGTATGTTAGTCAACGCATCAAAATAAGGGAACTTCCTCAAAGCATAATAACTAAAAGAATATTAAACATGAACGTTAAAATATTGATTAAAATGTACTTTACATAAAACATTAAATTTGATAGAATGAATATAATATTAGAAGTACAGTTTATTCAAATCTGTGTTTAAGAGATTTTTCTAGTGCACATGCACACAGAAGTCTGAATCTATTCTCACATCAGTCTCCGGGGCTTCTCATGTTAATGATTAAACTCCTTCAGTGACAAGAAACAGAGCGCTTGTGCGGAGTGAGAGGGCACCTCTTTTTAAGATGAGATGCTTCTGAAGACATGACTGTGTGGTGTGAGCGTGACTCACCATCTCTGGACCGCAGGCTGAGCCCTCGGCTGCCGGCATGAACTTGGTCTCGCATTTTCTTCCGACCCGGTGGCACCAGAGGGCTTTACAGATGTCCTGCGAGACACACATTGATATGGATGCAGTAAAGAAGCTGTCACTGCGATAAAAGACTAACCACAGATCTGCCAAGAACTGTGACAGAAGTCTGAGAGATGGCTATACTGAACAAATGAAGGATTACAGAGCACTATGTAATGGATAGATGTTCTTCATGTGCTTTGTGACTGTCCAAAAGCAGCTTTGCACGATAATAGCTCTCTGGATATAATAATGACATGTCTGGTTTGTTTTAGCTCATATAAAACTCAGTATGCGGTGATTCTGCAACCAAGGGTTTTGTTTTGTATGTGCGTTAAAACACAGACATAGGACAAATCAGAACTTTTAATTATTTTTGTATATCGAATATCTTAGTTAAATTTAGTTTGGGTTTTTTTCTCTAATTTTGAAAGCTTGGGATTCAAATGCCAGAATTTCCTCTACTTTTGGCTTTACTCTTAACAACATTTTTAACTTGGTTTAAAAAATTATACACTTAAAGAACATGTAAAGATCAACAAAATAAAAGTTTCTACCATTCTAAACTACAGCAATTGAGTGAAAAATATTACTCATATAATACTACCGCTATAATAATAATAATAATCATAATAATAACTAGTAGAGTACTTGAGTGTCCTTATTCAGTCACTTAAATGAAACCTTTTGAAGTCTTTGAACTGATCTTGAATGATTTGTTATCCTCTGGCTCCCTCGTGTGGACAACACTGGCATTGTGGCCATCATTTTTTAAACAACATAAAATGCAAGAAGACAATAAAAGGTTTTTAGGTGTTTAAATCTGGAAGTGGAAACATCAAATGTAAAATAGCATGTCATATATTTTTCAAAATTTTAAAAGCGAAACCAGGTCAAACAAGCTCCTCCCGCTGGCGGTATTGCGCCTGTAGAGGCACACTTTTTCTAATCCAATGTAAGTCTATGGGACATTTTTCACATTTAATAATTCATAATAAAAAAAAAAAAATGCAAGTCTGATCAGTCTAAAAAGATATAGCAACAAACTAGACATGAGGGCCCCGTCTCTGCCGAGTTTGGGACTTGTTTCATTAAAGCCCTGGGAGGAGTAGCGAGGAGTAGCATAATCTTTCTAGATTTCAAGTAATTAAAAGAAGTCCCTTAATGGACAATGATTTGTAAATACTTAATAATTCATCAGACATCCTAAAAGTGTCTGTCCTGTAAGAGCAGCTTCTGTCTACATTTTCATATATAGATAAATATTCATCATTTATATATATTAGGACCAGGACTCGATAAAAAAAAAAATCTAATTAATTAGAGGCTTTGTAATTAATTAATCGCATTTTAATCGCATATAAATATTTGCCCTGAGAACAGTGAGAAGTAAGTTTTTTTTTTATATGGATTTTTAGCATACTATTGAATAATGACTGAATACATACAGTAAGCTGAAGCAAAAAAATATTGTTTATTTTTGTGCAACCAAGTCCAACAGACCAGGGGCCTGTACCATGATGGTGGCTAAACAAACTCAGAGTTACAGGATTAGTTTTGGGTTGACAAATCCAAACCGATGCAATTAGACATTTTTGGTACCATGATGAAGCTCATCAACTTTTTTTTTTTAACCCAGGCTTGATGCTGAGTTAATGTAGCACGTGCACATGAAAGTGTGACATCAGCAATAAGCAGCCAATCACATGCTTTTAAACTTTTAATCATTTCTTGTGAGAGAGTCTGATTCCTTACCAATGGTTAAAAGATTGAATAATATGAGGAATTTAATCACATTTACACAGCAAGATGAAACAATCTTTTAATGAAAGAGGAACACTTAAGGAAAAAAAAAACTTGGAAGAAAGCTGTATTATCTACATTTATATTAATTTAAAAGCCTATTGCTATTAAACTGAACTGGCTTGTGTAATGGATTAAGGAGATAATAATTATATAAAAATAAAGTAATTCTAAAAATAATAATCTAATCTGGCTTTATTGCATCAGACATGTGTCACCTTGCTGGAAGCTGATTGGTCAAATTTCGTTCTGAGCTCTCTAATTCAGAACATAACCTGCTCCGGAGCAGGTAAACCGTGCAGCGCAAGTTACCATGGAAATTAAAACCAAATGAAGCCAAGTTTCTTTCATGGTACCTAAAACCCAGGATTGCTGCAAACTAATCCTAAACTTACCTGGCTAGCCAGCTAATCCGGCTTCATGGTACAGGCCCCACGTTGAAACGTTTGAGAACATCTGTGTTTTTTCCTCTCAGCATTTAGGCTGCGTGGTGCCAGACTGTGTGGAGCTGCAAGAGATGATCTGCGAGTCCTGCATGAATAAAACACCCTTCCTTTGGAACTATGCTGCACATATTGCAGGTAATATTGTTATATATTCTGCTTTCATTTTGCATTTACAGATCATAAAGCATGACAATTTGTTCTCTTTAAAATGCATTAAAAAGTGAAGGTAAAGCCATTTACAGTGTTTACAACATTTGTGAAGATTTATTATGTCTTGCTTGCATCAGTGCCACCCATAACAAAAGTTAGTCCATGCAAAGGAGAGGAGGATGTGAAGGTGGAGGTAGAAAATGATGAAGAGGAGAAGAAAATTAAAAATGAGACCCCGAAGAGTCCTGTTGATGAGAAGGTACTTACAGTTTGCTGTAATAAGTCTGTTTTCTCTTCTCTAAATAGGAATGAAACAGGATTCGGCATTGTTAATGCTTTTCATTCCTGTTCAGTCTGTTTTATTGCAGACAGCCACATTTAAATCTCCTACTTGAATTTGATAAGTGTTTTAAAGCATGATGCACTTAGCTGTTTTAGACAAAGCCTTTGCTTTGAAGTCTCACCACCAGGTGGCAGTAGTTCTGATGCACGTCTGAGAGATTTTTCATTGGGGAATTGTTTCATCTCTTATGCGTCATCTGTCTCAGTTAAGCCGTAATTGGAAGGAATCGAGCTAAACCGAATTTGCACCACATTGTTTTGTTGCTTTTAGCAAGAATGCCAACTCAGCCGTTTGAATGAGAAATGATTTTAACGGTCTACATAGGAAGAGAGGAATCTGTGATCAAGATTTGGTGACCTTCTCTCTGCCGCCAGGTTCAGGCCAACGGGACGTCTGCCTGTAAGCGGAAACACCAGGAAGAAGCCGAAGGCCCCTCAGAGGAGGGTTCGTTCTCAGGTTGCAGGCTGAGAGAGATGAAGGCCTCGGGGAGGAGCGGGACTCTGCAGGGCGCTGTGTTCTGGCCGTCTGCCTGGCGCACAAAACTCTGCACCTGCTCCGACTGCAAGGTACAGCTCGGACACACGTTACTAGATAATGCTGCATTTACACGCGCTTTAAAGAATGAATATTTCCTGATTATTTACTCACCCAAGTGTCATCGCTCATGTCTTTTCTTTCTTCAGTTGAAAACAAATAGAGGTTTTGGAGGAAAACATTCCAACTAATGCTTTAAAAGTGATTTTGTGTCAAATATGATAGATGATGGTCTCATGTTTTGCATTCTCTCTTTAGGTCCTTTATACAGATGCAGGAGTGTCTTTCCTTATGGATGAGATGGACACTGTCCTGGCGTATGAAAACAAGGGCAAGTCTACAATGCAGGCCGAACAAGCAGGAGGAGCTGAGGGTCGTGACCCCTTGATGTCTGCCCTAAACACCTTAAATCGGGTTCAGCAGCTGGAGATCATCCATGGTTAGTGCAGTTTACCGTTTTCTGACTGACATGAATGTTCAAATGTAACTGCTCAGCTGTTGACATAGAATTTTTCCTCAGAATATAATGACATGAAGACAGAACTGAAGGACTACCTGCAGAGATTTGCAGCAGAAGGAAAGGTAGGGGTTTTATTGGTAATGTGTGGTTTAGTTGAATGTAAGCTTGTAGTGCCTACTGTCCATTTTCTTGTTTAGGTGGTGACACCTGAGGACATCCGTCAGTTCTTCGAACAGCAGCAAAGCCGCAAGAGGCGAAGAGCCAACGCAGGCCAGTACTACTGCAGTTAAACCACCCTTCACCCTGCCACTTCAAGCATACCGGTTACATCCAATCCTTCACGGTTTCCACCCCCCACAAACTGATCAAGGCTGTAAGCCTGGTTTTGTAAAATAAATATGCAGTTCAAATTCAGGCCTTCATTAACCTTGTATGATTTTGACCTTGTAAAGTGATGTATGACAGAATCTGTGTTTCGCTGTAATTCTTTTCTTGTAATCCTTCTATTTCAAATCAGCACGTCGATTGGCTCTCAGATGCATTATGGAAAGATTAAACACAACGGATAATGGAAAAGCACTTCTATACTGTCATATAAGTAGGAATTGCAGTCAATCCTCAGGAGCTCTCTCTCTTTTTAAGCAATGGTGGACGTATTTACAGAGGGTTATTAGGGAAGTCAACATCACCTGACTGCAGTCAGTATTCATTCTGTTCTGATAAGGCCGCGAATATTCACATTTATGTATGTCAGGGTAAATAGAGCTACAGCCTACTGGGAAAATCCGTTTAGATGACAAACATACGCAAGCGCTTTTTCAGGTTGTTCAGTTACACTTGTGAATTGTCTAGTAACGCTTTATTGATTTTTATCTTGTTTAACCTGTTTTGTTTGTAGATTGTTACTTTTTAATGTCCTATCTTTGAGAAATAAACATGGTAATACATTTGGGCCCTGCGACGTATGTCTGTTTATCCCAAGAACACTCTCTCGGGGAGAAATTGTTTCAGTGTTTATATTTCATTAGTTCAGTAGCAACTTAAATTGAGTTTGTTTAATAACTGATGAAGCTTTGCACACTATTGCAGTGAACAAAAAAACTTACCTAGGCTACTTACTAGACTTGAACTACTATATAATTTTAAAGGTATGTTTAGGCATGTCGTGAACCTCACATCTAGTAATTGAGATAAACAGACTCAAACAATATCCTTAAGAGCTTTCCTCTATCTATATATATTTACTTATAGCCATACCTTAAATAATTTAAGAAAATGCTCTAGGCTTGTGTGATTTTGCATATGATTTGTTTCAGTTTGCTTTAAATTTAGTTGTAAATTTCAGTGTGAACCTAATTTCTGCATGAGTGTTTCTATGCAAATTGTGTGGTTAGTGAGACCCGCTGTGTTTCACTCTCCCGTTTCCCACTAATGGCAGGGTGTTACTCTCTCTGCTCATCTGGCACCTTGAATGAATGAAATCAAACAAAACACACACACACACACAACCATTATAACTCAAAACTATTTATTTCCAAGACATTAGTCACCTAATTGCAGAGTAAAGTTTATAACTACACCGGCCAAAGAAAAGAAATAGAAAAATAGACACTTTCCACAACTCCACAAAAGAATGCCTTTTTTTGTATGTGTGCGTGTATATATACAAATATATGCACACGCACACAAAGTCTCAAATAGATATTTGCATGTTTTATATATATTTATAAAAAAACTTTACATTTTACATACAACAAAACACTATATTTCTGAGGCCTGTGATCAAAGGTACCAAAAATCTTGAAAAATATCTTTTGAAGAAAAAAAAAAGACAAATTAAACATTATGCACACTAAGCGTTGGCTACAGTATTACAAAGAGACAGTTTAACAGAGGTTTGTAGAAAGGGCTTGCATAAGACAAAAGGGGTGTGGAGGAAGCCCAGCCTCAGGCAGGGAAGGCACTAAATCGTCTCCGTAAGACAGATAGCACAAGAGAGAACCTGGAGATCTCGACTTAAAAGTCTGCAAACACAACTTCCCTTGCCCCTCACACATCCAAAACACAAACCTTCAGTTCAGCCTTGCGGCACTTTGGAAATAACGCAATGCCATGCAAATATACTAAAAAAGGATTAGGAATGAATGCTCAAGACAAATGACTCAGCTGTGAATCTAGAACTGAATAAACAGACCTTTCAGTCAAAATAAAGCAATAGAGCCAATAGAGGGCGCTATTCCACAACAAACGTTACACATATCACCATCAAAAATTTAGTGCAATGGGTACCCTTCATCTGTTCATACTCCTCGGTTTAAGTATAGTAGCCAAATTCATTCCCACCCAAAACGAACCCATTATTCCTAAGCAATGAAAAATTAATGTCAAACTACGTGCAGACAGACTAAACAGCGAATCAAGCTCCTCATCTGGGAGCTCAAATGCATTTCCAATTAATTCCCTAACAGTCTCTCAGGCAAGCAACCCACGAAACCCAAATGACCACAAATGGCATTTGTGATAGAAATGTATTAATTATGAGGTCAGTGTGCATCTCAAATACAAAATAATACCTTCAAACTGTGCATTGACTTTTGCAGCAATCAAAATGATCCGATCTGTGTTTTATAACATGAAATAAATGACTTCTGAGCAGTTCAAAATGGCCTGAGTATAGCAGAGGCAAGGGCGATCTAAGGAGTTTTCCTAACCTCCCCCTTAAGTTTTAAGGCATGGCTGGGTCTACATGGGACTAGATCGCTGGGATCGGCATTGACGTCAAGAAATAATGTTCTCCGCTGGCAGGAAAACCTCTGAGTAGCAGCAGTAGGCCTAAATATCCATCTGTCGATTTTGGGTCATGGTTACGCAGCCATTGCGATTCGCTAGAAATGACATGACAGACCTCAGATCTCCTCTTGGCTGCCTCGAAGGGAAGTGCTGATGCCAATTACACAAGGCTTAGAGTTACAGGTAACAGGAAAATCAGAAGTAACATGCAACTATTACACAAAAACAGGAAATAAAAAAAGAGGTCTTCGCTCGACAGATGACCCAATTTAGAATGGCATTGGTACAGAAGGTTGGAGCCACGGCTCACAAATACTGAGTTACAAAGTCGCAAGACTGAGAATTTAAACGACTGCGCTTTTGACAAGAGCTTCAGACACATCAAAAGAAGAACATGTGAGCTGGTGGTAAAACAAGTCGTGTGACAGGCGCATTGATTCGTCTTTGTCATGCTGACATGAAACCTGGAGGATCTTCAAGATTACGAGTGAAACACCTGCTCTGTGAAGCAACATATCTTTTTATACCGAATAAAATGTGGTTAGTAAATTGTTTCACTCGTCCTCTTTTGGCTGCGGAATGAGGTCAGCGAAGGTAGGCTTAAGTAGGCTGTGATGCATTGCATTTTGAAAGAACCACAGATACTCTCATGATGTATTACCAAGTAATATGCCAATGGAAAGGCTGAACCATTCGCACCAGGGACTGAAGATCCCTGGTGTATCCGATAAGCCTGATGTAAAGAGAACCGCAGAGCTACGTCCTTGACATTCAGAGGAGACAAACAGCCTCCTACCTAACTCAGTTTGATTCAGATGACTTCAACTCTCTGAGGAGATCACTTGCACCCCAGCTAGGGTCTACGTTGGATCTATTTTTGGATCTGACCCTCTGAAGCTACACGGGATGGTAAACTGGAGCTCTCCCACTCAGGGTTCATGACTCTTTCAGGCTTGACTCAGAGGTGGGCTGTAGTAGGAGTCCAGGAGGATCTGTTCGTTGCACTGCAACTGCATCAGGCAGCTAACAATCCTGAAGAACAACCAAGTGCAGATGAAGAATAACTGTAGATGGAGTTAATTATCATGCAAGATGGCGCTGTACTCATGTATATCTTAACTGCGCTGTTTAGTACTCATAGTGTATAAATAAAAATAGGAGAGGAACCTCATAAATAGGTGAGGAAGTGGTGAAAATCTTATTTCCTGCAGTTGGTTGTGGTCCACCAATGATAAATGTTGAAGATGAGGCTCAAGAGGTCTAAATTAGTTAAAAAAAAAAAATACATAGAGGAGGAAAATGGCATCAACTGAAATATGTTGAGAGAAGCTGGTCAGAGGTAGAGAGTCTCTCTGGCACAGAAGACCTTCTGCAATTTAAGATGGAGAACTGCGTAACCCAAGGTAAGGTCTTAACTACAGATGCATCAGTACTAACCCTACATCAACGCTTAAGGCCAACTCTGTAAGTCAAAGTGCCTGGGGAGAGATCGATAAAATCAATTGATGATAAATGTTCCTTCCATGGACACAGTCACCAAAGAGTCTTAAGATAACAAACATGAATCTCAACCCAACGGTTTCAGTTTGACTTGCTAGGGGGCAAAGAAACCGGGTATAAGATAAAATGCTTCCGAGACTTACCGAGCAACACAAACATCTTCTCAAAATCATCTTTGGTCTAACTGTACGGTTCTTAACAGTACAAAAAGTATAATAAAATCTGATCGACCATCCAACTGAAACTCAAGCCTTTTACCAGCATACAAATTTTCTGAGCACTTCTATCTGACAAAATGACATTCTTAGTATTTCTCACAACGTTGTGCTTTCAACCAATGAAACGCTTCTTGTGCTCCAAAGAAAGAAGCACTTGAAGTGAAGAATGTGGGATGGATACAGCTGAGGATCGTTCGGATATTCAACCGAGGTCCCATCCTGTCTAATACAACATGAGATTCTTATATAATGATATTTGAGAGCATGTGAGAAGAATACAGTACCATCATCGCTTGTGGGGAAAGGCTATTGTTGATTATCTTAAAGGGATAGTTCACACAAAATGCAAATTCAATCATCATTCACGATCGCAATTGTTTTAAAATCTGTAGGATATATTTTCTTTTTCCAGAACACAAAAGATATTTTGAACAATGTGTCATCAGATATATATATATATATATAGTCCATACATTGAAAGTCAAAGGGATCAAATGTTTATGCTGTCAGACCTCAAAGACTTTCATTGAATGGAGAAAAAAAAAGTAGTTCAAAATATCTTCATCTGTTACACAGAGAGAGTAAACAACATGACGCTGAGTAAATGAGGGCATAATTTGCATCTCCGAGTGAACTAGCCTGCATATTTGCTGTGTCACTATTATCTGAGAAAGGTTCTTATTGTAAGGAGAAGAAAGCAAAAAGAATATTTAAAATGAGAAAGCTGCACTATTGCACAGTTATTTAAGAATAACAGGTATTTCGGATGCTAAAAAAACAAGCTTAAAATAAGTCAGCAGCGTGTATGATATTGTTTCTTTAAGTGTTGTGTAACAAACCAATAGTAAATACTTGTGTCTAAATCCAAGACTCTTCCATGAATTCTCTTTTTTGCAAAGCCTGTTCATGACATCATAATTGTTGGTCACCTGCTGACAGAACTAGCACAGAAGAGCTAATGAACTCCGGCCATGGACTGCTGTCGTCATTCTGAAGCAGAGGACTGAGGATGTGGCGTGAGGTTGGTTTGGTTGAGAGTCCTGTAGCGTTCTGGAGAGCGTGGCTGATAATGGTCAACCCGTATCTGTTGTCTCTCAGGAATGCCACCAAGGAACGAGAATCTGAATCCAAAGGAGGATGCCAAATTTTTGTTTTGCGAGAACAGATAGCTTTTAAAGTTAAATATACTGGAATGAATCTGTAGATCTGAGTTGTGAAACATGCTAACAAAGCCCCATTCACATTTAATGGTGCATCTGTGCCATTGTTATGCCTGATAAGTTGCCTCATAGGAGACGGGGGATTTCATTTGTTTTCCCTTTTATGTTCCATCTCGGCTCTTAAATTGCACAGGCTAATGTAAAAGCCGGCGTATGTGGCAGATTACATGAGCTATTACTGCCACTCTGCCCTCAAAAGAAGAAGGAGCCGTTTGTCAAGGACTAGACAAAGTAATGAGTTTGCAACTTATTGTCTTCATAATTTTTTTCAATTTACTCCTAAGAAACTAAATCTGTGCATATAGATGAATGTATATTTTTTCAGTCACCAAAGTCTGTTGTGGAAAATGAAAGTAAAATAAATATGCTGTGATACTTGTACATTAATATCCTGTACATAAATCTCTCCGATTAAAATATGTAGCATTTTTGACCTCTTTACAGGGTGCACACAACCAAACCAAGCTCTCCTCACTGAGTTTCTAACCTTTCCAGAGCAGTTTACATGAAATCTCCCTTTATCCTTCAGAAAAGCAGCCACTCGCGCAGCTTATGGGCGTTCATCACTTCAAGATACTGTCAGCCCTCAAAAGAACACAAAGTGCAGGACTGCTGGTGCCTCACCTGTTAGCTTACATTTAGCATTTAGCTCAGTCTCTTTTTAATCAGGGGTCAGAGAGCAGATTTCCTGTAGTACCCCTCGGGCTTGCTGGGTGACCTGCGGTCTCGGGCACCCAAGCCTCCCTCATCCCCAGACCCAACGTTCGCCCCTAAACCCAGCCCCATTCCTTCTTGAGCAGGCCGGCGGCCCGTGGGCCATTCCTCATACTGTTCTGTGGAGGGCCCAAGCCCACAGGTGAGGTCCGTCTCATTTATGGGCCAAGACCTCTGTACAGCTTGTGCAACGCTTGCTTGTGAGACAATTGCCAAGTCTAGTCTCTGCGGAGGCTGTTCCAGCACATCCAGATGAAGGGATTCTGAAGCCTCGGAGTAGGATGGAGGTGGTGCTCCACCACCTGCCTGACGGCTGTGTATATAGAGGTCCGGTCCGCTGTAGGGAGGGACGTGGCGGCCTGGTAACTCGTAGAGATCTGGAAAGTCAGGCTGTGGGCCCTCGGGCTTGGGTTCGACTGCGTGCCGCTTGCGGGATGAGTGCGGGTGTCGACTGGAGTAGCTGTGGGACATGGGAGGAGCTGTAGAAAGGTGAGAGTGGGCTTCGTGACTCTCCACCTCCATGGAGACCTCTGGAAGCCGCCGCTCCTTCAGGCTCATTGCTGAAACACCCATGGCGATGTCTGGCATGAACTCATTGATAACAGGCTCCATGTTCTGCAGGAATGATTAGAGGATGTACATTAGCAAAGTTAAAAATGGAAACCCATTTTTCATACAGTACATTAAAATGCTGTAATGCCTAAATTCACTTAAATTTACTCATTTAGAAAACAAAAACACACACACACACACAAAAAACAAGCATTCAAGATGCTGATGACCATTGAAATGCATCATCACAGTCTTGTGTATATGTGTGTGTATATATATATATTAAAATCACAAAGACATGCACTCTTTCATTAGAAAAAAAAAATCATACTTAATAGTTGAGTAAATTTATAAGTATATACCTTTAATGAAGTTTAGTGCAGTAAAATAGATTATTTTAATCATAATAAATAAACATTCATTAGTTGCAATTGTGGTCAAATATTTGATTAACTGAGATTTAGATTTTCAGTCATATCATCCAGCCCTAATAATTTTATATTTTGGTATTAAATCACCATTTGTTTGTCAGGATGAAGATTTCTCCCCCCCTGTGCATTAGTGCAGTCTGGAGGCAGGGGCTTGGCTCCTGGTGGGTAGACTGGGCTGCTCATCTTGGAAGAGGGCTGCCTGTGAAGGAGGGCATGATTGCAGGGGTAGGAGAAAGATCTGGAGGGAGGTTGGGTGGGGACCCGAGGTCTCCAGCCTGTTTTATACTGCTGCTGGCTATGGCCTGGGGTGGTCGGGGGATGATAGGGTGGAGGAGGAGGAGGCAGAGGGGGATGGAAGCCCACCAGAGCCTCCAGGTCAGTGAACATGCTCTCCACAGCTGGTGTACTGTTGACCCGGCAGCGACCTGACTGGCGCAAGGCCAGGACGGGACTCTCGTCTCCAAAACGCTCCTCGGGAAAGAATTTGTGCGGATTCTGAAAAACAGCACATGTAACCGTGAAGGCAATGTTTGTGTTACAAATGCTTCAAAAATTAGACTTAATAGACTGTCTGGTATGCTGAAGAGGTTTTGACTTGTTCCAAGCTATCAAGCGTAGGTTCACTGGTCATTAATGGTGAGAATAAGACACCACAGCAGTTTAAGAGCTCAGGGAATTAGAGACATTTTCTAGTCTAAACATGAATGCAGTTGCTCCCATCCAAAATGTGTTAGACTGCAAGTACACACTGTACATTCTCAGAAGCACATTCTCAGTAAACTATAGTAAACATTATTGTAAAACATTTTTTTGCATGTTAAGTGAAGTTTGCCACGTTTTGACGCGCCAAGTTTGTTTTGACAAGCCATCATTTTTTACTGTTAAATCTTTTATATATATATCGTTGAAAGATGTAAAAGAGATTAAGCATAAATACAAAAAGTGTAATACTGCTTTAAATTATTGTTTTATTTATCAGCAAACATTTTAACAAACTGTAAAATTTAACATGCTACCTTATTCTTTTATATGTTTTCATATGTACAAATCATAATAAGCATGTTGTTTGCATTTTTACATTAATATTACGTTAAACCGAATGACAATGTAACATTTTAACCAAATTGTAACATTTTATTATTTAAAAACCTTAAAAGGAGACAATTTACAATTTACAAAGACAATTTTTACACACACTTATTATAAAATAATATTAACAGGTTAATACTTTTACAAATGAATGCAGCCTTGCTGAGTCATTAGAGACCGGACCTCTGTATGACAGTATATATAATACACATATTTATGCACTGAAGAAGTGCTCAAACCTGAATAACAAAATTCTCCCTTTTTAATTTATTTATTACTATAATTTTTTTTTTTTTTAAACAAAATCAGCATGAGTGCCTGCAATCACTGGAAAATAAATTGTATTCATCAGAGGCCAGGCTAATACTAACTGACAGGCAAGTCAGAGAGATATTCATGGTAGCCATAGCAACACATGTCAGTCTCCACGCAAACAGGATGTGCTGGGTTACCTGTAGGAGTTCTGCAGCCCCGTCAGGTAGGCCAAACTCTCTGAGCACACGGATCTGCAGCTCGTAGCTGACTGTGGCGCCCTCACCACAATTCAGAGCATACGCTCGCTGCACCTGGTCTGTGTGACGCAGCTCCTGCAGCCTACGGATCATTTCCTTCACTACTGCCAACCTGGGCACTGGAAGACAGGGTGATACAAGAAAAACAGATGACTTATTTAATGTGCAAATACAAATGAAGAAGCTCATCAGTTAACAACATTACACAGCAGATAAACATTTATCCAAGATGGGCATATAAGACAAAAAAAGTTTTTTTTTTCTTTTCTCTCCTCTCTCTTTTTTTTAATGGGGTGTTGAATTGTTTTATATAACACCCACAGGATCACAAAGCTTGCCAACATGCAAAGCCAATGTTCCCACTCACATTATATATACCTAAAAAAACACTGAATTGCTTCTTGCAAAAGAATAGCAAAATTAACTTGAGAAAACAACTTCTCATGGTTTTATTTATTGCATTCAAGACCACATCTATATTAGGACATGATCTACTTGGCCTTTGCGAACTAAACTGCAATCTCTCTAAAATGACTTGATAAAACTAGTCACCACAATCATGCATAATTGAGTATTTTATACAGATATATATGGTGGCTAGTTTTTAAGACAGGCTGAAAGAGCGCATCATTACAAGGCATGAATGAGTGTTTAACCCACCTGGTATTTCATTAGCAACCACAGATGGTGGAGCTGTCTGGCTGCCAGCCATTTGCTGGTGGTTGATCATGTGACAACACTGGGGGACGGCATTGTTTACCATGTACAGTGTGTCAGGTACATTGGACATACGAACCATGCGAAGCCTAACCAGGTCGGTCTGCTCAACCATCATCTCCTCCAAAGCCGCCTACAGAAAAACACTAAGTTTAATGGAAGTCATATAATGAAATGAGTTTATTTAATAACAACGCCAAGGTTTTTCAATAAACCAACTGCCTTTTTGAAAAGATTTCATTTACAGTCTACAATAGAAATTAAATTCAATAAATAGTAAAGAAAAAAGATTTAAAGAAATATATGTTATCTTACAATACTACAGTTGTATTTTAAAGTAACAAGATAGAGATACTTAATAATTAGCAGTGCAATGTAATTGCATTTAACTTTTAATCACCTCTGCTGCCTCCACTAGTGCATTGTAATGTTACAGTTAACCACCCTGCTGTATGTGAGGTGAGGAAGTGTATCCTACCTTGGCCTCCTCCACATAAGGAGAGAATAACCGTGGGCGGACATAAATGCCAGCACTCTTCTGTCGGAGCCAGGCGTTGGCTTTGCCTCCCTCCGCTGTGGGCAGCATGTCAGAGGGAGGGGTGCTGATCAGACCCCTCTTCATCTGTTAAAAGCAGAGGAAAAGTCTTTACTTGAAGACAGATACTTGAAGAGAGCGGTCAAGAAGAATGATGGAAAATTGATGTAATTTGCAGGAGCATTAACACATTGGGGTATCGGTTTTCTTACTCTCTAGCAAATGACATCCTGAACAGTACTGAGAATTAGAGTATGTACCTATTCATCCATCAATCAGCATTCACATTTTTGTCATTTTTATTCAGCGTTCGCTGTACAGAAAAACAAAAGTATCGCTACCTATTTGGCTTATTGTTTAATTCTCGTCATTATACATCACCAGTACTCTGTTTTCCTATTTGATAATGTTCAGTGCTTTGCTACACTCAGTATTGGTAGAGAAATAAAGTAATAAAAGTGACTTGACTTGACTTATGGCAGCATGACAAATTTCTGTGCACATTACTGACTAAAGATAAATGTTAGAAAGGTCACTTAAAAATTGTTCTCTATTTAAAATGTAATAATTAATATAACATTTTCAATTACTTAATGTAAAAAAAACACTATTAAGCAAAAAAATAAACCTCTTATGCTCATCAAGTATGCATTAATTCAGTTAAAAATACAGCAGAAAAACAATAATATTGTGAAATACAGTTACATTATAAAACTGTAGGCCTCTATTTTAATATATTTTTAAATGTATTTTATTCCTGTGATGGGAAAGCTGTATTTTCAGCAGCCATTACTCCAGTATCAGCGTCACATGATCTTTTAGAAACCATTTTACCATGCTGATTTGCTATTGTAGAAGCATACCAATGCTGATGTACAGTCAAATAGTCAAGCTGCTTTATATATGTGCAAGAACAAACCATTTTTTCAGGATTCTTTCATGTATTCAAATGCTAATAGTTTAATTGCACTTTTTTTTTTTAGTTACATTTTAAATGTTTTACTGTCACTTTTCTTTTAATGTGCCCTTGTAGATTAAAACATTTAAAGATAAAATATTTTACGATTAAAAAAAAAAAGTCTTACTGACCCAAAATACTTCAAAAGAACTGTAAACTTCAATTAAGTGAAGCTGCACGGAGCTAAAAAGCAATTCTGTGTGCTTAAAATCTAGTGTGACTGCCCTTTAATACTCCAGTTTAAACTGTATAACCAAAAGACATACACATTAACAGAAGACTCACAAACACACTCACAGTGTCAGAGAGGACCTCACTGTTGGTTGGTAATATGTGCTCAGTTCTGACGAAAGGCAGCAGTGGAGAGAGAATCTCTTTAAGCTCTTCCAGGTCCAGATCCCTTCTTTTCACGCCACGTTTATTCACACTATGTGCAGTACCACTTAACAGGTTAGGCTCTGGGGAACACACAGAAACACACAAGTTTCAAACACACAGCAATTTGAGTTGCTGGAAACGGTGGCCCAACTTTTCAAGCCCACAATATAGATTAGACAAAGATGGGTGGGAGGGTGTGTGCTTCCAGAGGATTAGCGGTATCGCCATGCAGCTCCACTGACTGCAGCCGTGCCCTTGAGCAGGGAATTTAAGCTCCACTGCTCTGAGGATGCTGCGCTGCATTTTACCATGAATTCCTATCTACACCTCAGACAGCAAATCAGTATCATGTATAAAGAGTGTTAATGACAAAACAAAGGTGAATCGGATAATTGCTGTTTCCGTTTGGAATGTGTTCTGAAAGAAAAGCAAAAAGAGATCGTGTTTGCGGTTTGGCACTAGCTATAAACGTTCAAGATAGTGTTAGTCTGGGTATATTTGATTCTGTTGGGTACACCGAGCAATTGCAGACCCAGGTCTGGAGCCGCTAGCCATATGTTACACTTCTGTATCGCAGAGCACTTGGCCTGATTTCTCAGAGCTGAGCCAGTCAGAGTCATTACTAGACATTAGCAGGATTGGGGAATAAATCATTAGACTGGCATAGTTCAGACCCACATCTATAGCAAGAGGTGGAAACAGGGACAAATTCAGCCACACAGAAAAAAACGTTCAGCCCAGAGAAAGGCATGCGTGGAGGAGATGGAGGAATAGTTCAGGCAAAAATGTAAATCCTAAAAAATTACTTTGTCACCTTTATGATAAAATAAAGTTAAGCCTTGTCATGTATAAGAAAAAAAAAACACTTTTCTTGTTTCTTGGGGGGAAAAAAAATCTAACATCAGTTTGGAACAACATGAAGGAGAGTAAATAAATAACAGACTTTTTTTTTTGGATGAACTGTTCCTTTAATGTGTATCTAGTAACATCAGTGTATGTGTGATACCTCTATCGGCCATCCTCTTGATGAGCTGGTGTTCGCCCCACTTTACAACATACTTGAGGACGTCCTGTTCACTGGCCTGTGAAGAGGGGAGAAGAACAGTACCAGTATGTGTTATAAATTTAGTCAGCGCTGCAAGGCTGCTGTATGCAACAGAATAATACCGAAAAGAAAAACATGATATATAAAACCAATGTATTTTATAGCAGCAGGTCCTGCAGGTACAAGGTAAAACCTGAGAAAAATTATTTCCCTACCTTATCTTTTACTGAGGATATTGCACAGCCAAAACCTCATTTCATTTATCGTCAGAAGCTGATCCAGGTTTAATGGACATAGATTAACCCTCAGACAAAATTACATTTAATAACAGAGTGGCCACACTTTCTTAAAATGTTTTGGGCTTTTTGCAGACTACAGACTGGAAACTAGGGGCAGGAGAGAGTGAACAGGATTCAGACATGACCAACAGCTCTAATCGGTCTAAACCAAGTCCACATCATTTAATTCAAATGAATCATTCTGACCCATTTGTTTACTTACCGAACATGAATGTTGATAAACAAGCTTTACTCTACACAAACTCTAGACAATAGCTAATGAAATGAGCATAAGTAGAAAAACAGGTAACACTTTATAGTAACTACATACTATGAATCATTAGTTAAGCATTAGTAAATAGTCAATTCATAATTTATAAAGCAGTTTACCAGTGTGGCCATAAATGCCTTGTTCTTTAGCATATATTTAATAATTGTATTTTCATACTTTATTAATGACCAGTTTATCATTTCTAAATTGTTTGTTAATAAATGCTGTATTAACACATATTCCCGCTGTAATTCATAATTATTATGAATGCAGTTATAATGCATTTAGTAGTGGCCAAACGTCTGTTTTTGTGAGCTCATCTTAAAGTGAGGACTATTTATAGCTTGTAGAAGTGTACAGATGTACAGTTTCATATTTTTTGCATCTAAAGACATCAAAATTGACTGATATTAGCAGGTTTTCAATGTCCATGTCAATGAATCAAACAATTAATGACCCTTTTTTTTTTTTTTAAGTAAAGCATAAAATAACATTTTTATAGTTTCAAAACAATGCTAGTCTCTTAATATATGTTTACAAAAATACTCAGTCACTACAGGGATTAAATCTTTTCAACGGGTTTGACCCAGCACTAGAGTTAACGAAGACTTGTAAACGCTGAACAGCTAGCACACTGGAGTGTGAAGGCGCTAACAGACTTCTGTGTGCCAGGCCAAATCCCAGATGGGGTTACAGCTCTCTATATAAGCTCACAGAGGAGACTTACGGGGGTCATCTGATACAGCTGACTCATTTGTCTAAAAACAAAAGCAGGTGACCTTTAAGAGAAGGGAGCCCTGATCAACAGAGATCGATAAACAGACTGATACTGACACTCTGCTGTCTGAAACAGATATGCCTGAAGCACTGCAATGATTTGTGGACTGAAATAAAATAATTTCCCAATAGTGCAATATGATTCAGTTACCTTGAATTACCCTTGTATTTTTCCAGAGGGAAAATAAGCTTGACATTGAAGTAACAATACAAAAATCATGAGTAACAGACCTGTTAGAAATACTGAACAAGACAATTAAGATTTACTAGATATTAGATTTTTTGCACACATTAACATGTTTTGTCTGAGGATCCAATAACATGCCCTCTGTAAACAACCTCCATATTATTCACATTTAGTTAACAAAATGCATTTTTTTTTTGCATATCTAGCTAGATTTAAGACATCTCTGTGTTTAAAGTGCAGATTATTTAACTTGATCAGCTCCCCTAAAATGGAAAACCTTGAACTAGATAACGGAAAAATCCAAAAAGCACTCAAGGTGAATTGGTGTAGGTCATCACCTGCAGGTAATCAGACTGAATGGCTGCCAGCAGGTGCTCCTTGCTAAGCTCGTAGAGGACATCAGAGGTCATGACCTGGCTGAACTCCTCACACAGGAAGTGCATGGCCTGTCGATGAACCCATTTGGAGCCGTATGGCTGTGAGCTCCACTTCAGGATGGCCACCACAGAGTCCAGAGAGATGCTGTCTGCCACAATGTCTTCACAGCCTAAGACCAATAAACAACAACATCACATTTTATTTAGGCATAAACAGAGCTTCAGCTGCTCTTAAACATGCAAATCTGTGTCCAAATGTATTTAATCAAGATTTTAAAACAAAAACGTGGGTGGTCCTTAGAATAGGGCAATGCCTCCATCTGCCCTCTATGCTGTTTTAACTATTTCTAAAATCTTATCACTGTGACTGTAATATAACACTTTAAAAGAATTCATAACAGCAATATATTCTACCACAATATATGCAGATGTGTCTAAAATATTAATGAAAATGTATGCATTTAAATGTCACTGTGGGAAAAGATGAATAATTTACTCAATTATTCAAAAAGAAAACACTGCTTTATGCTGCTTCAAACTGTGCCTTGAATTACTGATTTGATCTGTTTTGTCTCTTCTATTCAATTCTTTTGGTCTCCTTTTCCAGTCATCAAAGACCGAATGTCAAAAGAGAGGCATTCAGTGCAGTTTAATCAGTAAATGCCACCGTTTTTTTTTCTGTGCTTGATACAAAGACCCCTGGAGCAGGGGAGAATTTCAACCTCAAAGCAATCCAAGCCAAGTACCTCTAGGGAGCAAGCTTGGCTTTCCCTTTCTAACAGGCATTATGAGAAATTCAGTTAAGACAATAGTTTGCATACAGAAATGTACAACTTTATTATATCACACCTAAAAAAATGCATTAAATAGCTAAAAACCGTAAAGACATATTAAGCATATTAGAAAGATTTTAGAAGAATCGTGACAAGACTAGAATAATGGCTTCTGAAAAGCTTTGCCATGATAGGAATAAATTAAATTTAAAAATATTAACAGTTATTTATTTAGCTTTGGCGATGACCTATAATTTACATCACAAAAATTACAGTGAATAATTTACATTATAATACATGTTCCTTTCGCTATCATATTTGGAATACTTTGTAATCATTATGCAACTTTAAAGGTATGGAAAAAGCAGCTCAGATATTCTCTCTCATAATTAAATGAGATCAAGCTAAACAGAAGAAAAGAACACTGTGATAGAATAAGGATAAGTAAATCACACCATAAATGGGTGAACTACTCAAACACTTTTTTTTAAGTCAGTGGGGAGCAGCATATATGGGGGTTGAATTGTTGCATATTTCCAAATAGATGTATTATGATCCACAAACAAATGTAAAGCCATTGACAAAAAAAAAACAAGCATGTTCACAAATAAATCTTAGAGTTTCACAAACATGAATGATGAAGAAATGAGCTGCGTGTCATCTAAAAGTTTTATTAGATCTCGTCAGTTTTCCGCCGGAGTAGCTTTCGTCAGTTTTGTGCTCTGCACGCGATTCATATACTCATATACAAAGCTGCTTTCGGTTAATGAAGGTTTGATGAAAGAACTCGCGCTTGTCATATCAGAAAGTGTTAAGACTAAGTTTTGTGGACGTTACCATCTTTGATATTAATATTATTATTTTAACGGGTCACAGGCGCTATCCTTTGAATTCAAT
>JAUCMT010000048.1:9925286-9936339 GCA_032357475.1 Enteromius thamalakanensis
TTTTGTCAATGGCTTTACATTTATTTGTGGATCATAATACATCTATTTGGAAATATGCAACAATTCTACCCCCATAAGCATATATTAGGTTACCAACATTCTTCAAAAACTCTTCTTTTGAAGAAAAAAAACTCAAGAAACTCAGGTTTGGAACAACTTGAGGGTGAGAAAATGATAAGAGGATTTAGATTTATGGGTGAACTATCCCTTTAAGTGTTCAGGCACACGGTGCTGATCAGTACCATTAAATATTCAACTAGAAGGCAGTCTGCGTCAGAGCAGATGCCTCTCTCAAAACTCTGGAGACCGTATTACGTTGTCGAATGACATGTTTTCTAAGTAAATAAGCTGTTCTTGAAGACTCGTAAGGGTGACCTTGAAGATGTTAAGGATCTGAGGAAAGATCTGAGAATAAAAACAACAAACATTTGCGGTTTCTCACGCCATAACCCCTGACCCATCCAAAGCCACAACTTTGACGTTTTTCTGCAAATATAAAGCAATATCTACCATAAAATGACTTTGGCGTGTATATAAAAAGCATTTCAAAAAGTTTTTTCTATACCCCAAAAGACTCTGTACATAAGTTAATGCATTCTCGATGAATCAATGAGTTGTGCTGTTTTACTGAATATAAGCCATGACTGCCTGCAGCTTTGTGCCAAATCATAACCACACTGACATTCAGCGTGTGTGATATTGCTTAAATTGCATGCAATAAGATAAGGTATAGCAGGCTAAGTAAAAAGGCGTAATGTTTAAGGCTTAGATCTAATGACAATGTTTCCCTTTTAGGATGGGCACGGTAAAGCCTGAGGATGGCAGCTCACACGTCTCCAGCCCGGAGCATACGGAAGATTAAGAGTAGCACTGCATCTGTTTCACTGCATGACTAGAAACCATTTAGCATGCAGAAGCAAAGCAGTGCAGAATTCCCTAATAAACCCGTCCCGGTTAATTATAATCTCTAGTCGCAGAGCCATAAACTTGTCATTTTCAAAAAACAGTATCATATTAGCCTCCAGGGAGTGCATCGCCCACCCAGCATCCAAAAATCTCATTACTCTTTATTGACTTTGTAATCAATGTGTAGATTGTTCACGTTGGGCATGAATGCAAAGCAACAAATCAATGCATGTTAATGAAAGTTAATGATTAGGTGCGAGTCGAAATTCAAACCGCAAGAACAACTGCAGAACTTTCACCAAGGAGTTAATAATTACTCAAACATGAGACTAGTGTCCTAACATGAGACCAGAAACAAAAGTCTGCAAAACAAAAGCAACACATGGCAGGAAGACTTTGCACAAACAACTTGCAGTTGTTTTCCCACTCAAAAGCACTTGAATGCCAAGTGCAGAATATTTGATGGTAATGAGATTTCATCATCAGTGCTTCAATGTTAGTTTAGGACTCTGAATCTCCTTACCATATCTATAAATGCAGACAAACAGTGTTGTTTTTAAACAGCATCTCAATGTTTGCGCTTCACATTGGGAATTAAAACATCTATTCAAATTAACGGGACAAAATCTGCATTTACACCAGGCTGCTAAAATTTAAATAGGTTTTAATAAAAGTTTATTAAGAAATGTGAGAACTCCTACAGCATGGGCTCTGTTCTACACACACACCAAACCAAGATGAAACAGAAAAGTGTTGGTACTGTAGGTGTGGACATCTGCATTTGTGTGCTCTGATTGGTCACTTCTTGTTGCCGATTACTTGTCCGAAAGCTCAGATGTACTCCTCAGCAGTTAGTGTGGCCTCCTTATTAGTTGATTGATCTTCTGCCCAAATTTGCTGTGATCCAAAACCTAGAGAGTTCCCTATGGAGGCAGCATTTTGAGACTCCTGAAGCAAGGAATAATTATGTTACACTATTTAATACCAAATGCGATCAATAAAAAAAGGTAATAATATAATTCAAAATTATTTAGATGTAGCTCAAAAATAGCTCCACATTACAGTTCCCTAATGAGGTGAAGAGTACCCTTAAAAATGAACACACCACATTTTTAAAAATAGGCACATTTTTCAACTCCCAACGAGTTAAACGGTTGAGTTTTACCATTTTCAAATCTATTCAGTCGATCTCCGGGTCTGGTGGAGCACTTTTAGGTGAAGCTTAGCATAGATCATTGAATCGAATTAGATCGTTAGAAAGAGATATTTTCTTTTTTAAAAGTAGATTCTGTAGTTACATTGTGTACTAAGACCAATGAAAAATTTAAAGTTTCTAGGCCAGGGCTGTCCAAACTTGGTCGTAGAGGGCTGGTGTCTGGGAAGATTTCAGCTCCAACTTGCCTCAAAACATATTCATGGAAGTTTCTAATATGCCTAGTAAGAGCTTGATTAGCGGCTTTAGGTGTGTAGGGTTGGAACTAAACCCTGCAGGACACCGGCTTTCCAGGAACGAGTTTCGACAGCCCCTGTTCTAAGCCAATGTGGCTAGGAAATATACTCTCATTCAGGCGTAATAATCAAGGAACTTTGCTGCCGCACAATGGCTGCAGGGGGCCCATGATATTGCACAGTGCCTGACTATTTTGAGGTGCTGTGTAATATAATTTGCTAATGGTCAAATCAAATTCAATGATCTATGCTAAACTACAGCTAAAAGTGCTCCACCAATTCCAAAGATCGGCTGAATGAATTAGAAAGCGGTAAAACTCAACTGTTTAACCACAGGTGAGTTGGAAAATGAGCCTATTTAAAAAAAACAAAAAAACAAAACTAACTAAAACTAAACAGGAAAGTTATACAAGTGAAAAAAAATTCCCAGCCTGCCTGGTGAGAAAGGAGGATGATGAGGATGCATGAGGAAGGCCAGCTGATTCCAGCAATGTGGAACTGCTAACAAATGAGTCATTTAAAACTCATTTCACTCAAACTCATAAAAACCTCATTTAAAACTAAACCACAAGCAAGGCAACGTTTTCTAACAGATTCAGTATCCATTTAAAATATGCTTCCTCTGAAGAAACACATTTTGTCAAGGACTCAAAACTAACAACAAGGCCATGCGATGTGAAATTCCTAATGGTAGTCTAGAGCTCATTTTACAGTTGAGTACACCTGATATTGGAGGAACACAGCAACACAGGAAGAGAGCGGAGACAGTGAAGGACTAATCATTAGGGTATCTATTAGCCTTGAACAAGTGCAGTACCCCAATTAACTAGCCAGAGCCCCGGAGCTTGATATAAGGGGTACACGGACTAATAGACAGAGAGGAGGAGGAGAAGAGATAGAGCGAGCCAGTCAGCGAGAGAAACGGCGACATGCTGAGAGGAAGAAAAATGGGAGAAAGAGTAAAGATTAGGAGGGTAATGTCAAAAAGGACAGAGATAGTGGAAAATTAGCCTATATGACTGAATGTGAAAGATGGAAATTGCTAAAAGATACAGAGATGAGAATGAGAAGCGGAGAGTGAAGGAGCCCCAGAGAGGTGTTGGGTTAAAATTCTCCATGACCTTTCAGACAAGCTGTAACAGACAGAATCATTACACAGCTGACAGTCTCTCATAGGCTTAATGGAAACACCACCAGCAATCTGTGTTAATACTAATCAGAATGGTGCCTTGGGGCCAGGAAGGGTTTCTGTATCGAGTTTGAAACGCACTCTAAAGGACATCTGACTCAACCTCTTGTACAAGCATCAAAGCATCATGGTTTCAAAAGGTCTATCTCTCGCTCTCTCTCTCTCCAAAGATACCAATATTAGACCTGTTCTCTCTAGGAACAGAGGTGTTGAGGTGACAGTGTGTTTCCCGCAAGATTGTTGTTAGTTCCTGCCTTTAAATTCACTAGTCTCTTAAAATAATATTAAATCAGGAATAAGAATGTAAGAGATACACAACATATCATAAATTATGAAACACCAAAGCATCCTCTTTAAACCACTCAACTTAATGAACAGTGACACAAAACTGCAAGCAGAACAAAGAATGAAAAATACAAATGAAAACATACTGGAACACACAAAAGGTTTTCAGTTTGTTAGTAATTTCTCTCTTTATCCCCAGATGTCTCTTTCTCAAACGAGAAGCGATGCATTTTTTAAAGGTGCTGAGAACTGGAAGAAATGTGCACATTTCTCTGTAGCTTCCAGCCTCCAGGCCCATCGATGCAGCATTTCATTTGCACTACAGAACAGACCGATGGTACACCATGCTGTCAGTTAATGTTATCGTCACAGGTGCAGTGTCACGCTTTAGCCTTGTGTCAGTTCATGCACAGCACGAACCCTCACTAGAGCCGTCTCCTTCAACTCCAAGTCAGTCTATTTCTATCACACTGTTTGAAAACGGTCTCATGTGCCTATCTGGACCACCACTTTGCATCATCTCATCTACCCTGTGAGATACTGATTAGATGCTAATTTTTCCCCCTGAGGCCCACTTTTAAAGTTAGCCAGGTTTCCTGCACCAAAGAGCCGTCATTAAGTTTTACAGAAGCAATTACTACCCTCTTTCTGACCCTTAGAATTAAACAGCCTGTTTAATTTGCTAATGCACTTTAAGACTTCTATATGTAAATGATCACAGTTATGATTATGACAGTACTCTGAGGTTAGCCAATGTCATTTGCTAGGTTAGGCCAAGTGCCAAGTTACCGAATATCTCACTGAATACCTCATATGTTCATTTGCACATGCTTCTGGCAACATAACCAGGCTGGATCCGAGCAACTGATTGAAGTTTTTGCAACTATAAATGGTCTGGCTTGACAAGGAAGGAAGCTAGTGTTGTGAATATTGCATTAAAGGAATCATTTTACTAAACAATTCTTACATCGATTATTCACCCCGAAGACTTTTTAAATGCACACAAATGTAAAAACACAAATAACTCCCATAACAGCACAATAAAAGTAGTTAAGTTTACAATTCAAAAGTTTAGGGTTAGTATGATAAAAAATATTTATTGAGCATCAAATCAGCATAATAGAATGATTTCTTTGCAATTCTTTAGTAGTGATAGCAATACCTGCATTTATTCATTTAAGGTAATATTTTCAATTCCACTGTTAATAACAGCGATCACAGGCATACTAAAACTATAGGCCAAGCTGGTGAGCACTATGGTATCATTAAATTAAAAAAAATGTACCATGTTCATAGCTGGCTTAATCAGTTTAGCAAATAAAGATAACTAAGTCAACACTGCGCTGGGAAAACCTTGTTACTGTTTCTGCTGTCATCTGTTCAGTTTCTCTTGACGTCAACTTCCTGTCACAGAACACACACAGACCATGATAAGAAGGGTTTTTCTAATGACTTAAAACTTGGGTGCTACAACACTAACGTATTAGGTTACATTTAATGTTTGTCATTGCTGAGATAAATGTACAATTTTGCTGTGATGAAAAGCATTGTGCTTCCTTTTATTTGACTGGCACATAAACAGTCTGGGTGAACATACGGCAGTCGTGCACACATCAGAAGCTAATACAAGCAAGCATACTGCGAGCTCTCTCCTATGCATCTTCATTCTCAAAGAAAAGTCTGTCTGTCATTACTATGTGAAAGTGTTTATTTTTTCAACTTTCAAACAGTCAAACTAAACGTAAATTAATACGAATTTGTACGAAAGGACATTCATGGAAACTCATACATTCTAGTTCTCCATACACAACAGTTATTGGTGTCTGTGTGTCCCTACTTTTAACAAAGAGGTTAACAAGAGTCACAGCTGCAGGAGCCGATTTCCTGCAGTTAGTGTGAACAAGAGTAATTTTCCTCTGCGGAACAGAGTCGGTTCCAGACCAATGGGTGGCTTTTTATCAATGTGCGTCTGCCTGGTCAGCACATTAATTATCTTTGCCATGTACCAACCACTGGCCGGCTGCTGACTGGGTGTTAAATGACTGCTGTGCCTCTATTTCCTAGAGGTCACTGACACATTTGTCTCCCACCGGAGGCTATCAACACACATGTACTGAAGTGACCTCAATGATTGCCTGTGTTAAGCGCTGAGTACTCCATCTAGGGCTTTCTTTGACTCATGGAGTGCCTGACTAGCCCAAACAAAACAAACAAGCAAATACAATGTGGACTCATAAGATTGGTGTGCTGAAAATCTAATGCAACACATTGTACCATACAAAAATAGCTGTTAAAAAACTACCAGGAGGAGCAGCTGACAAGGTTTCAGACAATACTAAGTTAAGTTTGTCAAAATGAAGTCAAATCTAATTAAAGTCAGTGCTGCACATGCAATTTGTATTTAATTGCTGTATGTTTCATATTGGTGGGGGGAAAAAAATCAAGGGTTGACGTAGCAAGCGGCACAGCATGTTCTGGAAGAAAAAAAGTCCTCCTGAGCTCATCATCGGGTTATGCTGACAGGACTGAATCGGAACCCTATCTATTACAAACCACAGCTGACCAATGGGTCATAAGGATCACCTGACACTGACGCTGCAAACCTATGCTGTAAAGTGCAGGGTTTGATACTCTCATTCAGATGAAGTAATCAGAAGGACGGGTGGCTCTCTGAACAACATCTCTAAGCACAGCACAGCTGAAGCTCATCACTTTGTGCAGTAAACAGAGATAAACTGGCCAATTTACAATAGGGGCTGATGATACAAATCACACAGGAAAGGGGTGTACAAGCTAGTAAATGTGTAATGTTACAAAAAGACACAAGGCTGCAAATATGCTACCGACAGAAAGACCTTTTTTGAGAATTGATACACCGGCAGGTTTCGGCAAGGCTGCAGTGATAAATTAGATGTAAATTACTGTGAGGAACTACTTTAGATACCACTCAAAGAAGTTATTTCTTCCTCCAGTGAGTAGGGCTAATTTTATACCTCCAGTAGAATTTGATGACGAAATAAAATTCAAGTAACATGAAATATCGCAATGGTTTTAATGCCTTTTTATTTGATCATTAAGCTTCCCAAAGACCATGTAATTTGAGTAGATTCCTAATCTCTCCTCATTTTCCGTTACTTCAATCCACTCAATAATGCCCAAAAAACATTTCTGGAGTGGAATTTTTATGAAGTTAAGAATAACATGCATCGTCATTTTGGTGCATACCATTCCATGCAACGGTAGACAACAACATACTATTATTATTATTAACAACACCTTATCTAAATTATGTCCTGAATGGTTTATATAGTAACATATATAGCTATAGTAACATTTAAGTTAAGAACTTGCTACATGATGCATGTAAATGACTTATAATCATTAATCATATCGCAATCGCGATGTCAGCCTATGCGAACACATTATATAATTTAACGTTTAAATGTTGGACGTAACAAGACATTAATTCTTGCGTTCACACCAGACGCGAATGAAGCATTAAGACATTATTTTAGACAGTGTTAAGCTTGAATTGATACAAATATTTTTAATGATATTCTTTAGACTATTTTGGGTTATCTACTGAAAAAATATAAATCCATCTTTTAGCTCTGGCATAAAACACTGAATGTACTAAAACAAATGACTGTATAAACCTTTTAAACAATGTAACGAAAAAACGTGTATCAAATATCATTAAAAGGCATTCAAAATATCAAGATATGCTTTAGTTATATCACACAGCCCAACCAACATGGAATAATACCTTCTTAAAAAAAAGAAAAAAACTGGCTCAATCAATGGCCATTTTCAGAAACGTCAGACTCAGGACATTAAATACAAATCAATAGCTGTACCCTGCAGCACACAGCAATGGTAGGAAAAAGACATTTGAATCCAGAACACAAACCTTGAGACTTGAGAGAGGTGAACTATTCTTTTACCTCCTTCCATAAACACACAAAGGAAAGTTAACAGTGTTTAATGTAGGGCTGCGAAAGCCAACTCTAAAGCAGATTTATGTCACTTTGGTCATTAAGCACAAACTTCTAACAACAGGACCAATTTTTGCAACCCTTAGAAACTTTTTAAATAAAATTAATACAAGCAGAACATGGATGAGGGTATTTAGAAAATCGCAGAGGTTGCAGTGCTTTGTTGTTGGGCACATATGGGAATCTTTCACAAACAGTACTCCCAACATGAATAAACTACAGCAACCCCACCCTGTTCCTCCGGTCTTCCCTTGACAGCCTGTGAATTAATCAGGCTGTAAACAAAGCAGGGGGAGCCATAGAAGAGGAGCGAAAAACAACGAATAGAAAAAAATAAATGGATAAAAGAGATGCCAAGACTTACCCTGAGCCAGCATGCTGAATTCCAAGAAGAGGGCGATATGGTAGAGCTCCATGGCCTCTTCGGCCCGACTCATGCACCCTCTTCCAGCCACCAGTGCCTGAACTTCACCCAGACTGCCTTCAGAAGGGCTCCCGCGCAGCACCAGCGAGAGGTCGACCGCATCGGTGTACATGCAGTGCAAGACCACACGGGCATATTTCTTGGGAATGATGGATTCGTCGAGGATAATACGGGTAGGGGTTTGCAGAGTTCGCTCCGTGATCTCCTCACCTGAGCGGATGCGTCTTTGCAGCAGGTTGCGGAAGAAGGGTGAGCGTGCTGAGAGCACGGCCTTGTGGGCCCTTAGCTCCTCATCAGGCGAGCTGTGGTTCACCCCTGCGTTTCCAATTCCTGCTCCAATAGGTGCAGATCCACCTGCTCCGAAAGCCTCCACCAGTTCAGAGTCTGAGGAGAAGCTCAGCAGCGAGTCAAAATACGGCATGTGCTCAGAGAGGTTTCGCATGTCGCCTTCTAAGGAGTTGGGCGTACCGAACTCCTCGCTTAGTCTGACCAGCACATCCACATTCTGCAACCTCGCATCCTCTGAGCCCAGCTCACCTGTATAGAGGTAATGCAGCAATGAGGAGAACATGGGTGCATCCATGCCCGCTGTCCCAACGTCTAACAACACCTCGGCCCCATAACCCGGTGATGACGACAGCAGGGTCTTGAAGAACGGGCAGCGGGCAGCCAGAATGGCACGGTGTGCTGGGAAGCAGGAATCCTGGAAGATCAGGTCCACATCAGTGCAGTACTTGTGCTGATAAAGGGTGGCTAAATCACGCTGCAGGGTGCGAGCCTCGGGTCGGGCCAGGCCCGCTTGCAGACTGAGCTCTTTGAGAGCTGCCGTGCCCTCATATTCCTCCACCAGGGCATTGACGTCGCGCACGTCCCAACCCGAGAGGAGCTCACGCATCTGTCGTGCATGATCAGCAGACCGACTGGATTTGCGTCGTTTAATGAATCTCCTCTTGAGTGTGGCCAAACCGGAGCTCTTTTTCTTCTTGTCCTGAGGTTTTTCAGGGGCATGTTCTAAGCTGTAGAGCTTGGACTCGCCGCCATAACCCTGTGGTGCATAGGAGGCGCCTGGTGACAGAAAAGAAACACGCTGTGTAAGAGTCTGGAGACCTTCAAAGTTGTCAGTAGGAAAATATGCATTGTGAGGTCTACTGACATTATAATTAAAGTTTATTCCAAATAAGTGCAACACCACAGGGCTTTGCTTTAAAATTGCTTCAGAACAACTCTGAAATACACTTTACTTTTTTATGGTTTGGAATTTTTGATTTCATCAAAAACGTCTTAAATTTACAGAAATTAAAATATAACATCAAAATATGAAATTCCCTATGTTTTATATTCATATATTCTGCTCAAGCCTTGAAAGAGAACTGCAGACAAAAATTTCAGACAGTAAAGTATGTATCCCCAAACCATTTATTGTGCACTAAAACCGAACTATACTCGAGTTGCTGAAAATCACATCTTTTCACTTAAATTAAACATAAAGATGAAAAGTAAAGAATTCATGCTCTGGAGAAATTCAAGAGGTATTATGGAATAAGATGTTTTTACATTAGTAGTGTAACAAGGCTTACAATAACTAGGAAATGAAAACAAATTCAAAAGTTTATTTTTTAAAACACTTCAAACATGCAAAATATACGTAGCATTGTATAAACAATTCCATCTTCAAAAAGGAAAAGTATGTATCCCCAAACCACTTAATCTGCATTTTCAACTTTTCCCCCCTCTAAATCTCTAAATTTTCACCTGCCAAAAAAGGAAACTATGAAGTCATCTAATGTCCTCCCCAGCATGGCTAATATCTCCCTGACGACACTTTATGTCTCAATCCAATGTTCCATTTCTCATTGTAGGCCCACTGTCATGCATGGCTTAGCATTTTGAAAGCACCATTACTTTACTGATCTCAAAGACAGCAAAGACATGAAAATATTCACATCAGAATATTCCGTTAAAGCCAGACTCTGTGGGATACTGAAGGAAAAAAATTTTGAAGCAACTGCTGACAGTTGTGATACAATTTCCAAGCCTTTAAATAAATGAATACAGACAAGATGTTATAGTGAAAGAATATGAAGACTGCCCCAGCTGGTGAAGTCAATAATTTAATGAGATTCTATTTCTCTGTGCTGTTGAACTGCCTTTTTTTAAAACAACAAACAATGTAGAATTATTTTATATTCTAGTCAAAGATGAACTCCTGTCTTTGAAAGAGATTTCCTTTTCTTGTAACAGAAAAAAAATCATTATAATGTAATGTGATCCAGAGAATTTGTGTCTTATTCATACCATTTGAAACCCTAAAATAGATTTGTTTAATCTGTGAATTTTAATCCTGTTTGTTGTTCTTAATCACAACAGTTGCTAAATTAGAAACAACAAATGTCTCTATAATAGCATTGAAATGTGAGTTTACCTATGAAGGTCTGCTGGGTCTGTGGGTTACCCCCAAATCGAGGGGAGCACGAGTGAGGGTAGCTGGAGGCATTCACACCCATCCTCTCCCCCCTTCTTCCTCCTCTTAGTCACCCTGCTGGATCATTCCGTTCGAGCGTCGACGCACTGAGTAGCTCACGGCTCCGCTCAATCAGACCTATATGAATGTGGCGACACTGCAGCGATGCCCGTCATTCCTGGGAAAGAGAGAGAGGTTGGGTTAGAGATTACATTAAACATCAACAAGAGAGTCATGGAATCTGGTCAAACTAATTATAATATAATATAAAAATATAATAATAGTAATAGTATGTATGTATGTATGTATGTATATATATATACACATACATACACATATACATT
>JAUCMT010000048.1:9936439-9951375 GCA_032357475.1 Enteromius thamalakanensis
ACACACACACATACATATAATTATGAATACTACAATTTGTTTAAAATAAATGAAAAAAAATATATATATATATAAATTTAAATAATATCATTTTAAGAAAAGAAAAAGAAAAAATTAAAAAGAAAAAAAAAATGTCTTGTTATAATCTGAAAGGAAAGCAAATGAAACTAACAATTTAAAAAACCAAACAGACTGCATAAGCAGAGCTTTGATGTTTACTTTTGCTCTTGAAGACCATTACAATACTGCTGGAGGATTCTGACTTATTCAAACCCTCCCACTGATGTCATGCTAATGCAATCTGACACAGAGGCACAACTGGCTTGTTTACTCAAGCTAAACAATGTCTACAGTACTTCACATCTCTTTTTAGTTCTCTGTAATCTCCTAACTTTGGCCTGTGACCTTGCTTTGGTCTTTAGCATTCAAGGCTGCAAGTTCATGCCATCGGCGCAATATATAATTTCTAGAAAACCAGACATCTTCCTTTGAACTGACCTGGCAACAAACTTAATGCTGTTAGTTCGTTGCCAAATATGTATTTTCTTGGGGAGGTGGAAGACTGGGTTTTGCTTTATTCAGATGAAGAGCTATTGCTCCATCCATATATTTACGTTTCACATTACATTCCATTCTCGTGCTGCTGGGAACTCCTCAAACGGGGAGCCTATTACATTTTGGGGAGATGTAAACGCTTTACATCCCCCCTTGTGACATTGAGCGTGGGCTGAAAAGAGAAGGATTTTCCAGGCTGAGCCAAAACCTATGACACCGGACAAAGCTTTACCATTCTTAGCTTTACATACACAGCTAAATCTCGATTAGATGTCCACTGCATGTGCGCTAAAGCACTAAGATCCCTCGTCTGCTCCCTCAACACTGGCCCGAGTTGTTTGTGAAATCCCCAGAGGGCAGAGCGATCAAGACTGTTTTCCTCTGGCAGGGTGTGAATGAAGCTGTCTGCGGTTGAAACCAGTTGTAATACGCATTCAGCTGATGGAGATCCCGTTAGCTCCAGAAACTTGCTAAAACACAGCGACTTGCTTTATTAAGTGACTGTCATCAGATTATTGTTATACTTCAGACAGGTGCATCAAAAACAAAAATAAGTTAAGTTTATTAAACAATATTGTTAAAGGCAAATTGCTTTCAGATATGAAATAAAACGAATTCTCAAATTTTCTAGTAATAAATTGAGTAAAAAAACAAAAAATCCAAAACCTAGCCACCTGTAAGGACCCACTAAACAGACATCATTTTAACAGTCATAAATTAGAGCAAACAAATGAAAATATGCAGAGGCATACACGGTCGCAGACATTTGACTATCTTTTAACTTCTCACCTTTGTCCATGAAATAATTCCAATTTTGCAGATGTGCAGGGTATGAAATTAAAACCTGCCACCATCCAATACGTTATGTTTTGCAAAGTGGCAGGTAATTTTGCTTATCTGCCAGCCACTGTGGAAGGAGACTTGAACATCTCGGACTGACACCGACAAGAAATACCACTGCAGCGGTTTCAGCTTAATGTCTAAAGTGTGGATTATTTATAACATGAGAAAGAAAAGCTCTGCTCATAACTTTGACAAATACAAATGCCTAATTTCAAATATTTATGTCATTTTTTACAGTATTTATAAAGTTAAAAGACATGCAATGATAGATGGCTATTATAATATCTTTACTAACAGTGTTTAAATAATTACCCCAGTGTGTTAGGTTTTAATAGTACTAACAGAAAACAGCAATATTATGTGACTATTAATAAAAGTATATAGGCTATAATTAAATGCTAATATTTATAATTATAACAACAATCATCACTGTCATTGTTAATCTGTCGAACAGCTTATTTGACTGGTACTGTAAGTGGAGAACCCTAAAACAGGACTGCTGACTCTCATCCAACTTAAAAAACAAAGGAAAATGACAAGCTCCAGAAAATCTTTATAGACTGAGCTAAGCTAAGCAACAGTTTATCACATATTTCATCACTCCGGCAAAGCGTAAACAGGCAGACTCTGCCACTGGAGAACACATCAAATGTACAATTACAATTACTGCGAATTCACTGCCACCCTGAGCTTTGACGAGCTTTGCTGGATTTGGATTCACTTAGCTCAGCCGTACCCTCCATCAGGTAAAGTAATGGTGCATTGTGTAGTGTTTAAAGTTGCTTTAAAGGTACTCTAAGATAAGGCCTACAAGGGCAGCAGGCTCATTATAAACAATCGTCAGTCAAAAAATTATAATCACAGTGTCCGATGCAACAACTGTATTTCAACGTGAGTGACAGGAACAGAGAGGGAATAAATAAATGGTTCTTTAATGCTGCAGAGCTCCAGAGCAGGGGCTGACACAGACAGCAGTTATGTAAGCAAGCAGGAGAGTGGAGCAGTTTTGCCACATTAGGCAAATCAATAGGGAGCCTCTGCACCGTTGCTGCAGGGGAAAGTATCAATAATGCACCTCAAGGTTTTTAAACAGTCTAGGTTTGCTTCCACCCAAAACGACATTTAAAGCTTCAGAAAGCCAACGTTTCTTTTATTTGGACTACAAATCTAAAGAAAAGAGACCGCAGAGTGAAACATCGAGTAATGTGTGCCCTGTGCGTCTGCAAACCTCAAACTGGGTCACATAAATCAGCCTGTATACTCGTTCATCAATTGCAAGAGGTGGTTTTCCTTGTAGCTGCCTGTGACCCAGCTTCATTCCTATTCTTACATCGACTTCAGTGCAATCAGGAAATTGATCCTTGATCAATGTATTTTTCCTCTCTGGTTTAGAAGGATCAAAATCAGCTTGATAAAGAAAGGTCAGCGTTTAACAGGAGCACCTGTTTCAGACGGGCTGTCTGAACAAGCTCTTAATGTCTGAAACAGTGAAGCGTTGCTTTTGAAACACTGTGATTTTGCTTCTCGGCCTGTGCCTAAATGCTACTCCGAGAGAAGAGCTTTACTATCTCCGATGACAGGGGTTTCTATGTGGATCCTCCCCTTGAAAAAGCCATCATCACTTCGGCTGGGTGTGCCCCATATGGTGGGTGTTTGTGGACTCGGATTAAACCAGGCCCTGTGGTTAGAAACAAAGCAGCGCTGCAATGCTTATAAAAAAACATTCATACGCACTAAAATATTACAACTTAGCACACAATAAAAGGCTTCAGATGTCGCAATAGTGCCTTAAAAAGCAAAATTACAAGTTTAATAAAAGTTAAGCTGAAGCAACAGTCTTTAGTGTCGCATGATCCTTCAGAAATCATTTTAATATGCTGATTTTCTGCTGTATCAATATTGAAAACAGTTGTGCAGCCTAATATTAGATATCTAGAACATTCCTTGAACCAAGCTGGCACAAGCTTTACGTCACCTTACTCTTCCAAATCTCACAGCTGCATGTCCATGACCTCATACCAACAAACAGACATTGTAGGTGTATTCATGTATATGTGGACATGACCAATTACATCTCATATAATTTCAACATAAACATGCACCCATATTTCGCTGCCATACGTAAATGTCAATGACATCCAGTTTGCACGGTAGCATGAGAGAAAAAGTCAAATGTGTTTGGAGTACAACACTTTACCAGACCACTGAGCATAAGCAATGTCCATTGAAAATCACTGGTATAAAGAGCTCTCTGTTCCAGGGTGTCTGTAGTTCTCTCTGAGGTGGGGAGACAGAGATGGGGGGCGGGGAGGGGTCACGGGCACCCCGTGGCAGTTTCCTGTGAGCGGTGGCGGTCTGGCTAGTGTGAAACTAATGAGCGTGGACAGAGCCAAGCCACACCAGGCCAGCTGCAGGTCGTCTGGTCCACCCTGTCCTGCTTTTCTACTGGAATTCCACAGAGATTTGAGCATCAGAGCTGGGCGAAGAAGAGAAAAACGTCATGCGATCAAATTTTAATCCGTCACGTCCAACAATATTCATTGAGTGAAACATAAGGAGACCAGCATCCTTGAAGGACAGCACGCCGCCTCAAACTGCTTCTTTTGATGATGAGGAGGCATGACATTTCATCAGGAGACACGCTGCCTTGACAGACAAGGCTCGCCCTTTTCCGGAGGGAGCTTGAGGGATGCTTCACACAACACTCGACCCATAACCCACCCTCAAAATGTGAGATTCACCAAATATAATTCCATAAAACATCTAATTAGGTCCTAAAAGGTCAGACCGGCACAAGACAATGAGATGTTTTCTGAGGAAATTGGCCACGTTTCAGTAGCCTTTTATAGATGCCAGGACGGCAAGTCAGATTTGTTGCCAAGTAAGGGGAGAATTTTTTTTTCAAAGAGTATCAGGTCACTAATTTTAGACAACAGAACTAAGCGGTTCCTCTTTTTAATAAAAGATGTAACAGACCTAAGAGGTAAAGCAAAAGCACCAAATGATCTTGAAATACCCAGGTTAATAAATAAGGTATACGAGAACTGTCTTAAGAGTGAATTTCAAAGTAATTAATATGGATTTAACTTGACTGATGATGATGTTCATAATGCTTGGGTCATAGTGGTCAGGGAGAGAATTGACAAACACATAAGCCAATGCTTTTTCCTGTCATCACTCTTTGCATTCAAACATTCATTGTCCTAAATAATGCAGGGCTGTTTGCAGGTGAAGCATCAGGGGTTTATTGGTCAGTCCTTGATGGAAATGTGATGACGTATAACTGTTAATGTCACAAGAGGTGTGCACGTCACATTTTACCCCAAAATCAAATCAAAGAAAAAGAATAAAAATCTAAAGAGATTTTAAAAAGATATTTTATATTTTTGTAATAAATAAAACATACTATTAGGACCATTAAGGATTTTCAGGATAATTAAAGTTACTGTAATTGTAAAGTCCTTAAAACCTTACGTACAAATTAGCCAATTGTTATGCTAATATTCACATTTAAATGAACCTGGTTTATTATTACAATAAAAGAAATTTTGGTGTTGGGGTGAAACCTGATCTGGGCATTACTAGGTAGGTTTCATGAGAGATCACGCACAGTTTCAGGTTTATAGGCATAAAATATTTAAAATCCTTTGTCTTGAAATAATTACAGCCAGCATGACAAAGAAAGACTTTTCTCAATGGTATCATCATAAGCACAGTTCCAATGACATGAGAATAGTTCACTAGGTTACTCTAACAACTTCTTGGTATCACACACGTGACAGAAGGACAATTATGCATGTTTTGTGCTTTCATTGGCAAATTGGCATGCTTCCTGTTTGTGATTATTTTTCCATTCATCTAAAGCATCTTTATCAGCCTCTCTCCTCTGAAAAAGGGAAATGCCACAATGACTTCATTCATTCCTCTAAACTCATATGAGAGTATGGCACTCAAAATATCTTTACTATAAATAAAACAAAATAATTCTCATTTTAGTGACTTAAGCAAATTCAAAAATAAATACTAGATTGCTTCTGAATTTCTCATAAATTTGAGCTTCCAAATAATTATATACTATTACTTATACATTTAAACTTCACTATGATGTTGTATGAGATTTTAAATGAATATATAATAAAACTAAAATTCTAGAATGTTTTAGCCTAGGTTTTTCCTCTTATCTTTTCCCTCTTTATTTGTTAGAGCCATCGAGGAAGAGTGCTAGCTCTACCTGAAGGGTGTTGGGATTATCCAATTATGGTGATTGAGGTAAACGGTAATGCTACACTTTTGGACAGATGGGAAGAGAAGGACCGAAAGAGAGGCCAACTGATCAATACCACAATCTACCACCTCACTGACTCAAGCATTATAGTTAATACTATAAAACCGCCCTTTGCCATTTCAGCTGACAACACGAATGAGTCTGCAGCAATACCATCGTCAATATTAATTAGTCTAAACATTTGTTGTGTGTTACGTGCAAACCACACTGTAACTCAATGTAACTCAATTTACATTGTGTTTAAATATTTCCAAAGGTTTAAATTCTAAAGTAAAAGCAGGAAAAAAACTGTACAATTTCGGTTCCCTTCTTTGGCAAGAGTCCATCACTGTTCAATTTTTAAAAGGACTTTCATCAGCTCGCACTCCCAGTAGACTCAGCCTATGACCCTTTCAGTGATGCATGAATGAATGAATGTAGGAGGAGGAAAAAGGAAGGGGGGGTACTGTGGAATTCCCGGATCACACAAATGTCTGACTGAACCACATATCCTGACTCAAACACGAAACATGACACATGTACAATCATTACAAAAACGCGTAGTTATAATCAAGCTACTGCTGGGTATTGCATAGTTAAGATACAGTCTTGGTTTGTCTGTTCAAATACACGACACAATGCATGAATTATTAAAATGGCTGGATGAAGTCAGGCTTCAATTGAATTATCTAGAATTATCCAAAAACCAGGCTGGTGGGATTTTTCAGTGTGTTCTTGACATTTTAAATAGACAAAGTTATTGCTTTAGCTCGAAATCAAACTTCTGAAGTGCATATAAACTAACTTAATGTTAAACAAAACCAGGTCTGAATGAACCCTGTGTGGGATTCTTTTGCACTAGCTAAATCTAAACCAGATGTGAAACGCACAATCTGAACTCTATCGAAATCCATTTTTCTCCTTCAACTAACGGTTCTGCACCAGAACACCAAGACAGAGAGAAATGTAAGCAATAGAGACAATTACCTTAATGAATGGTGTCCTTTCTACATAATTACCTCTACACTTCAGATGACGTTTCCACAATCAGCTACACTAAATTTAGTGATGTGGCCTCCATACATTTCTTTAGAATCTGCATTCTGATAAAAATGACTTCAGACCATTGTGTATAGAAGACTAGGAGTGAACCTTATGAATTTGATTGATTTAATAATTTGAACATAAAATTATAAATTAATAACTATATATGTGTACATAGGGCTGGGTGATCAATCGAAAAGTAATCTAAATCATCATTCAAAACCTGTAATAGATCAAATTTTTGCAGGTTGATTATTTTGATTACTTTCTCTTTAAAAACACTACCCCTTGTGGAGTCACGTGACCCCGCTCCGTTACATTATTCCACCAACATGTCGAAAACTTAAACATTGAGACAACTGAGCAAAAAGAGCAGCTTGTACCTAAGAAAAACGCAGTCTCCGTTTGGCTTCAGTAATTATGACATCGAACAAAATAAAGTCAGATAACACCACCAATTTGTTTCAACACTTAGAGCACAATCACGTTACTGAATATAAACAGTGCAAGGCTCAATAAATAAATAAATAAAGAGACTGACAAGCGCCCAGCAACAAGTGCCTCCGCAAAGCAGATGTCTATAACACAAGCATTCACAAATGTCACACAGTGTGAGAAGAGTTCGAGAAGATAGAAAGAGATAACTGACGCTATTTGTTATTACATCGCAAAGGATAAGACTACCTTGGCTACAGTGGAGCGAAGCGTGTTAAACACCTCGTTAACCCTCGACAGCACACTGTGCCATCGCGATCACATTTATCTAAAACTAAAAAATAATTTATTTTGTTTCCAAAAGTACAAGTTAAATAAATAAATATTGTACTTTGCCTAAAACAAACAGTCACTGTGTTCAAATAATGTGTGCATTAAATTCAGTTGTTTAACATTAATAAATGTTCATATACAAACACAATAAATAATCATAGACAGTACTGTAGATAGTAGTGTGTGTTTCCTTCAATTATTTTAAAATCAAGTAATGCATCCTTCATTCAAAAATCTCTCACTTGTAATATATGAGCATATTTACTGTACAAAACCTGTCAGTGAACTACGAGGGCAAAAAAATTAAATCAAATAATCGTTGATTAATTAAACATTCAATTACAATTAATAAAGATTTTGATTTTAGGTCAAATTGCCCAGCCTTATGTACATACAACAGATAACAGATAAACATATAGACATTTATAACTGTTTAAATATGCCTGTTAATGTGTCCCTTTAATAAGAGATCTATTAATTATTAGATCATTTCTCCCTATCCACATTTTATTTTTAAAAGGCACTCCTGGTCATTCACTGTTGTGAACCGCTGACAGTTGAATAAGTAATTACTGGACTATCAGCCTTGGCAAAACACTTCTGTTATACAAGAGACAAATGAATAAATCTGAACGCACCCATTAGACTGTGCTGCTGTTCCATTGTACATAAGACAGTATAAATAGAGCAGGACCTTGGCTATTCTTAAATGCTACAGAGAATTAGATCAACACAGGACTGACAAGCATGATAATGTATTTGACATCTGTGTCCACTAAGTCCATAGTTTATGAGCTTGATCCAAAGAAAGGGGAAAATTGGGATGGCATTTTTTTTTTTTCTGGTCTCTGTGCTACAGAAGCAGAGCAATTTATGGAAAAAGGGCTCCAACCACAACGGACAACTAAAAGTGTGTCCAAAATGAGGTTGAAACTGGATCTTTCTCCTCCCTGTGGAGAGACTTTTGTAAGTATTTCTGTGCCGAGCTTGACCTGATATGCCAGTCCAGATACAGGTAGGCGTTTCTGAGGACAAACGCCTCCATCCAGATGAAACAAAGGAAGCGAGGCGGCCTTTACTGGGCGAGTCGAAGGTTGTTCAGATGATTTTCTTCATATGATTAAGATGAGTCATTTTGACCATGATACCCCATTACTGTGTAGCAGAGGAGTGCTGGGGGCTTTCTGACTTCTAGAGTCAGGAAAATGGGCTAATCACTATGGATTCGATCTCTGTATGGGGGTGGGGACTTTTGACTGCTCCCATTGCACCTTGAACGAAGCACTTCACCCCAGTATACACCCTCCAGCTACCTCTGAGCTTTGCTTCTCGCCTCTACCTGTCTGTGCCAGATATGTGCGGTAATACAACACCTAAACACTAGAGATAATAGAAGCTATCGATATGAATCAATATAAAATGAGTGTTTAATGAAAGTGAATCTAAGTGTGAAGGATATTCATTATTACTTCTTTCATTGTCTAGTCACCTGTGCATAGTACAAATGTGATTATGCACTATTGTAAACAAGCACAATCTGTTCCTCATAATGTACTCATAATCACTTTAGACGTTAGGAAAGACATAGCCTGCGGTTAGAAGGATGACCGGAAGCCCCAGTGTCTCTCAGAGTAAAAGTATGTCTGATGTAGTGAAGGCATCACTATCATCTCAGCAGCATGTGGATCGTCAGTGAAGCCTTATGCAGGGCAGACTGCTAATGCATTATCAAAAAACCCTAAATGCATAGCTGAGAGCCTCCTGTCAATGCCATCAGAAAGCCAGTCAGTCAAAAATTAAAGTTTTTTTGGAAAAGCGCTTCTGAAATCCCTGCTGAGACTATAGCCTAGAATTAGCTATGCATTTTTAAATGGTCATGTGCATAGAGCCTTGTCTACTTATAACACTTGGAAAAGCTATTGAATGTGTGTGCAACCATTTCAAGCTAACAAAACAAGCAACTGGCTATTTAAAAACCAATTGAGCATTAGCGATTTGCAAATCAACTTGAGTCTGGAAATTGCCTGAATGACTAGGCAAATAAAGAAGCCTTGTATAATTAGGGTGGTTTTGGTCTAACTCAGATTGGATGGGTTTCTTACGGGGCATTTACATAAGAGTGCAAAAAAAACAAAACATAAGTTAAATACAATGCAATGGCCAAAGATACTCATCTATTAAATTGAAGTGCATTTTTTTTTTCTTGAGGGTTTATACCATCCATACACCAAACGGCAACAACACAGAATGTAAATTAAATGCATTGCATGTTAAATTATAAAAACTTTGCTTTTAACTTAATAATACAACATAATTAAAAGTAAAAGAAATAAGCTGAGTAAATGCAAATAACCCTCTGTCTGGGCCAAAAGAGGAGGAAAAAACTAAATACCCTGACCGCAACTCTCCAAGCAGGGCATTCCAGCAGTGAGTTGTGGTTTGTGAACACACACTCTAACAAACCACTTTTGCCTATTTCATGCCTTTAAAATGAATGAATAAAAGCCTGCAAGATCTGAGGTCTCATTCATGAGTGATGTCAAGCCACAGAGGTAATGGTGAATGAGAGTTAAACTTCAAGAGACTCTAGACTGCAATGCAATATTCCTGAATGATTGATACAACCCTAGAGTCTGGGATTGATGCTCGATATACCCAAATAAAAAAAGGATTTTTTTGTGGGGGGGGGTTCTGTATTCTATGTTTGATTTGATATGGAGGGCAGTTTAAGTTTCTGAAAGGAAATGTCAAAAATATTCCAATGAATAATAACTACATGTGATGTCAACCTGCAAGTTAACAGGCAGAGGAAGTGTCTCATAGTAAAATCCCCTCTGTGCTGCAATTTAACAGTACTTTTTATGCTGCAACATTTCTCTTCCAAACCATGGCAGATCTCAAGAATGACATTTTTATGAGAAATGAGTGAAAAACAGCATTAAAGCTCACTTCTAGCATTTGAAATAAATCCACTGCTGCAGTTTTGGTCTAGAACACAGCACTGGGTTTCATTAGTGCATGATGATGAGGGCTAGACAAAGGAAGTGAGCACTTAATTCCCGTGTGTGTGCGTGTGTGTGTGTTAAAGAGAGAGTGTGCAAAAGAAAGAGCTCAAACATCCTATTGGACAAGGTGAAATATTGGGACCTGAGTCAGCCTGTCATTTTAAGAGAAAAGAAAAAAGTGGTTGCCAAGGACAACAAGGGGGAGTGGAAAATGAAAACATGTCCCACTTTCCTTTCCCCATTCAATTTCTCTCTCCAGTGACAGCAGCCAGAGGTCAAGCCAGTGTGCTTGTGAAACTACAGGGACCTTCAAAAAATGCACACTGAAAAAAAATTATTCATATTTCTATATCCATGTGCATCAGCAAGCTATACCATTTTTTTGAACTAATGTTGCAAAAAATAGAAAACCATTATAGCAATTATGTCAGCAAAGTCCAAAAGTATAAGTCTGCACTCCCTAATGCAGAAATCTTCCTTGTTTCCCTGAAATACATAAGCCAAATGAGCTGAAACATCATTGTACTGAACATGAGGACATGAGCAATGTTTCATAACATCATCATACTTTTGTTGCAATAAGATTACTATAAGATTATGAGTGCATACTGCATAGTCAACAAAAGCCCGATAAATTCTTCTTTTAAATCATACCTGGGGTGCCGTTAATCGATACAACTGGATTTGCAGTTCTTTGATACTTTTCAAGGTTATACAACTGGCAAGATACTCATGTTACAACATACACAAGTAGCACAAAGTCAGTCTGCAAAACCCCAGGCACATTGCTACAGAGAGACAGGGAACTCATTCAGGAAAAGATTTCATAACAATTCTTGATGGACTGACTAGATACTGTCAGCTGTGAAGCAGTTATCCCACACAGGATTCAAGAATGAGCATGGCCTGATGGTATATGGAGTGTGTGAGAGTTTGGGGACAGTTGGCAGATCTGTCACTTGCCCTATCGAGTCAGTTGCTGCACTGTCACTGCATCTTGTATTCGTTAATTATGGACATGTGTTTTAATATCTTGCAAACTTAGACATTTCTTATAAGTTTAACAAGCAGCAAATTCTACTTTTTTTAATGTCACCAAGTTAAAATTACCTATAGCTTGCTAACACTGAGGTTTGCAGGATTGAAATAGCAGAATAAAATGTCTCAGTGTCTATCTAACTAAACTAATTTTACACTAATTTAGAAGGACAATTTTTTCTCAACACTGATAATAATAAAAAAGGTCTGCTGAAAATTCTCTGTCAGCTTTGTCATCAGTCTTCACAGAATTAAGTTACATTTTAGCATGTTTAAAAAAACAACCCACAAGAGCCCAGAGTTTTGAACGGAAGTGAAATTCAAATTATATTTTTCTGACTAACACACAGATGTTTCGCTAAAAATAAAATGTCATGTGGAGGAAATACTAGCACGTCAAGTAAAAATGTGAATTACTGAGCAAGCAGAAAAGAAAAAATCTTTACTCATGCCCTGCCTATAATTCTTCTATAATCTAATGTTTTTTATGCACTATGCATTGTGCTTTTAGAAATTAAAAATACAGAAAATAAACAAAAACACCACATTTTAAGAGGTCCTTCATTTTCTATACAAGCACAGGACCAAAACCCCTCATTGGAAAAATTATGTGTATTCTTACATTACTATAAATGCGCTAAATGCATTTTGTGCACTAAATTCGAGTCATACTGAAAGTTATGCAGAACAGATCTAAAAGTGAGTCATAACTGCATAAAAGACTATTGAGTTAAATTTAAGAAATGGATCAGTGAATAAAAGCTGGATGAACTGATTACCCAGTTCACAAATCTAGTTAATCGAGAGGCAAGATCACTGAATAACAACTTAAATTTCCAATCTCTTCCTCTCACAGCAGTATCATACAAAGCATGTCTTCTGTGACATTTTTTAGCAGCTGTCACTGGTTTACATGAATAGCTATTCTTCAAAATAGGTTACAAATTCATTAAAGGTTTTGGAATGATACGAAACTGAGTAAAAGATGACAGAACTTGCATTTTCAGGTCAACTATCCCTTTAACACAGAACTGCAGCACCAATGCACATAAATCTGACTTAACTGTTGGCACAGACACATATTGCAGCACAGTAGCAAAGGAAAGGATGGCCTACATTGCAGGAAGATGACAAAACAGGGGGAACCCCTACATATCAACCACAGTCACAACACGTCTATAACATACTGCAGGAACCAAACCACACACTGCTCTCTTCACTCGATTGTTTCTTGATGAACAGCAATGGTGCTAATTGAGCTATATTAAGGACGACATTCTCTCAACAGAGCAGCGGCAGATAAAGCAGGACAAAATTGAATTGGTTTGGTTTCATTGAAACCTTTGTTTCTCATAGGTAGGCGCTATCAGTAAATCACACAGTCTCTAGTCTTGCTTGGGGGACATCTGATAAGCAAGGCATTTGAAATCCCTGAATATTTCCTACAACACCCAATAATTCTCACTGTGACCATCTCCATTATCACAAAGAAAGCAATTTGGGTTGCAAAACAATTCTTCATTAGCACAGTCTCACAACACGTTTGACGGCTCCTGGGAACATGGAGTCAAAAGGCTCTGTGTGGGAAACCAAGAGATACTGTAGAGGTGAATGAACTCGAGGGGGGCAAACAGGATGGGACTTGATGTAAACCAATTTGGTCACCAGTTAAAACTTTGCCTTTAATTAGACCCTGATGACTTCCAGAATTCCAAAGGAAATAAACAGTCAAGACAAAGACAGGGGAATACGTTCCTGTCCACTAATTTTCCTAAACAATACCCTGTCTAATTACAGAGATCCAAAATAGGGCACAGTGCACAAGCTTCTTTTTTTAAAATACAAATAAAGGCAGGTCAGTGAGGGAGGACCTGTTAAATGAAGCAAAATAGCTCTCTCATGGGGACTATACTAGCTTTTTACAAGCACAAACATCTATAACATGCCAAGTATGCTTTTGGAACTCATTAGTATCTATAATGTTATGCTGGCCATCTCGAAGAGCATCTCTTAAATCAAGTCATTCAGATATTTGAAACTGGTTGTGACATGCTGGTGGGTACTGACAGCTCCCAAAGAACATGCATGTTTATTGCAAGGATGAATCTTCCTCTTTATTAAATGAAGTGTCCGCATACATGAGGGCATTACATCTGTAACCGTATCATAACTGCACACTACGCATACTCAGCTAGCCTGGCTTTATGTGCATTTAGCATTCAGGTGGCTCTTAACTGCTCCTTTGGGTGAAAAAGTTACCAAAATGCGGCACATCTAGTTGTTTCATCCCCTTTGTGCAATAAAGTAAAGAACTTACGTGATGTTAATGTTTTCTTTTGGTTTAGCATGCAAGCTAACCACAATAACTAAGCTTTGCTTACTAGTTCTACGTGGAAGAGTGAAATAGGTCACTATTTGAAGTTTACCAGGTTATAATCACCAACATTACGGATGAATATTCAAAGGCTGTTGTGGTTTTGATACACAAGGCACAACTGTAAATGTAGCTAATTCAGCAGCTCGCCATGGCAGATTAGCAAGCAAAGCAAAAAAGGAGAAAAAATGCCTTCAACCCTACCTGAGTCAAGTTTACTGCTCTTCTCTTCTCTTCTTGCTCACAAAAAGAGCCAAAATCCAAGCCAGCGGCTCCTGATATTTGCTTAGCCGAGCAAAACCTCTCGTACTTTTCTTTCGTGGAGTGTTATCGAGTAAAAAAAGCCTCTGCGCGTCCCGGCTTCACACACACATAACGTTACTCACATACAAACACATATGTGAAGCGCTAGCAGGCTGCTAACGTTAGTACTTTTACGTTATACCATCCGCCCTACATTAGTCGCTTTTAATGTCTCGTTCAACAGCAAAACAGCTCAAATAGAGTCTGTGCTCTTCGCTTTCAGTTTGCCGTGAGCAAATATTACATGTACTGTTGTATCCTCCTCTTATTCAGTAAAACAATGAGGGGAGGGCTAAGCGTCAGGATTTTGTTAGCAATGTCGCTACGCCATCTATCTGCTCGAGCTCGATGAGGCATAGAGCAAAAAGGTCCAATCAGTTTTCTGTGTCGGTTGGACCTATGTGCCAAATGTAACGAGGAGACGCGTTTATATTTATGTATTTATTTATTTGGTATACACACTGTCTATCGTTTAACAAACATTTGCGGTCAGCGAGAACAGGAATAACTAATGTTACAAAATAGTTTTATTAAAAAATAAATTAATATACATTTAAACTACTTAAAACCTTATAATAATGTTATATGAATATAGATAAATGTATAATAATATTTAAAGAATATAATTAATAAGTAGTTCATAATATAATATACTATAATATAATAAAGCCTAATAATTAATATAAATTTTATAATATAATATAATATAATATAATATAATATAATATAATATAATATAATA
>JAUCMT010000048.1:9951475-9963635 GCA_032357475.1 Enteromius thamalakanensis
ATAATATAATATAATATAATATAATATAATATAATATAATATAATATAATATAATATAATATAATATAATATAATTTTCCCATAGGAGGGCGACAACACCACATTATTGAACTCTTGTCCACTAGGTGGCTTAAAATGGATGGCCTACAATTTCTCATAAATCTTTATGACGTCATGCATAATATATGCAAATCTGGATGAAGTTAATTTAAACTTTAATAAGAACAGTAATAAAAAGAAAAATAGTAAACTGACTTGTCAATGTCAATAACTTCACACACATTGATCGCTATCAACAAGAAAAACTGGTAAGAGTTTATGCACAAAAACTACAGTATCTGGGTTTCTGGGTGGTTTTGTCCTACTTTCATATTTAGTGGCATTCAAAATATATCCTCAGGTAATATATCTTCTTCCCACCAAAGATATCAAAATAGCACAATAACAGGACACACAAAAAAAGTACTCACACCCAGTACATAAACCAAACAATGAGTAGGGTGTATCCACTGTGGACACACTGTGGAAGTGTTGAATGGCAAGCGCTGTTCTGACATGAAAGACCAGCCCCTGTAATGTGATCACCAAACATGAATGAAGAGCAGTACCACAGGCCATACTGACAGCTGACAGAACCCACAGCCAGCTGCACCTCTTTCTGCACTTTTATCTCCCTTTAATCTGCTCCTCTAATCAGATCCCTTGCAATTTGTACGTCTTTGTACTGGACACAGCCCTGAATGCACACTAAGCAGAGAGCCAGGTGCGTTTTTTTGTGGCTACCTGTGTTTCTGTGAACTCATGTGCTGTCAAACAGCATCTGGTGTAAATCAAACAAGAAATTAATCACAAAAGAAAATGCAGTTACGATCTGCATTATGAGCCAAAATGAGCTTTGCTTTTTCAGCATCTGTATATGTTAACATTTTAGTGGGTCCAACATGAGATGATGTAACTTTGAATCTAAATTACACCAAATCTAGGACAATATGATATTATTTTCTGTTGCTTCATTAATATCTTGTCAAAAGGGGCATTGAAGAAAAGTTGATGGGACTGGGTGGGTGGTCAAATTGTCTAGGTCCCTCCCAAAAATGGGCTGGTTTTAGAAGATAAAGTCTTTAATATGACAGGATACATCTATTTTCCCTTCAGCAGTCCTGAGGCAGGAAACCCAGAGGTTGCACCCAGTGAACATCCCCCCTTTCCTTCTCCCTTAGCCTCTCTCTCTCAGACACATCCAGACTTACTGGTGCTGACCCATACAGCTGGTGGGATGCTGACCTTTCTGAGGGGAGCTGTGCAGCCGGTGACTGTCAGCAGGGCAAGGGATATTGTCCAGAAACGCAACTCCAGCATCTACAGCAAACCACCCAAAAGCAAGATTGGACCTGGGGTGAGTGAAAAACTTTCAAAATCCTAAAAGGTTGCAAAGATTCATGGGATCAGCCAACATTAGTTTAACTGGGTCAGGATTGAGTTTTATGACTCCTTGTATTGACGAACATTATCCTCATGGTTAAACAAGAACAGAATAGCAATGTCAAATCAAGTAAAAATCATATTGGTTTACATAGTGGTATAAATGTAGTAAAATATATAAAAGTACAAAGCTTTGAGGTTAGTATGATTTTCATTTCTTGATTGAAATGTATTCTTTTATTAAGCAAGGGTGAATTAAATTGATCAAAACCAACAGTATAACGACATTAATAATTAAAAAAAAAATTCTATTTAAATTAAATGCTGTTGTTTTGAGCTTTTATGAAAATAGATAGTTTCTTTTTCTGGTTTCTGCATAAATATTAAGCAGCACAACTATTTTGAACATTGATAATAATGGGAAAATGTTTCTTGAGCATATTATGATTTCTGAAGGATCATGTGACTTTATATATATATATATATATATATATATATATGTACATGTATATATATGTATACACACACACAGTTTTTATATATATATATATATATATATATATATAGCAAGGATGCATTAAGAGTTAGTTTATAATCGCAAAAACAGATAACTCAGTTTATTTTTAATTTATAAAAATCACGTTTCATTATGTTGTCATGTTTTTATTGTTTTTTGTTGTGTTAATTACCTATACACACAAAATAACCCAACTGCAGCTTGATTGGAATGCACAAGTGAAATATTTTAAATGCAATTTTTTTATATATATATATATATGTCACTGTTTAAAGGAAATAGCAGTGCACTTTTTCTAACATCAGCTGTTAAATTCTCCTGTCACCTGTGTTTCTGCAGCAAAGTTTCTTCATCATGTCTGTGTTTGCCGTTGCCCTCCTGGCTCCTGCCGGGTGGATTCTGCACCACATCCCAGAATATCGTCAGAGAGCCAAACCCCCACCATCTTGAAGAATGAACACCTTCATCATGGTCAGCTTACTGGGTGTCTTGTACCACTGACAGACCTGGCTGCCTCTGAAGCATTATTCACCTCCAGTAAAAAAATGAAGACCTTAAAACAAATAAATAAGGAAAATAATACAATTATACACTTGTCCAATTAGGAGGTAGAAATTTTCCCCATTTAAATCTAACAAGAACCGTAAATCCTTGGTGTTTATTGCCTTAGGACTGTGGCCCTTATTATATGCATCACTGTATGCTTTCTCCTGTAATAAAGTCTCTTTTTACACCATCTGTTTTTGGTTGATAACTTTGTGTTTTCACTGTGCTAATTGTTCTGGCCTTGGGGAGACTGCTTAGAAATATACATAAAAATGAGGTTTTTTGAGAAACATCACTTTAATAATATCTCAGAGGTTGGAGTAGAGACTACTCCATGAATAGTTGCAGCCAATTCATAGGTGAAGGTCATTAGAAGGCCAGTGGGCAAATTTTGCCATGACAGAACCTCAGTTGTACCCTTTTTAGTATCCCTTGCAGTGACTGTTCTGCGTAGCACTGGGACTGGGATGGATCTCAGGATGAGCACCCTCTGCTGGGCTAAACAACACCAGCAGCTAGCCTTAGTTTATCCAGGAGTCTCTCGTACAGGTATCGATTCAGCTCTGCTTAGCTTCAGGAGAGTTGCAAGGTGATAGCTGCCGGCTAAATGGCAAGCTACCACCCACACTGAGTATCTCAAAAGGTCTGTATCCTTCAATAAACACAGAACACTGATGTGCTTGATAATATCCAAAACACAAACATGATATGGTCAATGTTTGTCCAATCCTCTTTGGAGAAAAGGAAACGCTATTATGTCATAGGCTAAGGTCGTTGCGGCCAAAAATATTTCATGCTTTTTATTTATTTTTTTATTTTATGCTTTTCTTTGTTTTTTTTTTCTTTTCCCAAAATTATGCTGAGCCATTTGAACTGAAGTGCCAGGAAAAGGGATTCAACTCCGCATATTTAACAGTGGTTTACTAAAACATTATTCAAATAAAACTTTGTCTTTGTTAAAGGAATAGTTCACCCAAAAATTTTAACTCTGGCATCACTTACTAACCCTTGAGTAGTTCCAGATCTGAATTTCTTTGTTCTGTTGAACACAAAGGAAGACATTTTGAAGAAAGTTTGTAACTCTAGGCTGTTTAGGTTCACCATTAACTTCCAAAGTTATATTTTCTCCCTACTACAGAAGTCAAAGGTGACGCAAAACAGCCTTAAATTTTTGGGTGAACAATTCCTTTTATAGCATTTAATGGACCTAAGCTGAGACGAACAGTTAATTAACTAACCAATTAACTGCTAACATTAACAAAAATAATAATAAACACTATAACAGATGTATTGCTCTTTCAGAGTTAGTTAATGCATTGCTCGTTTCTGCTAAGGGGAATATTAATCGCCATTTCATATTAGAGGAGCAAGAAACTAATTTTTTATCCGCAGCTAAAGGGATATAAATAAAATACCCAAATAAAATATTTTCCTTGTTATTTCGAATGTTTTTTAACATAGGAGCATATATGGGCTTGGAGATCTAGACATAAGACTCAATTAGTCCCTAAAATGAGTTGCTAAGGGAAGCAAGATCCATTTTCCAAAGACTGCAGTGACCCTGGTCTCAAGCACTTTAGAATCCCCATTGTTTGTTTATTTTTCCAGAACAGCAGGAATGCTGAGACTCAGTCAGATTGTGGTAACATGAATTTATTTCTGTTCTAACATTGTTTTAATAAGTTTCCTTAAATCTTTATAAAAGAACAAAATGCACTCCTAGTCTGAAAAAGTGTTTAACAGAATAACCTGAACATCTGGTCCATCTTGCTGTGATATTATCATTTTTCACCATCATTTTAAAATCATTACCCTGTTACATATAACTGAATATACTGTAAACAAACTATAGTTATGCTTTTACATTTAATATCATAATGACAGCAGAAAGCTATTGTTACAATAGTATATCTTTTCCTTGAATTTATCAAAGTTCTTATGCAGTAGAGCTGTTTTACTGTTCAAGTTCAAACGAAATCAAACGCTAGCATGAAAATAGTACTCGCATATGTCCATAGCACTGTCTGATTCTACTGAGTCGGTTCCTTTCCTCCATGAGCGTTCAGCTCTGGAAAGTCTAATTCATTCAAGTGAATCATTTCCTAATAACAGGTCCTCTCTTTCACAAGTCTAGTTTGTTCCAGTGAATCGGTTCGCCCTAAATGGCCAGTTCATTCACAATGCTCTGAAAAGTCTGGCTAATTTGATGATTCATTTAAATGAATGGATTGACAAAATGAGTCCCAGATTTTTTTTGTTGTGGTATAAGCATGCTCAAGTTTGATACCGTAACACTGATTGTTGTTAAATGAGCAAAAAGATTAACGTACATTTTATAATTGTATTGTTTAGTGGTATGACAATATTACCCTTTTAATTTGATGTGCTTTTTGTTAGTATCTTACTTATTGTCAAAGCAGCAGCTTGACAGTTTAACTACTTCAGTTGTGATTAGCTTGTAGCCTTCTGCATGTATTTTTGTGATTCCCATGGGTCAAATTTAATAGTGCGTCACTCTCAGTGTCTTCAGACCTTTTTTTATAATCCAGTATAATGAAACTCAAAACGACCCACAGTAAGATGGAACAAGCAGACCCCCCAAGAACTGTGTGACCTGCAGCTAATTGTTCCAGAGAAACAAAATGGTTATTTTGTTAGGCTCTGTTGATGATGGAAAGTCAAGCAGAGTTTTATTATCATTATTGAAAGCAGATTATCCATCATTAACCCATTGTTTCCTGTTTACATTAAGATGCGCAAATATTTCAAAATGTGACAAGTGATGCTATATATATATAGTTAACTTTAACAGTATTTAATCATGTGCACCTGATCTGTATACTGAGAATAAAACAGATTTATGCTCCTTGCTTTTCTGGCATGCTGCAGCTGATCTCTCAAAGATTAACATGTAAATAGCTGCAATACTGTCTCTAGAGCAAACATTGTTTCCTGATATTCCCATAACTCGGGACAGAATGTTCTTTCCCTCCTGCTCACAGCTACTGTAAATAAGACTGTGCTGGTGTCTTCTCTGCTTCTTTTTAATAAAGAAGAATTATGAGTGAAAGGTCTGGACTTATTTGATATCTGTGCATTCATGTATTACACTACATGAAATGAGTTCTCAAGCATGTAAATGAACCGTGATTAGGTTTAATGTTACCACAGAGCTTAAAACACATACAGTGCCTTAAGGCGAGGATGAGTAAGAAAGAAGATACGTGACCACAGTTGTGTGTGTATGTGTGTGCGTGCAGTATATGTGCATGATAGATAAGTGAGCTCTGGGTGAATTGGTCTCTGGGGGAGTGTGTATGTTTGTATCTGTTTGCTGTGAGGATGTACACACAGTTAAGGTGTCTTAAGGCTCACTTCCCACACTGTGGGAAATTTTAATTTATTCGATTTTTTTTGTTTGTTTGTTTATGCCTTGGCGAGACCCTTTTCACCCTGTTTTTGTATATATAATGCACTTATCAGTGAAAACAACAACGTTTTAAAATGATTTGAAATTTCATAAACACCTAACAAGTTGACACAGTATTTACGAGAAGAAAAATATTTAAAAAGCTAATTATTTAATATTTTTGGTGGTGTTCCCTCAAAAACTGGGTTGCATAATTTCAGATCAATGAGGTATATGATTAAACAAGTTCTAAAAAGAAATACAAAACCTATGCTAATTTAGAAAAACGAGGTTCATGAAAAGATTGTATAAAATTTTTGGTAATAATATACCGTGATGAGAATACCAGAATCATAAACAATCTTTTGTAAGCTGGTTATTTTGAACGGGAACACCTCAAGTGTAACAAGGTGGGAAAAATCCCAAAGAAGAAAAAAAATATTAGAACTTGTATATCTGCATACCTTATAACTTATATTTCTTATTATCTTATAACCTGTGAGAGCAAGGTCATTATGTTTTAGTCCAATGCTATAACATAACAGGAAAAAGATAATCTCTCCTGGGTCAGGATGTCTGGATCACAACATGAAGGTTAAGTATACTGAAAACTCCAGCACACAGAAGCCAATTATATTAAGTGCACTGATTTAGTGCTCTCTTGTGGTGTAACACTGCTAGTGAATGAAACTACAGTACACACACAAAACCTTTAAAGTAAGATTTTATAGTAAATCTACAGCTACATATTTAATAGTGAATATTACTAAAATAAAATAAAAAATGTTAATATAAAAATTAATATATATAGATTGATGTTTCTATATTTTAAGAAACAAGAACTGGCTGAATTTATAAGAATTTTTTAAGATGACAGCAAATAAATTAGTGAATAAATAAATACAAACATTTTAAAAGGGTACTAAACTGGTCTTTTTACTTGTACTAACTTAATTCTCACTATGGCTAAAACTAGGAGCTAGAATGTGACAAAAAAAAATTCTAAAAAGGTTTAAAAAAATATATATATATATTTAAAAGGATAATTTGAAGAACGTTTTGAAGAATAGGTATTTTCTATTATTATTATTTACATTTATTGAAAGGCAGCACATTTTTTAAACACTGTGTCCAGTAAAAAAAAAAAAAAAAACCCATCAAGAAACATTCATACAGCACACACAGCAAGACAAGCATAGCCCTAAATGAACCATGCATTTAGGGGCTTCCCCAAACACTATCACATCCGAGTGGCAGACTATTAATAGCACAGAGGGCACAGACTAAATAGGACGTAACCCTGTTCAACTTGGAAAACAGCGCCATCAGACCGTAGTCTGAGTGCTCTGTCTTAATACAGCCCCTCTAAATTTAGCCAGATGAATAATGCATCAAACCGGTTTTACTGTCGGCCTCTACTTTCAAAATAAAACCTAAAAATAGTCATCTAAAAGTTTCATAAATATAGACACAAATCTAAGATGTGACCAGTACGAAAATAAGTGAGGCCAAGTTTTTTTTTACCCAATCTCTTCCTTTTGTGTTATTCTTATCTTGTCTTCTTCTGTGCATTACATACTTTCTTATAATTCAGCGTCAGCATGAAGATTTAGAAGGAGAAAAAAAATCTTTGCTGAAACTACATTGCAATTATCACAGTTTCACAAGAGAGATAACTGCTATTATCAACACTGAACACAGTGCTTGGTTTGCTAAAGGCTGTACGTAGCTTTGTGATATGAAAAAGCTGACGAATCAAACCTATTCAAAGAGGCTCCGAAATTACAGAGTCATCTGTTCCTCATGGCGGAAATGTTAATCAGTCCTGGTGGTCAACAGAAATTAGCATGAAGACAGCAAAAGTAGCAAAGTATGATATTTTAAGGGTGCACAGATCCTCTTCAGCGTTTGAGAGATGACTTGGTGTATCAATGCCCCCAGCAGATGGAGCCTTTGTGTAAAAGACAGCAGTGTTATTTCTCTAACTTGTTCAAGGCTTAACCACAATGCCACTACAGACTGTCGTGTTATTTTTGGATCAACAGCTTTTGTTCGGCAATTACTTTCTGCTTAATAAGAACATCTGTTAAAGAGCAACTAATTTGCCAGAGCTGCATTTATTCGGTTACCCTGTGACAAGCAGAAAGAAAACTATTGTCCTAAGAATGTACTCAGAAGAAAACGCTTAGATTGTGATTCTTAACAAAGAAAAAGCAAATGGCAACGTTTAATATTCACAGATATTCAGACGAACCACTGTGGGTGTGAAACTGCATTTGTGCAACTGCTGAATACACCAAAGGTTAATATTAAGTAATTTAGACACAATATTAGAATGTATTTTTGCTACACAAATGAAAGCAAAGTCCACAAACAAAGTTAACAAAAAGACCAACATTATACACTCTCAGAAATAAAGGTACAAATGCTCTTCCTGGGGCGCTACCTTTTCAAAAGATACACTTTTTTACCTATTGGGTTCAAATATTTATACCATAAGTACTAATATGCACTTTTAAGGTACCCTTTAGGTACAAACATGTACCTTTTGAAAAGGTACAGCCCCATAGTGACAGCTTGTGTACCTTTATTTCTGAGTGTGTAGCTGTGAAATAGCGGGGTCTCGTCCCTGAAGGAATCCATTTTTGAAAGAATCGATGAATTATTCAGTGACTCAATTGAATTATTTTTGTAAAGAATCAGTAAAGGGAATAATTCAAGGACTCACTCACGATGAGTCTCCTTTATAAATTAACCAGGGGTGCGTTTCCCGAACAACGATGTAACTCCCTGATAAACCACCATAGTACGGTGCACTGTTTTGGAAACGAACTAGCTAAACACGACTGTTTCCCGAACACGGTCGCATCTCCATCGTTCGAACCACGTTAGTTCAACAACATAGGGCCATTGTTAATGACGTCACACGCATGTCGTGAACATATACCTTCTGCTATTAAACTGATTAGAGATCTCCAAGATGCTGCTGTATTGAACATGACACATATTGACTCGTTTATTATTTTTGTTCACTTTCATTTTGCTTTATTTGATCTTTGATCATCGCGGGTTCCCTCATACGTCATACTCCGAGATTCCCTTAGTCTTTTTTGCGCATGCGCACATTTCGAAAACAGCGTTTAGAATGGACGTGCAAAAATACATAATTAAATCACTTTTTAAATTTAGATTTTTTTTTACCAAAAGAAAAGATAACCTCCTTTCTGAAACTTTCAGAACACCTAGATGAGCCATGTGGATAGATCACCAGAACCAAATGCACACAAACACAAACACACATTCTAAGTCCTTTACACAACCTGACATGTTTAAAATTGAACTGGAAATTAGGTGCTGGGAGTCCAGCCAGAGGACAACTGGCCCCAACTAAGCCTGGTTCTCCCAAGGTTTTTTATCTCTATTCCCTCATGGATGGGGATTTGGTTCCTTGCCGCTGTCGTCTCTGGCTTGCTTGGTTGGAGACACTTGATTTCTGGTGATTATCATCGAGTCCGTCTCTGCATTTGATAAATAAATTGTTTAATCTTGTCATTATACATTACCATCACTCTACTAACAATCTGTATTGTTAAAAGCACTATATAAATAAAATTGATTGATTGATAGAAAGTGTAGTAACAGAAATAAAGGTGACTTAAAAAGAGATTGCCTGAACAAAACAACAAAACAAGTTCATCTCAGAAGAGTGACAAAAACACCAGCTTATTTCAATTAAAATTTCTGTACAAAAATAAAATGTCCTTATCATCATCTATAATGTCCTTATTTTTCTCAAACACAGAAGCAAAGCTTTAGTCCTTGAGTAACAGCCTCTGACTCCCAGCATGCACCCTGGCCGGAGTGTTTGCACGTGTGTGGGCCACAGTATGACACACTCACAGTGTGTGACGGGGAGGTGTGAAGGTAAACTGTGAGATGTTGTATGAGCTTGTGTGTATAATGTGCTGGTTATGAGTGTGTATCATTGAAGCCTATTATCAGATCTACACTGAACTATACAAGTGATGACCAAACACAACTAGAACTGTGCAAAAGTGAGAAAAAAAACCCCATAAGATCAAATTAAAATGACATTTCTATGTTGATAATATTAATATTACATATGCCAATGTATGTGCAAAATTAGTAACACATCTGTTAATTGGTAAAAAATTGTCACGGCCCGTGGCGAACAAAAACTCAAACTTGAAGATCTCACCAGAATATCTTTTAATAAATCCTTTAAACGTGACACAGACAGGCAGGGCATCCAACGAACAACATCACAACATTAATGAACTGACAACATGAACCCAACTGAATGAAACTTAAATAGAACAGACAATTGTTGTAAACTAACAAGACACACCTGAACATAATCAACCATAGACAGAAACTAGGTCACGGAGAGCACATGGGGAAATGACAACTAATACTGTGCAGGGGCATTACATATCGCCCCCCTCCCGGAAGCCGCGTCCTCGTGGCATAAACAAAAAAGAAAGCGGAGACGGAGAGCCGAGGATCAAGGGCACCGATAAGGATCCACATCAGCACACATGGTGGGCTGATGGTGAGCTACAGGACTGTCCGATTACAGCAGAGGCATGTACATAGGAGGGTGGGGGGGGCGAGTTTTCATTCCCAAAGCCAGGTGCAGGTACAGGAGGGCGTCCTTGCAGCGCAGCAGGCTCTCCTTGCCACTTCTCCAGCACATCAATAAACATCGGACTGGAGTCTCTAGGGACTGGAACTGGCACCACTGGCCGCGATCGAGGGGCTAGAACTGGCAGAAGTCTGCGAGGCACTGGCACTGGAATCTTCCCGAATACTTTGTCCTTCGTATACGGTCCCAGATCGCTCAGCTCACCCTCAACCATGGTGCAGTGGGCTACTCCGGCTCTCGCACATGGACTGTAATCACTCTCTCAGATTCTCTTCTCACCAGTGTCCACTCCACGTAGGCGGCAAAGTCAGCTTGAGGGCCATCTTCAGACAGCAGCGCTGTGCTTCGGTCTCAGGCTTCCTTTGTAGAAAGCACAGAGTGTGCTGTCCGGATATCTGGTGAAATGAGCAATGTCCAAGAACAGTCTTGTATGGCCCTTGAGCGATCTCCTCCTCTACTCCAGCATAAGGAGGAGATAGTTGGGGCTTGTCACGACATCCATGGGGAAAAACACGGAGGTACGTGAAAAACACGGAAAACAAAAAGTCGGGAAAAACACGCCGCTCACACTTAATTTTAAGGTCAGTTCATTCTGTCACATTCCGTCGCGAACAAAGACTCAAACTTGAAGATCTCACCAGAATATCTTTTAATTAATACTTTAAACGTGACACAGAACAGGCAGGGCATGCCACGAACAACATCACAAAATTAATGAACCGACAATATGAACCCAACTGAATGAAACTTAAATAGAACAGACAATTGACGTAAATTAACAAGACACACCTGAACATAATCAACAATAGACAGAAACTAGATCACGGAGAGCACATGGGGAAATGACAACAACAAACACTGTGCAGGGGCATTACTCAAATAATTTTAAGGAATACATTTAAAAATATATATATATTTTAGGTAGGTTTAGGTGTAGGGTTGGTATTGGGCGATTAAAAGACTATTAAGCCTATGTAAGGTCCCCAAAAAACAAGTAAACACATGAGACATAAGACATGAGCAGAATCTGTGCTATTTTCCGTCCTCACTAGCAGCTCCTCTCAGACTGTATGAGAAGGTCTCTTGGCGTCGTGCTGACGCTCAACTCATTACTATGGCAACAAATGTAGATACATGCAATGTTGGCTATACTTTAAAAACGGGTCAGATTTCATCACTAGCAAAGTAACAAGGGGAGTCAATCCGTGCTGAAGATCAGAAATCAACAGTAAATGGCTTTGGTTTCAGAACGTCACAATAGGGATGTGCGTTATACAGTATACAGTCTGCAGTAGTATCGTATAGTTGTTGTTTTAACGAGGTGCAATTTCACATTATTAAGTATTTTGCAAATAACATTCAAAACACCTTTACCAAATGCATGCATACATTACATGAAGTCTAGACAAGTGGTTGTGAGCATTTAAAGTTTTCTTTCACTGATTCAGTCTATGGCAAGCTTTTAAATTAATCACAATATGAAGACGGGGGGCAGAAAAATGTATAATTGTATACCACTTCATTTAGCTTAGTTAATCATTTTCGCATGAAGAGTTCCGTATTTTCTCCAAAATTAATTATATATATATATATATATATA
>JAUCMT010000048.1:9963735-9974885 GCA_032357475.1 Enteromius thamalakanensis
AAGAAACTATGCTTCCAACCACAGGTCCAGTGCTGTAGTTCAAACCACGTACGTTTGTGACGTCGACTGCGAATGTTTGTTTGAACTATGCTTTCGGGAAACACCGAATCGTTGAAATATGCGGGTAACGACGGAACTTGCGACCATAGTAGGCTAACTATGCCTTTGGGAAACGCACCCCAGTTCAGTATTTCAGTGGCCATTTAAATTAAAATGATTGGACAGACATTTTTAAATAGCGGCATAGTAGTGCACAACAAAACAAAACGAAAACCCTACAACACAATGATGCTGTGTTAATTTTGTTGTGCTGCGACTTGTTTTCATTGAATATGAATCATATGAATCAGTGAATGAATGATTGACCAACATTTACTTGACTGTAACAATGCAACCTACATAAATAGCAATTAAAAATGCCCACTATTAATGTCTTGAATGTGCAAACACAAATAAACAGACTGGTACAAACAGTAAAAATCCCAGTGCTGTTAGATTGTTATATTCAGCACTCATGGAACGCCACTTAACTAATGAGATTCGAAGACTGGAAGTAACAGTTGTGTAATGCTGTGTTGCTGATGGGCATACGTTCAAAAAGCATTCACATCATGTGTGCAATCACGTTTGCTACATTACATTTCAAGGCTGAGTTCAGTCAATGGCCCTGCCTGACTGGGGTGCTATAGAATGAATCAAAATGACAAACGAGGAAGGAAAACACAGCTAAATCTGATCAAAGACAGCTGGGGATTTATGCATTCGCAATTTTTACTGTTTGGAAATGTCAGATTTCTGCATGCATAAGTAACTATGAAAAGGCTGAATAGGTGAAAGTCGTGGTTATGGCTGCATTGTTGAATTAGAAGAAAGCCTGACAGAATCCACTTATCGTGTTGAAAACAGAATATCATCTGATACTTCAGTCATATACTTATCTCAGTTGTAACTTTTTGTTGTTAAACCGTAGACATTCTATAGGTGCATATTTGACTGTTTCGTCCATTACAAGACATTTGAACCCCCTATATATATTTAAATTATATTATTTCAAGCTCATTTATGTGCAGCATCTGCTGGTGACTGCACTTGAGATGATCAGTGATTTAATGAGATGACTTGCGGTGAGTGAGAACAGAAAAAAAGCATGACTAGGACAAAGTGCCCTTCATGTTAGAAGAGGAACTGCCTCATACCATTTGGATTTGGGACTGATTCAGTTAGACTGGATGCAATCTATGGTCAGATTACACATTACTGGAATATTTAATTAGCCTGTCAGCGTCCATGTGTGGTTTACCAACATGTTCGCTTTATTGTAAAATCAATTAGCTTCGTAATCAAACAATTTTCGAAGGATTCAAGGCTTAGCTGCGTCTCATTAACTCCAGCTCTGATTTGAAACATCTAGTGTTGTGCATTCATTTGTAACTGAGTGCCAGATTTAGTGCAGAGACATTAAGCCTCACTGTCCAAGATTTAACGTGTCCATGCTGTTCAAACATCTTATTTAATTGATTTTCTTTCACAAAGGATTTATTTTAAATACAGCTAACAAAACACATACTTATGGAGACCATGTTCTTTTGTCTAGTGTCTAGATGTCATTTTGTAGGAGAGCAATGTGTTCAAATATATGGCTGACAGAAGATTTAACCTTACACCATCAACGCTAATAACAAGTATGTAAACCTCTGAGCTGGCAAGCACCATTCTAGACCACCATATGATGGATGCATGGGTCTGCAGTGGCATCTGCCAGACATCAGCACTGCTCTGGGTCATTGAGTCATTGTTGATGTGTAGAACATTTGTTATTTTAGTGTTTTAGGACAAGGGATGCAGAATAAGGTCATAAGGCATTAATATGTGATAATTTGCATTAATAAAAGGCTACTATTTTAGTAACATGCATGCTAATAAGCAACTAATAATGTAGGCGTAACCATGAAAGCAAAATGCTCCAAAATATACTTATAATGTTAGAAAAAGATTTGTATTTTAAATTAATGCTATTCTTTTGAAACTCATAATCAATTAATAATCTTGGAAAAAATGACCACGGTTTCCCCAAAAATATTTCACAACAAATCAGTATGTGACACTAAAGATTTGCATAATGGCAGTTCACAGGAAATAAGAAAATATTGTAAATACAGTAATTTCCCTCAAAAAAATCAATGCAGTCAGTGTTAACATAAGAGATGTCTTTCAAAAACATTACTGTAAAACCGCATACTTGGAAAGATGCAGTGGACAGGTTAAAGTTGAAAGTGGCGAACCCCCTCTGGGGGACACGGCATGATTCATGCTCCGTTATCCACAACCAACTGTGCCGCTGTGATGAGGTAAATCAGTCACATAATTTATCCTGCCAGATGCACCTGGCAGCAGAAACCCACTCACTGTCCGCTGTTCGCACCACAATCACGACTTCTCTCTGTCTTCCCCAGGCTTTCCAGTTCTCAGAAACCATTATATTATAACTCTCGGGAAAAGGTGTTTTGCTGAAATTTAAAATAATTTCTCTCATCTAGTAAAAAAGATCATTAATACTAACTCATAACTGTGCAGTGAAAGCAAGTCTTAAACCGAAATGATGCAAGGCTAGAACACAGCTATTAAACTATAAAGTTTTAAAGGGATAGTTCGCAAATAATGTCTTTCTCCTGTTGAGCACAAAAAGTAGATTTTGAGGAATGTTGGTAAGCAAATTGACTGTAGCCATTGACTTCCATTGTATCAACTATGATCTACTTTTTACCAATACAATCACTTTTATTGTTCCATTATCACTGATCCATCACATTAAATGTTTCTATATGATCAAAGCTGTTCACAATCCATGATCCCTTTGAGATGCTGCTCATCAGATCCTTATACAAGGGCCTTGGGCTGGTAACATAAACCCTGCCAGTCACAAGGGAAATAATAAAAGCTTTAAAAATAGAACGGCAGATCTGTAATACACACTCTATGCTGTCAAATAATTTTATGGCTCATTCTATAAATAACCATACACAACACAATATTAATAATATACTGCAATCTGTCACCATATAATCACACTTATGTTGTTTAAATCTGTATCTTTGTTATGTTCAAGATATTTTAAAAACCATTTCAGCTTTTTTTGCCTAATTAATTAGAATTAATGGTAGGACAACATTGGACCCCATTGACTTTCATGTATAAACAAAAATGTTTTAAAATATCTCCTTTTGTGCTCCACAGGAGAAGAAAAAGCATCTAGGATGAAAACTTTCTAGGGTTTAGGGTGGTAACCGACATTGTGAAATGAGAAGATCATTTAAAAACTTCTTCTAAATCATTAAAACCTGCTGAAATTTCATTTGAAACAATTCTATGCCATGATCACTCCAGTCTAAACGATAACGTCTGACAGACAAAAGGTGAAACGAGGTACTATTGGCTTTCGCAGTTCAATCATTCAAACTGAAATAGAAGCTCAGTTACAAAGATGGGCCGTCAGTCCCACAGCTGTGGATCTATGTCTTTTACCATCACATTCATTTTGCTCTCTTTCATCATGCAGGCCAAGCTGGAGCCTGGGCGTTAATAATGGCCGGGCTAACAATGCAACCATCGTTTCAAAGGCCCTTACCCGTAGATAATAAATGAAAGAAGTCATTAATCCATTCAAAGCAACACAAGGACACAGACTGATATCTCAAGCCCTAATTGATGTATCAAAAACGTACTGCATGACAACACTAATACAAAAGATTGCACCACGTTGTTCATGTTAATTTTTGCTATTGATGTTGGCCGGCTACTTTTCAGGAAAATAAACTTCTCCTCTCTGCAGACTTGCGATACCATACACAGCATATCCATCTCTCGAAGGTCTTTGGACTAAAGCCCTGTTTGATCTTTTGCCATGGTCTGACATTTGATACTGTGACATTTCTCAAAGAAAAAATAGATTTGACCAAGGCTATTGTCACACTTGAGTCCTCTTTAAAAGAATCAAACTGAGACCGCTTTAAAGGGATAATTTACTCAAAAATGAAAGTACTGTTGATTTACATACCCTCATGTCACTACCTTCTCTTATGAGACACAAAAGAATAGGTAACACCTTTTAGATTTTTTTTTAACTATAAACCTTCCTCAGCAAACTCCTAATTACTGTTTAGTAAGCTATTGTTAAGTGTAGGCAATTGGTACGATAAGGGATCTATAGAATATTTGAAGAGTTTAAAAAAACAGATTTTTAACAATTCTCAAAAAAAGATTTTTTTTCTCTCAATCAAACTGCAGCTGGGTTATGTTAAGGTTACAAAAAACCCAAGTTAACCCTGGTTAACCTAGGTTACAAAAAAACCCAGTCAACTAAAAAATGAAAACATAATAACAATTCTTGAAAACAAATAAATGTTTATTTATTTTTGCAAATAAACATTTTATATGCTTTATAACCACTAAATAGCCACTATGCAGAACTGTTCAAATGATTATGTTCATTTTGGACATCGTTATCTTTATTTGCACGGATACAAGATGCTTTTTAAAATATCTTCAAGAAAGTTTTACAGGTTTGAAATGACAGGAGGTTGAGTAAATGATGACAGAGTTTTTATTTTTGGGTGAAGTATCTCTTTATATAAACATCACATTATTTTGGGAGAGCCATATTTAAATTAAGCAAAAAGATACATAAAGAAATGGAAATGTGTGTGTGTGTGTCTGTTACAGTGAGTTATTTTTGCACATTCTGGCATATCAGCTAATTATATTTTAATGACAACTCACCTCCCTCACTCCCCTATAATCTTTCCATTTGTTCTCTGGACTGACCTGTGCTGTTGAGCCAGGCAATGATGATACATCAGAATGGCAAGGACAAAGGTCAGGTCAGCAATTCCTCACACCAGACTCCATCATTCCTGCTACTCCAAATTATAAAGACAAAAACAACATCCCCAGATCATGTCTACGTTTTATTCAATTTTCAACAATTAATTTGACACATGTTTGATTAGAACAAAGCCAATCATTTCTAAATAAATGGTTTACGTTACTGTCACTTTCGAATAAATGAATGCTTCCTTGTTGAATAAAATTATTATTCAGCCATCTTTCAGACAACCAAAAATATCATAGTGTAAATGAACTAATATGCCAATACAAAGTATACTAAACACACTACAGATCTTTTACAGCTGCGTAATTAGATTTATTTGCGTCACCTAGTTTTAAGTTGACAACCAGTCAATATGAACCAACATGAACCATTTTTTCTGACACAATAAATTTCATGATATTATACTACATTGTACCAGACATAGTAAAAACCCTATAGAACGATTACACCACTATATAAAAATCAAGGTATGACTTAAGATTAAGTGTTAATCGTCCAGTCAAGCATTTCATTACTGTGTAAAAGTAATGACTCAGTAATTTGCATGTCAGTTCAACTCAGAACGCCTACAGTTTATTTGTGTGCTTGTGCTGCCGTAAGATAATTGACGAGAATCTACTGTTGTTATAGCAATTACAAGACCAGGAGTTTACTATATTTGGAAGATCCTTAAATTCTGTCGCCGGACATGGCGCAAAGATCAACGGAGGTAAAAGCAAAGATTTATATGATGCAGTCCCTCTTAATGATACTGCTAATGCTAAAAGCTTCTGCAGATCACTTGTGTCCTGTTATCTGTAAAGTGCCATTAGCTATCTTTTGCAGTGGAGAGTGAAGCATCCTTCAGCAATGGCACTTAAAGCTGTTCTCAGCTTAGATTTAAAAGTTACCTTGACAGTCAGAAGAGAGCTCATGAAAAAAGATAAAAGACCATTAATCACAGAGCAAGTATTCGGTGGCTGTAAGCCTAATGAAAATATAGGCTATCACTCTCTCATAAGCTCATCCACAAAGGACAAAAAGTATTCCATATGACAAAAAAACTCATTAAACAATATTGACACTGCATATGCTTCAATAATTTAAATAATAAATAAAAATTGTGATTATAAATTGCTATATATGTATAAATTATAAAAGCAGTAATATTATGTTTTATTATATTTATAGTTTATTAGAATGTTTTTTTTAAAAAAAGGGTACAGCTGTCCATTTGAAATGCATAAATAAAAAAAATAATTCTGGCAAAGGTACATGTTGCACAGGAAAGCAAACAATTGTTTTCTATTATATCACAGCACAGACTTTTCTGTAGACATGCTCTGTAGTGATTTACTTTAGGGACTGCATGAGCTTGCAGAGGCTTTTGGCAGCGCTACGCCTATCCTGTCAGAAAGTGCAATGTGCTCCCTGGGAGCTGAGGGATACCTTGCTGGATTTGCTTCTCTGCTGCTGGCCACTCAGGCTCTTCCACTCAGATCGATTTACTGTTGAAGCACAGGCCTTAAATCACAGCGCCATGGCTGTGCTGACTCCACTTCACTTCACTCCTTGACCTGGGGCGGAAAAAACTCAGCAAAAAACGAACGGCTGTCACAACATCATCTATCACCAATGCTCCCTCCATCTCAGGACACAGTCTACCCATGCAACCCCACCCCCCGCCCCCCCCAGGACTGGTGCAAGGTTGGGCACTGTGCTTCAGCTGCATTATATCCAAGTGCTCTCCACAGGCTTCGATATGCATTACATCATGGAGAGGCCATGCAAGCACAAAGCAATGTTTTGCAACTTGTTATTAGAGCTGACATAGAGTAATGCAGTGGTGTGGAAGTCTTATCTGAAAGACAAGAGTAAGAGGTAGGCTGTTATTGTTTGATTCATCTAAAGGCCACAATCTTTTACACACAGGTTATTTATCCATATGCATGGATTTTACATCAAACATTGTGATGAAACAAATTACATGCTTTAATCCAAGTCATATCATTTGGACCTGTAGATCAAGTTTTGTTTGTGAAGTATAAAGTTGTGAAAACACCTCAGTGTTCCTGACATTGAAAATGACAATGTAGAACATACAGATAAATTAATGTTTTACAGAATAATTATATAACCCAGAACATTATGTGTTAGCATTACCACAAGGGGGTATACTGGGAATTAGCATAATGTAATTATTTAAAATCACTTTTGTTTTCAGGTCAAGATGGAGCAACAGTTAGAAGAAAATTATCCATCATCTTTAGATAATAAGTTCATGTGTTTTTTAGCAACTTGCATGAATAACGACATATTTAGTATGCACAAAGTAAAAGCTGTTGTCGACTTCACTTAAAATAAAAGAAGACTTGATTTTAGTAATCCTTGCTTAGTCAACGACTAAATTATAACATGCTGACTTTTCGTAGGTTTCTGAATGTTAGAATCGTGTGTAATGAAAGAACAACTTCATGTGGCTTATCATCTGTAATGTTCTCAAGCACACTTTTGAATTGCTTAATTTTTCATAGTATTTCTGCATGAGTGACCAATTCTATTTAGAAATTAAGATAATTGCATATGTACTTATGAACGACTGTGGCTTTGCAAGATGGTCCTCATTTTAATTACTTTTCAGAAGACGGATGGAACCACATTATTTCTTAGCATTAAATGTAAACATTTTGTCACAAGTCAATTTTGGTTTTCTAGAACTGTGATCAAATATGATTGGATTATTCACCGAGTGGCAAGCAAAATCTAGCTGTAATAAAATTTGTTCACAAATATTTGCCGAAATATAGATTTAAAATAAGACGGCAATGGCCTGTGAGTGACCAAAAGAAAACTACTTATTGCTACATTGGCATCAATAAAATATGAATTTAAGGGATTAAAATATTAAAATACTCTCTTGGGTTGCCTTTTGTATTCGTGCTGTGAAGTGCTCAAAAAGGCTAAAGACTGAGTGGTTAAAGATGAACGTTTTAGATTGTGTAATGCTAACATCTAGTTTGAGTACACCTATAAAATTTCCAAACGATTAAATCCCTGAGGTTTTTTTGATTTCTTTTATAGCAAGAGCACTGACATACCGTCTACAGAGAGCATTCAGGTGGTCTGCAAAACTATTTATTGCCATGAAGCCGGCGCCAACTCAAGACAGAACTATAGGGTTGTTAAGGTGCAAAGTTTCCTCAATCCTTATTGAATCTGCCAAAGAGAATACTGACTGCAGCCAGTTTGATTCACAATTCAATTCCATCTTCAGCATAAAATGCCCAGAATCGACTAGGGGTTTCTTCAGGTGAGGAAGAATAAATAAAGAATTCAAGTCCGGGAGATAAGGAACATAAATCGAAAAGACGGAGAGGAAGGAAAAGAAGCAGCGTGAGCTCATCTTGATTGAACAGGGGCCTAATGGCCTAGACTCAATTGGATGAACAATCGGACAGATCTACCTTAATGTACACAGAGCCATCAATCTCTTTTTTAACTAGATTACAGCACCCTTTAGGGTTGGTCAGCAGGCAGGGGAGAGGACTGCTGCAAAACAAGCAGGTCTTCCTGGCATCAAGCTCTAGGATCAGCTATTGTCTGAATACAGCCCTCCCTGTTCGCCGACCCCTCTTCCTATTTCTAATCTACTCTGCAGTACGCCATGTCTCAGCTAATGAAATGGCATTAACTTGGACTAGAGCCTATCACTAAAACCAAGCACTCACATTGATTCCATATTGACTAAATTTGTCCAGCACTCAGGGGAGCGCACGTATGGTGCCTGCACTTCTAATAGCTTTGCACTGGTTTTCAGATCTTTTATGAAAAGTAAACCCAGGGAGATGGGTTTTAATATGAAGTATTATTGACAAAATATTTTTAATGTCCGTGATTATTTTCCGATTGTTAGATAAAGGTGTGTTTAAACTGCACTAAATAATAGTGGTGTTTACCAAGGGAATAAATCAAAATATCTGCCGGTTCATATTTAAGAGCCAATGAATGATCGCTGTAATTAAACAGAAGCAACACATTGGAGACATGGTGTCTGAGGTGCTGGCAGACTCTGACTCAGTCCATAAAACAAGACCTATAAATTAAGATTCAATTTATTCTGGGTGGAATTTATTGCTTTGGTGATTTAGTGGAGCAACCTCATTTAGGATGATCACATCAGAGGGCTTCTCAGTCTAATTAAATCTGAAGAAGGAGGGGATATTAGTGCAAAAGTGTAAGCTGTCACCACGCACTGCAGTTTGGTAGAGGAAGAGGTGGGAGAAGGAATTAAACTTAAATCATATTTCAGATTACAAAAAAGATCTCGCTGATAACATGTCTATATATAACCAACATTCGTCATGTCTTACTATTTCTATTTAAATCCTTAATAGGTATATGGATCTTAAGCAGGGCTGATCCCATATTTAATTTTTTATGAATTAAAAAGCATACAAAAGATAGACACATGGTTTGTTCAATACTGTCCTATATAAAATACTTTACTTTATGGTCTATAATGTACAACACTGTCCATAAACACACACACACACACATATATATATATATATTTATATATATTATAATAGTAATAATAACAAAATATATATAATAATATTGTTTAAGCATAAAGAGCATACAAAAGTAGTATGTTGTATTGCCTCCATGATCTAAAGCTTCAAACACAAAAACTTCTGAATATCTAAATATGTATATCATAAGCACACATCTTTAAACTGGACTAAAATGTAGTTTTAGCACTAATGCATTATGTTTCGTAATGCAGTAATTAGAAAATACCCCCAGTTTTGTTCTATCAACCAACAATCAGCATTTAGCCTAACTGAACTATAAGTGATTGGCACCTGCACTTCCTATTTGAGATTTTACTGCACTTTGCTCTAGTACTTTAGCACTTTTACTGCCAGTTACAATTGCTTTATTTTGGCATTCCATGTCCTATTTCAGAATTAGACTAACAACGCATTTGGATCATTTACTGAAGTCTCTTAATTAAAAACTATTTTCCTGCTGTTAATCAAATCCCATGTGGATGGTAATACATCCACAGAAAACGTCCTTTAATTTACCACGCAAGCTAAAATTAAAATTCTGCCACCTAAACAAAAGCTGTGGATGGCAAACTGCCCCCCTCCCCCTCGGCTTTCTCCCTCACTGCCTCATGTGCTCCGTGTCTGTCTACTCTGCAGAGTACATCCAACTCGCCCCGAATACATGCTCACTGTCTGACGCTGTGACCTAACCAAACGTAACCCTAAGGGTCCTCTTTAAGTACATCGCTTTATCTCAATCCGGAAGCTATATAAAACGTCTGACTGCGTGGCTAATGTAAATGGCATTAATAATAGTGCGTTATCTTTGCGCGCGTCTCTCACTGGACGCTTTCACGTCAGGTGGTGTAGCATCAGTAATGAAGAGGTGAATCCCCAGTCTACAGTTTTGGGACCTACTTGAGCACCGGCGTTCGAGCGATTAACCGAGTCAGCGTGGGTTCTCCGTGACGTTTTGCGTGTCAGTAACTAAACTGACACCTTCTTATTATGCCTATCAAGAAATGAATCCTGATTCAGCGCTCGTCTCACACAGAATCGCGCGCGGAGAGAACTTTGCTTTGGAACTCTTGTGCGGTGGATACGGCACGCGCCACGGCAGCGCGCGGAGGATCAACAACTTTCCTCAGAAGCAGCGCTAGCGTCCTTCCTATGTCGCTTCAAAGCCTTCCATGTCACCAATTATTGTTGCTTTAATTGGACGAGAATGTTTCAGAGACCGTGTCTGCTCAAACTCGGGGAAAACATCGTTGGTAAGCCTTGAGAAGCGGATAATAAATGACTTTAATGCGCCTCAGACTCGCGTCCTCGCCAGGTGGACTGTAAAGAGACAGAAGAGGAATGTTTATCCGAAATTTATTGCCGCTCAGTTTGGGTTTTTTGCCGTTTTTGTTAAGTCACTGTTTTCTCTCACTGTTTTTTCCGTTATTTCAGGTAAGTTGGACTGAACAGTTCTGTCGGTGTATAATAATTCGTTGTCAGGTTCAATAACAGCGTCGCAGATGCGCACGTGCATAACGGTCACTGTACGATTCTCTACTGCGCTGAAATATATGAATGCATCTAGTTATTTAGACATCTACTAATGTATTTGTGTACCTTTCCCCCATCACATACAGTTGCCAACTATTAAATCATTAATGTCATTTATATTTATGTATATATATATATATATATATATATATATATATTTTTTTTTTTTATTCTGTATG
>JAUCMT010000048.1:9979550-10017608 GCA_032357475.1 Enteromius thamalakanensis
TCTTAATACAGAACAATGACACTGACATGTTTTAAGATATGTCAGAGCAAGATTTTTGCATCTGAAACAGCTCAAATCTACACTTTAGTCTGGGACTAGCTTAAGCCTTGTCTGTGAAACTGGGGGATAATGTTTCAAGTGTGGATTAAAGAAGCTGGTGAACCTGGCTCATTTTACACTTGGTTTTTATTTTAAGGTATCAGATTTATTCTGTTGTTGTTCAAATATATAAAACTGGAATAAATTTAAAGCCACCTTCTCTCATACTCCCAAGATCTCGATGTCTGATGACTACACCATAGCGCAGAAGCATAAGGGAAACACCCACTGACATTTTCGCTAACTGTGAAATTGAGAAATTCACCTGGCATAAAGTAGAGAATCTCCTGAATCAGGAGCCATTTACCTTTACTCACAAACTTGTGCATTCACCTTCCCCTCTGTCCAATGTGTTGTCGAGCCTATCTGCTAATGTTGCATGGATTGATTCCCCATGATCCAGTTTGTCTTATTTGAGAGGGCATTGGTAATCAAGGAGCATTAGCAGATTGACAATCACTGGCGGAAAGCCATGCAGTTGCTCTGTGCACACAACGGTACACTAAGCTGAAAACAAGTTCAAGACCTTCAAAGTCTCAGATTGGAAGGGAGGCCCTAAAGCTTGTTAGTTGAGTTATGTACTGCTGATTAATACTTTTCAGTTTAGGTTAATTACATACTAGAGAGGCATGGTCAAAATCTAATCAACAACCGAACCAAGACCCTGCCGATTTGATTTCCTAATATCTAAAGCTACTTGCGTTTCATTGCAACTTTAAAATGTAAAAAGTATATCAGTAATTAAAGTACTAATCAAATGGTATTTGTTTTCTTGATTACATTAAAATGACTTGCATAAAATGTTTAACTTAGGTGAGTTCTATGTAGCTACTATAAATCAGAACGGTATGTTGTTTTTGTCATGATCACCAGCTGTAGTGCCCAAGAACTCCAGTAGAGGGCACTCCACCCCGTACTCAGTTAAGTGTGTGTTAGCTCTGTCTGTGTTTCTCTGTCATATTTAGGTGTTTTATTGATGGCATAAATCAGCCGTTAAAGTCTCAGTTTAGACAAGAGTTCATCCTTAGTTCAATTTTTTGGACTAATTTTTTGGGCTTTAATGTGTGTTGGCTCTGCATTCACGGTTGGTGTCGCAGAGAAGGATGAACACAACACTAATTGGCGGACATGACAATGCTTTGGCACGCCAATACTGCTGCCTTTGTGGAGCCCGGTCAAGCTCCACAAGCCTTCATAAGCCTAGTGAAGTCCTCGCCGACCTTCACAAGCCAAGCCCAGTCAAAGTCAGTCAGCAGGAATCAAGTCAATCCACTGCTGTTCTTCTCAAGTTAAGTACACTTTTCACCGATTCTCACTTTTCAAGTAAAGTTTTCACAAATCTTCATTTGCCAAGTCAAGTTATTGCTAATCCTCACACGTCAAGTCAGCACCAATTGTTGCATCATCGCTGCTTTGCCAGAGCCACGCCACATCTCGTCTGATCAATCACAGCCAGGCCACATCTTGTCAGATTATCCAGAGCCACATCACATCTCCGCTGACCAGCCAGAGCCACTACACAAGATTGCCACCAACACAGAGCCACTGTCTAAGACTGTCCCTTTATCCTCTGTCCTCACTGTAATGACGGTGCTATCTTGAGGATGTGGGCCGCACACTGTGCTCCAGAGGATACATCAGTCCACAAGTCTGTTCTAGATGCCTCTGTCCAAAAATGTGTTTACAAGACTTTGCCTGCTCCCAAGTGTACCCCAGAACAGCTGGAGGTGCTCGTCATTTATCCCTCAGAGGTTCCACTAGTGGCTGCACAATCTCCAGAGGTGTCTACTTATGCCGCAAAACCTCCAGAGGTGCCGCTGGTGGCTGCACTAACCCCCAAGGTGTTAAGGGCTGCCGTAGATTCTTCGGAGGTTCTGCTGGTGGCTGCACAACCCCCTGATCCACCTTGGTGCCTTCCGGCTCCGCCTTGGCTTTCTGCTCCGCCATGGGGCTCCTTGACGACGTCAGTTACTCTACCCTGGATGGTGTCTGTTCTGCCCAGAAGGGCTTCCATACCACCCTTTACACCCTGGAGGGCCTCTGCTCTGCCTGCAATCCCATGGCTCTCTGCTCTGCCTGCACCCCCGTGGCCCCATGGGCCACTATCTGTGCTCCATGACCCAGGCCCATCACTACTACATTGTCTGCCACTGCTCTATGGCCCAGGCCCACCACTGCTCTATGACTTTGTGTCTGTCCCCTGCATGGGCCTGGCCCTCCATCCCTCTCCCTATTTTGCTGCCGTTCTTCCTCCCTCCTAGACTCTCCCCTGTTCCCAGTTAGGAGCATCTGCAATCTGCTCATTAGGAGGGGGGCTAGGTCAAAATCACCAGCTGGAGTGCTAATGAACTCCAGTAGAGGGCACTTCCACCCCAAACTCTGTTTGTGTTTCCCTATTGTGTCTGTGTTCCCATGTCGTGTTCTAAGGACTCTTATTATGTAGTGTGTTCCCCACTCTTTTAGAGCTCCCCTTGTTCTGCCTTTATCCAATTGTTTGTCTCAATAGTAATTGATCAGCTGTTTGTTTTTGCTAATCTAACCACTGAGTATTGAGTGGTTCTCCTCCTTGCAAAGTGTATCCTGGTTCCTTAGTCTTATCTTGTTTTTACTGTGAGTTTTCCCCTGTGTTTTGATCTCCGCCTGGTTTCTGCTCTGTTTTGCCCCTTTGGATACTGTTTGCTCCTTGACTGACCCACGTTATCCCTCAGGATTATTCTTGTGTTTTGCCTCCACCATTAATTTTGCTGCTGTCTGACCCTGCCTGTACAACTATGTTTTCCAAATAAAGCTTTGCAGTTGGATCCACGCGTCCTAGTCCCCTTCTTTACAGTCTTAATCTGGGCGTTACATTTAATGTTTGTATATAATTAAATGAAGAAATTAATTTAGGCGAGCATCGTGACCTACTACTACAGTGGCCTTTCTGAATAGTTTCCAGGATCGACTCTCCTTATTGATTTAATTAGCTTTTTATGTTGGATGGGATGCCAGCAGGCAGTCGAACAACCAACTGTTATTTCACTGAGAAACTTGGCAAAGGTCTAAATTCATTATGAAAGTGCACCAGGCTGCACAACGAGAAAGTTAGCTTACGGTATTCACCAAAGGTCAAAATAAATGAGAAGTGTTATGAAAAATATCCACTGACATTCCTACCTAGGCGGGATTAGAGTTTAGTGCTCCTGCCTGGAACATTTAGCAAGCAAATGATGTTACAATATTTACTTTAACTCAAAAATTGAAAAATCTTTAAATATTGAGTACGAAATATAAAAAAAACATTTTTCAAATTAAATAAATTGTTAATAAAATCATTGGGAGCACGAAAAGAAGACACTGCTGAAGTCACGTAATATTTTTCTCTAGCTTGTGCTCTCTCTCTTGAGCATCCAGTCCAATGCTGCTGGCAAATGTCAGGAGTTGTAGTGGAATGTCAGGAGTCACGGTCTGGCTCCATCACATCCCCTCAACAGAGTGGACAGGAGTTGCTCTCAGGTCTGGCCCTGCACCAGGCTCCTAGCTTTAATTAAAGAGGGCTTTAGGATGTGTGCCAGAGACTTTGGAGAGTCGCCTTCATCGATCACCCTCACCGTCTCATCTAGCTTTCCACACCCCCACAGCTTTTGAATCATCTTTGTACTCACTTTGTTTTTTTTTTATTTCACCACTCATCGTCATTGGATGATGGAGTGATGTTTTTCCTATTTGAGTATGACTAACTAGGTAGGCTGGGGGAAGCAGCAGTTGCCTGCAGGCTCTGCACTGACCTTTGCTTGGATGCACTTTGTCATGAGTGTGGATGAGCCACCCACAGGGATGGAGGCCCACGATTGCTCCCTCCCTCTGCCTACAGACTTTTCCCATTTCAGAAGGAGAACCGAGGCCCTCCCTACCTGTGCTTGTGATCAAATGCAAGAGGTCTGTGACATAGTTGACTAAGGATATATAATAAGGATTTATAAGTGGGGACTTTATAAAGTTAAATCCTAGGTGATCCAGGTCTGCAGAATTAAGGTCTCAACATGCGGTATCTAAATATCTATGAAATCAAAGCCAGTGGCAGCCACTTCTCGCTTGTGTAATATCTGATAACATTCAAGTATGAAGAAATCAGCAGATGGTACTGCAACCGAGGAGAGAGTGAGAGTGAATAAAAAAATTATGAGCCCCTACTCTAACTGAGCGGTAAGAATTAGTCTGGAGTTGAAAATTCTCGTAAATTACTTAAAAGTCCCTGACTTTGCTCTTTCTGTGGCAGCCTACCAAAAAAAATGTGCAGAGCTCAACTTAAATGGAGTTATTGTTTGTTTTTATATCTGGCAGCTTGTCAGTCATCTTATTTTAAAATCAGTTTTGCCCAGGGAATCCAGAGCCATGTAACTCCATTAAACAGGAGAGCAGGTACAAAAATAGCCTAATCTAATAGGCCTGGTTCACTCTGCCTTCATGAGACTGAACCTCTGATATCTGTCTGACTATTCTTTATCATGAACGGGAGACAATGCTGCTCACAGTGTACACGTTACAGGTACTCACACAAAAACGTTATGTTCATGCTTTTAATATCGGATATTATAAGCCTTTTCTGGTAAAACTTAATGAGATCATGCACATTTTGTCCAGTGATTTCATCAAAAATTGACAAAATTGATACATTTTCCACTTACATTATTTTGCATGCTTCAGGTGGGTTTTTCTTCTTTCTCCGTCTTATTTTAAGGGTTTTTCCATTTTTTTAATTGTAGTTTTAGTTTTTAATTTGAATGATTTTTAGTTTAATCTTTAATATGATTCATATATAATTTTATTTTTATTTTTTTTTTACTTGAAATATAAACTAATCCAATGTATAATTGACATTTGATGCCTAATACAACAGAAAAGCAATAAAGGTTAGTGTCTTTAGCTTGTTTATGTTCATGTAAAAATACGGCATGCAGTTGCTTCGAACAATTGTATAAACATTATTAAGTGTAAATTTGTGAAAATTTTAATTAATAATCGCAATGACATTTACAAGGGAAAAAATATTTTTGTCAAAGTGGTGCAGCCCAACTGTGTGTGTGTGTGTGTTACATTTTATACATACATTTTATTTATATATCTAAATAAAAATAGATTATGGATATTTAGTATATGATTCAAAGTAACTAGTAACTACCCTCTTGAGTAGTATTTCTTTTAGCCGATACTTTTTTACTTGGGTATTTTTGTATCAACGTATGGAAAAAAGTTTCAAACACCTCCTGTTGGATCACAATGTCCCTTTTCCCATTGCATGCTCCATACATTCCCTACAGATGCACAAGGGTCCAATTACTGAGTTCGCTCAAGCTAGACGCACTTTGCCACTGGAGGTCATCTCTTTGGGGCAGCATCATTTCTCGGTAAACGCATAGTGTGTGTTGGGCAGTCTGAGAGTAAGGAGTCTTTTGAGGACAGACCTTTCTTCCAGGCAGACAGTGCACTCATTATCAAATATTAGTCATTTCACTCTTTGCTGTTAGTTATCAGACAGAGAGCATGTGCAGAAGACACACAGAAGCAGAAACATTTTTATGAGGAAATAAAATGACTTGAAAATGTACTTGCTGTATGATGTCCTAATGCAAGTGTTGAAGCTCTGTAATCAACCAGTATATGTCCTATTGTAGATGTTTTTACAAATGAACAAGTCTACTTTGACATTTAAGGTCACTGAGGTAATCTCCTGTTTACTTGCCCTAAAGCTTTCTGCCGCCTTCAACAATGTATTTTGATTTCTGGGTGTGTCATAGTTCACTTGGAAATCAATATAAGAGTTACTTTCTGCTTTGAATTATTTCCGGAGTTATGTGTTTCTTGCGTCCGTTCTAAATTGTAAGGCTTGGGGCATCGATCTGGATGATAAACAGCAAGAGAGAAGCCCATATGAAGTTGCTGATGCATTGGTCTCGACCCCAAGGGACAATTATTGTGTGATTTATACTCTGAAGTGCCTGGCTAATACATCTCTCCATTTAATTAATGGGAAGTTTGTGAGAATAATGAGAAATAACAGAGAGTGATGTTTGTAGTATTTCTTCTGTGTAACAGTGTCACAGTGTACAACTGCTTTTCTATTGAAGTAATGCTGATTCTTGTGCTGGAGCCAGTGTTCGGCTGAATGGTGAATCTTTCTCAAAACATTTACCAAATTAAGTTTGATTATGCTTATATATGATTGCCATCTGATTGCGATGCAATGGGTAAGAATATATACGTTTAATGAGTTCACAGATATACCATTATAATAATATAATAAACCATTAAAAAGTTTGAGACCAGTAAGATCCCGCCCCACCCGCTTTTTTTAATACAGTAAATTTATACTTTTCATCAGGGACCCATTAAATTAATCAAAGGTGACCGCAAAGACTTGTATTGTTACAGAAACATTCTATTTCAAAACGCTTTTACACATATTTGTAAAATATTTTTTGCTATTTCATGTACTTAGGGACGGCTTGTGAATTTAACATACATTCTAGTGTGATTACTTAGACTGAGCTGTTTTTGGTCTCCTTGTCTTTGACATAATTGGTTCTAGACTGTATAAGAGCAAAGCTTTAGTGACTTTTTGGAGGAAATCTTTGGAAAGATTCCAGAATGATCTCCAGCACCAGCTTCCCCATTTTAGTTACTATCATACAGACAGTAAGCTGTCAACAGCCAGAGTTTCAGAACAGATACTTCTCAATCTGAGGCTCAGTTCGTAAAAGGTTACTTTTAGAAAAAAGGAAGCAAACAGAATGAGTCAGTGAGGTACATGATAGAAAGTGAGAAATGGAGGAAGGGAGAGTGAGAGGCAGTAGCCACGTGTGCTCATGAGGGCAATGATCTTGTTAATTAGCCTTCTCCTGTGCGTTTTTATAAGTACCATTAAAACTGCTCACTAAAGCAGGGGACCACTATCAGTTCCCAACCAGAGAAAACTCATCCAAACTTTAAAGTGGTGGGAAAGGTAGAGCAGCCTGAAGCACTAATATGTTTCTGGATGAGACGGCTGTGTAATGGTCCAAATAAAGCGCCTCTCGGATATGGAATGATAAATGGAGTAGAGCAGAATGCTGCAGCCCTGTGATTGGGCAATCAGACTGTATTGGTGTAACAGTGATAATGGTAAAAAAGTACTACATTAGGAACAAGTGGGATGGTTGACTACTAGTCCAACAATTGACTAACCAGCTAGGCTGTCTTTTCTAACCATCAAACATGCTCTGCGAACTTGCATCTTTACATTTAGTTTTGCTACAGCTATCGAAGCCCTAATGTTATAACCAATCTTATAATACCCATAATTTTGCCATAAAACTGTGATTTCAGAAATGTTTCAAAATTGTTGGTCTGTGTATCCATGTACTTGGGTGTCTTTGACTAGCTTACTGTTTTGTGTTTTTATTTTTTTATGAATTTCTTTTGCCATGAGCATTTAAATTTTTTATATGGCATGTAAGGTGTAAAATAAAACTCTGCATTCTGTTGGTTTTTGTCCAGCTGTATCAGGGCTTCTTTAAGACCAATCGATGCAATTTTGCACTTCCCTATTTTGTCCTGTGTTCATGTATTGTTCTGTGCTCTGCAGGCTTTTTGACACTTTGTTTCTTTTTCAGTGGCTCCCTCCACTGTATCCCCCATAACGCCATGGAGGAGAGAGATGGAGATCTTAGTACTGGGGACAGTAACCTGTGCATCTGTGGTCTTCCTTCTCTTGACTGTCATCATTTGCTACAAGGCCATCAAGAGGTAATCTCAAAAGTTTAGGATATTTTATTCCAAATTTATTTATTTAATTCTGACTCCTGATTTTACTCATGTTCATTTTTAGAAACACGTTTTAAAAAGCACAGACAAATGTGTCATTTGTTTACACATTTTATATAATTTTGGTCACTGCCTTAGTTTGTAATTCTGTTCTTTCTTGTGTGGAATAAAATACTTTGAGGATGGTTTAAATATATATATATATAAATACATATTAAAGGTGTAGCGATATGCATATTCGTATTGAACCCTTTGGCACGAGGCTTTACAAATCGAAGGATTCAGACGAATACTTTTATATTTGAAAAAAAAGAGAGAATAAAGTGTGTTATAATATGATGCTTTCAGTGCTACACTCAACAAGGCAGCCCAAACGAAGGGACAGGCAACATGCCCCTCCCACCCCCAAACAGACGAAAACTAGAAACAGGCACATTACAAACTATCACCGTGGCATTTAGGCAGGCATTTCCAACATAATCGAACAGGGCAAAACAATCGATCGGTACATTTATAGCAGCGGGTTTTAGTGCGGGTTTTAAGAAAGTGCTAAATGTTATTGAGCCCTACTAGCACTCCTAGCAAAAAAGACCTTCTTTATCTGAAGCACAACAGCGGCCCATGTGTTGAAGACACAATCTGTGCTGTCTGAAGAATATGTGGTCACTTATACATATGGGGTATCTTTCTGAACTTAAAAAATTATTGAAACGGAGTTCTATTTAAAAACAAAAGTGTTTCTATTAGTGTATAACTACTACAATATTACATTTAATGTTTATAAGGAGCATTTGGTTTTGGTTATCAAGGAGGTTTTGTTTTATTTGCTGCTAAGAAGAAACCCCAGAAGATATGTGAAGTATAGCTCCATTGTTGAAAAAAAAACAAGATTATGATGTACAAGATTAAGATGTTATTTTAAATAAATAAAAATGTGAAGAAAAAAATTCTCTTTTTATTTAGTTTTTTTGCTGTATCGAAAACATACCGAAAGAAAAAGGTTTGGAACGACATGAGGGTAAATGATGATAGAATTTTTATTTCTTAGTAAACTATACCTCTAGGTTGATGCTGTCTTTGATTTTTAAAGCACCATAAAAGCCTACAGGTAAACAGAGAAAATTCCATTAGTGTTTTATCTGTGTCAGCTTCATGCTTCCTTAATACAACAAGATAACAAGGCAAAAAGATGATATCTCCACTTCTCGTCTGAAACTTGAATTGTGAGTTATTTTAGTTGAGATGACATGAGGCTGTTGCCTTCCTACAGGAAAAACAATGACTATGATTTATGGTTAGGAAAGGGACTGATGGTGCAGTAGAAGGCATAAGCATTGCATGGTGTGTCAGCCTAAGCTGCTCTTTGGGTTTGGTACCAGTGACATGCTGTCAAGGGAACAACTGAGAGGCCTGTCAAATCAGCTGCAGACAGCGAAATGGCCTCAGACAGTCCGAATCACTCACACAACGAAAAAGGAAAGAGGCTCCCAGACTGTCTTTGATACATCTTGGGCTAAACTATGACAATTCATAGATTTAGCAGATGCATTGCTATTTTGCATTTTGCACATTTCTTTTATTTCTCTTCCAGGTAATGATAAAAGCTCTCAGCTGCCAGGTTGAAGTCAGTAAGCATTTTTTACTTAAGGAACAACCATTGACCTTTAATATTGGCTATCCCTATATCACTTTCTGCAGTAGCTTCCAAGACTTTTTTAAATTCATGAGCTATAGTGTGAACTTAAGCATTTTTGGCTGCATTCCATTTTCCATCACCTGACAGTGTAATGAAAATCCTATATAAAGCAAAGACTGACCATAAAGAGAAGAACATTTTATTTTTCACTTTATAAATTTCATGTTTGACTATTTATCATGAGGATTTATCACTGCAGGTGTTCTCCTCCTCCTCATATTTTTTAAACCTTTCGTGTTTTTGGGTGCTGAATTTGAAATATACAAAGGATTATTTGCTGAAGTGAATTCACACTCAAGCATTTCACTCTTTAACCAAAACACTCTGTTGGTTCCTAACTCCTTTTCACACTCCTAAATTGGTGAGTCAACATAGGAAGCATCATCAGGTTTCCTCTAAAGGTTTCCTGTATCAGCTGTTTGCATGGCATAGGAGCCTCATGCAAGTGATAACCACTGTGTTTCCATGACCAAAAGCGTCAGCACACTGCGATCACCTGCAATCTGTGACCATAGTTGTGCAACTTTTTGTGTCTTGTGATTAAATAGTACTGTTACAGCCTAATTAAAAAAACATTAAGCATGCATTTTTATTAATCATAGTTTTGTGAAAGGTGATTTGCATCACGGTTCTTATAACTGTATATTTAAGGTGACCTGAATGCTTTATTGACAAATTGGCTTGCAGCACCAGCACCAAAAATACAATGTCCATGTGATAAGCTTCAGTTGACTATATTTGGCCTGGTTCGTGTCATCCCGAAACTACTCCCATTAAACTGAAACTATTCAGATTTTCCAGTGAAACTAGTGGAGGTGGATCCAATCTGTTAATGTTAAAACATTCCAGTCTTCTGGAAATTAATCTTTTATTTATGAAAGCTGTGGAACATCCCCTCCTGGCTATTAAACGGGGACTTGTTATGAGCTCTGTTTTGGAATCATTTCACTTGGTGAATTAGTTTGTTACACATTGCTTCTTTTTTGCCTGAGAACTTGGTATAAGGAAGCCAACTCCCAAAGGAAAACCCAGCTGGCAGCTATTTCCCCACTAATGAGCTTGCCCAGTCTGCCAAAATGAAGAGAGAGACATGTTTAATGCCTTCCTTTATATGCATGCAAACACATCATTTAGCTATGCCCAATGACCGATGCACCGCAAATGGTGCTTCTTCAAACAGTCGCTAAAATGTCCCAGTGAAGGCTCGGATTATTACCCCAATCATTGCTTTATGGCTTCAGCATGCTGAAGCCTGGTGTGGCTCACTTATTGTAATGAGTTTAATGGAATTAGAGGCACTAGAGGGGAAAGCTAAAGCAGTTTTGTTGAAAAGTTGCTCAGTGTATGTAGTGATGAACAGATCTTAGAGGAGAGAAATGCTGTGGTTTTTGACCGCATCGTGGTCATTGAACTGTAGTGTAATTATGATAACAAAGACTCTAAACAAACTCATTCAGAGCCCTCAGAATAAAATAGTCGAACATAACTTCAGTTTGTCACCAAGAAATGACAAGACGCCTAACAGGATAGAAACAAATACCTAAAATAATAGCTAAGTAAGGGATTGACAGTCAGCTTGGTGTTAATTGATATTTAATTGAATTTTGAAGGCAATTTGCAGTTTGATGGTGACATGACAGGAGGCTGCATAATAGTTATAGTCCTTTACCTTATTCATCGTTTACCTTATCCTTATCCTAAAGTCCAGTGGAAACAATCTCAGCCCACTCTGTTTATTTTCAGAGGAAACAAATACATTCTATTCCAAAGAGCCAGTTTATAAAATATTTATCTTTACCTGTAATGTTTTGTGTAGCCCTCTGCCATGTGTGTACTACACATCATGTATTATTTAGGGCCCAGGCCCACGTTTGCAGGTGAGGATGAGGCTTTTTTAGGCTTTGCAGTGATATTTCAGGTTTCTTTTCAATGAGAAAAGACTACTGAATCACTGAGGATCTAACCCTGTTTACCAAACCTTGAGTGTTATATGAGTGTATGTATACATGTGCTATAGACTGTTCATATGGATTCCATTCAGCTCTGATTTTGTCTCCACTCAAGAAATGAATAGCGTCACGCTGTTATAGTATGTATCTAAAACCAAACATTAACACATTCAAAATCATCATAATTGAAAAAAACGACAGTCTTTGTCACTATAGTATAAATAGTTTTTATGCATCTACACAGGAAGAGAACAACTCTTACAAGTTATCGCTGGTTTTATAGCTTCAGCTATGCTTCAGAACTTATCCTTCCTGATCAGCATTTATTTTAGCCAGAGAGGCATTTCTGGCCCACGTATTCCTACAGGATTTGTGTGTTGATCTCAGAGGAGAGCCGTACGACCCAGGCAACCGAACAGTGTGCTGAAATGTCTGGGGAATGGCCATGAGGACCTTTCAGGTGCTGCTGTCCATCAGTGAGAAAAGGTGGGAAAAAGAGCAGAAAGCGCGAGAGAGAGAGAGGGTGTGCAAGCGAGCAGGCTCAGTGCTGATTCAGGGGAAAGATAAAGGAGTTTTTGGCTTCCCGTCCTGGCACGTTACATAAGCTGAGCGGCCCACAGAGGAACTGGGCGACTGTCGGGGCATCTGCACACGGTGCAGTAGAGCAACACGACTCAAGGGACATCCGCACCACTGCTGGAGTCCATGAGCCTTTAGCAGGTTGGAGGGGGGACAGAAACAAGCTCTCAGTGGAAAATTACTGTTTAGCTGAAAAAGCACAAGCGGTAGTTTTACGCTGTGGACTTCCAGACAGGATGTATACATATTGAGAAGACAGGGATGATGTGATCAATCCAAAGGGCCTTCTTTACTTAACGTATCTGACTATTCATTATGTAGTCTGTGTTTTCCATTTGCATCGAATTGTTCTTCATCAAGCGTGTCAAATAGACTAAGACCAGTCCTTAAGTGACCCCGTTCTGCAGTGTAGCTCTTCTTTTATTTATAATATGCTGCTATCAATTTTGTGTTTAGTTGAACTAATTATGTTCTATTTAATGTTATGTCAAGGATAATACAACTATTCTATTTCTTCCGGTGTGTTGATTTCAGAAAGGAAGAAGGATAGCAAGACCTTATTTCCTTTACATTTTTTTCTTGCTATCCTCCTCCTTCCCCATTTCCTCAAAATCAGATGAGGCAGAGTTTTTCCCATGTGTAAATCATGCAAAGCAAGAGAATGTCTTTATAGGAAAGCCCTGCAGCCTGGGGCATCTTGTGACAGATGGCCCCTGCAGAGCTACGGGATTGTCTCATCAGTCCTGCCCAAGAGACAGAGACTGTGTTTATCACAACAGATGAGCGCTAGATACCTCTAAACATTTAATCAATCTTGACAAGGAGTTCAGTTGAAGGTATAGCAGTATTTGTTGCTCAAGGTTTGAAACACTAGGTCTTCTTTAAAGCTGAAGAGTAGAAACAGGGTGTGTACTCTTAATGATATGCTGTCTAATCAAACAGCAGAAAAAAATATTATTTAGTGATTATGCATGCAAAAATGAAAAGTCTTATTTACCCATTCTCCTGTCAGTCCTGTACTATTATAATCAACAAATCTGGAACATGTTTACTATGAAATATCCTTTGAAATTCTTATCTACTGCCATACAAGCAATTTTTGTTTGTTTATAAGCAATGCAGCATTTATTTGATCAAAAATACAGTATGTACCGTAATATTGGGAAAAATAATTGAAATTTTTATTTACTGTAGTATTTAAATGTAAAATCTACAGGGTCTTCAGGGTCACATGATCCTTTAGAAATCATTCTAAAATGCTGACCTGGTTCTCAAGTACAGTAGCATTATCATAAATGTTGGAAACCGTTGTGATTCTTAATATTTTTTAAAATTAATTTTTTAACGAGGTTTGAAAACATTAACTTTTTACCATGTTTTAATGACTGATGTTAAAGCTGTAGCTCAGCTCCACACACCAATGACATTTCACATGGGTCAGCTAAAACAAATGCTCTTTATCTTATCCTGTCTGCAAAAGCAGCCGTAATTCAACAAGTTGCTATCTCGTGTGTATTTCTCTGGAAGAAACGGGTCAATTTTAATGAGCTCAAGCACTGTTTATGAAATTAGACTTGTCCTCCAGACAGACCCCAGAGTGCTACAGGCAGTAGAGATGGGCTCTGTAAAGGTCAGATTGTTTTCTTTCTCATGACCATTTATATTTTTTCTGACCTAATCATTAATGTGATGTGGAATCTCTTGCTCTGGTATTTTCTGTTATTGTTCAAGCTTCTGGTGTGTTTACTGTTGAACCCAGTGACCGCACAAACTTTATCCTAAGTCAAATTAACTTTTTTTTGCACTTTCACACAATTCTAATAATAAGTAAAATAAGTGTGAGTGCTACAGAACATGTACTAAAGTTGTATTTGTTTAATGAAATTCAAATAAATATAAGGACTTTACAGACTGTATGTACTAAAAGTATTTGATTTCTGCTGTAGTCAGTGCGAGCTGACATTTATTACAAAATAAATTGGGCAAATTTGATTATTATATCATTTTGTACACTTTTGTTAAATCTATGTGAAATTGGTTCAGTGGGGTCACCTAAACATTCTAGTTTTATACTGTAGTATATTACTGTGCTGTTGGGCAATTCTGTAGTCTATCAGCTTGATTTCTTTAGTTTGTGAATTTAGTGAACTTTAGTGTCATTTCCATGGTAACTGTCGTCTTAGTGGATTTCACTTAATTCGGATTTACTTAAAAAGGAAGCAAGCTAATGGTTTCTACGGAGGCATACTTCAGCACTTAACCTTTGAGTTATATTAAGGCTGTCTTAAAATATTTATCAGGTATTGTTGAAAATCAGTTTCATGATGGAGATTGTGAATGGCATTTTTATATCCATTTTATATCGCTGAGCCCTATTGTACGAATGTGTCATTTTAGCAATGACGTGGTAGTTTGGCATTAGGCTACTCCATTAGCTTATTGAACTTTGTCAATAGCTGCTTCCATGTAGCTCCTTTCTGTACAGCCTTGCTTTGCAAAAGCATTAATATGCCCCAACTAATTCAAACCTTTACTGGTATTCATTTTGGCATCTCACAAAATGTGGATCCCCAGCATCCATCTCTCAGCTCTTACCTCAGGCCCTCTCCACCATTAAGTCAATATGTGACTGACATGATTTAACAAAATATCAACAGATTGGATCTGTGCGCTCCGCTGTTTGGACAGCTCTGGATTTTAATGCAGTTATGAAGGCAATTGGCTGCAGGCAGGTTGCATATTTCAAATCGTAATAAAGGATGGACAGGCCAGAGCGCATACCACAGCTTTTTAAGTCCAGCAGCCATTACGGCTTGCGGGAAGTCATTTAAACTGCAGAATAACTCACTTTGATGACCTGTGCTGCTGTTTATCAACCCAGACTTTGTTAGTGTCTCAAGGAGCATCTATACGTGTGCACTGGGACTTCCTGAAACACTGATGGTAAAATAAAACGAATTCTGTACACAGAAAAAAACAAACGTGATTCAAATTTAACCTGCTTAGTGTTTTCCTTTTCTAGTTTTTCTGTTTGCCTTTGAGACATTGTATTTCTTTGCGCTAAGCTCAAGCCTCTCCAACCCGATCAATAGCATCCTCAGTCTGAGCAAAAATAGTCGTTTGAAGCTTAATCTTTTTGTTCTCTTTTCCAGGAAACCTCTTCGAAAAGAAGAGAACGGCACAAGCCGAGGGGAGTATGCCATGAGCTCACGCTGTAAACAGCAGGTAGTGGAAACCAATAACACTGGAGTATAGTGTCCATGCTACAGCTCAACACTCTCCCTACTACAGCACCACCATCTCTGTTTGGGTTTATGAGATGGATGCAAGGTAAATGATGAATTTAGGAATGGTAAACCTCACGGCTGCCCTTCTTGGGACATAAAATGATGTATAAAGAAAAGACAAAAGTGAATATGTAATGACTGACGTGTAGAGGCAAGTATAAGCAGGTTTTGAGGAGACATGGAAATTCTTAGCGATGCTGGCAGCTGCACGAGTATCACGAGACTCAACCTGGAGGCCCCCCCCAGGGGCCCCTTTGAGGACAATATACAACAACAACAACAACTAAATAAACGCATGCACTTTCTGTTGAATGCAATGATGTTTTAAAATTCTTGTCTTCTCTTGTCTTTAACTCTGTCTTTGCAGTGTTCCTCATTAAACATAAACAATAAGGGTTCTCTCACTTGATGTAGATTGTGTGAGTGTTTAATGGATAATGACTGCATTGGCCCCATTGTTTTGATACAATCAGCAAATGGGATCGGATGGTCCTGTATTTTGTGTACCAAAAAATATACAATGGAAATTTAGAAGTGTTTTCCTTAAACTCCCAGAAATTTATTTCGGTTTGTGTTATTATGCAATTGGAAAGGATTGAGTTCTTGAGGTGCATGTCTATAATACAATAAAACACAAGGCTAGCGTTAGCATCGCTAATAGTTAGCAGATTGTCTGATCATTTGTATTCAAATTAGTCTGATGGTGTAGCCCACATGTGAAAGAGATCGAAGTATAAATGCATTAAAAAACAACAGGCATGATGAATTAGTTTTAGGGATGCCGATATAAAATTTTTTACTATTTTTGTCAAAAAATAAGATGCACCCCAAAATGATTAGGTTTTGTGTAGGTCAAAGCAATGTTTGGATGCGTAGACGACATTATGTACAGTATGAAATATAGAAAACTCTTTATTTTGAGATGAATAATTGACTGAGTAGTTGAGATCTTAAAAATCATAGTAGGTGCGTGTTCCATTATAGGAAAGCACTCTTTAGGAAATAGTGATCTTAAAGGGTACATCATTGCCATAATGTTTTAAGTTGGCTTTAGACAAAAGACATGTTCACAATTAAATATCCATTATCTTCCAACAAATATCTAATATGTACACACAAGTAGACTAATATTATCTTATAACAGATATGGTCCTGATATATGGTGCATCATTCTTTAATTAGTTTGGCTATCTGTGTAACATTTATATGGAATGTACACAATATGATGGAGGTCCAATGTCAGTTCACCTTTCGGTAGTCGCGCATACCCTTTGAGATTCCCAATTAGTTGCAAGGAATTGTTCATGAAAGTGGTCCATAATTTTGCATCGTTTTATTTGAAATAAAATGGTTACATGAAATGCATTTTAAAGTTTAAATAATTTAAAATGTATTGTGTGTGTGTTTTGACTTTTAACTTAATACAATGGGAAATAGATAGATTTTACCATAGTCATTTGCTCAAATCATTATGGTTAATATAACAGTAAACAATGCACTCCTGTAACACAATATCATTTTGTGGTCCATCTCTTTGTCTCTTTATCAAGTCTCTTATTGAAAAAAATCGGATGTAACAAGCTTTTACAAAGACAGTTTAAAACTTTTTTTAAAGTCGGTAATACTGTGATTTTATGTGGGTTATTTGATGCTTTAAAGATGTGATTCATCAAACAGACTTAACCCTAAATTTAGCTTGTATCACTCTTAACCAGATACTCATTTATTTTTCACTGGAACTCTATATTAAACGTGTCTAAAACACCTCCCCCTCCCTGTTTTGTAGACCGGAGCTTGTTGTAGAAAACAGTGATGCACTGTTCATGCATAGTAACACTGAACTATGAATCATAATATACAACCATATACAACTGAGCAATGATGTTTACATAACATACAAGCTTGTGTGAACAAATAACCCTCTTCATATTCTGTAAAACATTCTCACAATCTACTGAACAGTCATTCACCTGTTCAACAAGATATATGAACTGAAGATATATGTGTATTATACTGTACATAATATACTGTATAAGGTACTCAGAATTGTATTGCATGAATGTACATATCAATATTTGCCTTCTTGACAGTCTATTGTGTGTACAGAGTAAGAGAAAAATGTTTATAGGGATAAGTATAAGTCGATGTGTCGTCAGAACAGAATAAGTGTTATTGTTTGTCTGGAACAAGCCATTAATGTATATTTGAGTAATCCGAGGTTGTTGCACAATGTATGCATCACATACCAAAATGTAAAACTATTATATATTGTGCATTGAACTAATTTAATTGCAACTTGCTGACTTTTTTAGTTTTAAATAAAATTGTACTATTGAATCATATCTGGCATCGTTTTATGTGTAAAACTCTTTGGTCGTCATCTAACGTTTTATGGCAAGATTTGTGAATGGCTGTCAAAGCTGTACATGTGCAGCTTTCTATTCAGAAAATATTGTTTATGATAGACTATATAAAATGTTTAGAAAAATTTTATTACACTGTTGACACCTGATATCTGTCAGCCTTGGAAGGTTTTGCGGTTGTATGTGGTGGATAATTATGTTTCATTAATTGCTAGCTGAGATATAATTATCTTTATATAATTGTTGTACTGTATATATCGTACCTAGCAACAACAACAAGGACTCATAAGACTAATATTATATTACTCTCATTCTGTTAAATTTAAATTTTATTCTTTTAGTGTGTATATATATATATATATATATATATATATATATAATTACACACGTAGTAATTAAAAAAAAAATCCAAATTAAGGGTTAGCAGAGACAATAAAACCTTCATATCGGGCAAGTAGGAGCATTATATTGGGAGAAATTGTACCTCCATCTGCTGACACACCATGCTTGACAAGTGATTTAGAAAAGTGGACTATCAAGATGTTTTTCCTATAAACCAGAGTGTATACATTTTCTCTGTTCAGCTAGATAAATTATCTCGGTGGGGATAAGGATGATAAATTGCTTGGGACATCCTGAAGGCAGAACGGGCTGTCTTTCAGGCACTTTTACATTAAAAAAAAGGGAGTGCTTTACAATATTTACGTTGTCAATTACTCAAGCACCAGTGAGGCTTTATGTCAGTCAAAGTTATCTGTCCATGGCTTCATATTATTCCGACCCAGTGCTCTTATTATAAATTACAATTCTCAAAAACATAATTAAAGCACAAAAAATCACAAATTAAGCTGACATTGTTTTGTATTAAAGAACATGTTATTAGCAAAAAATCTAAACACTGATTTGTTTCATAAGTAGTCAGTCATATAGATATATATATACATATATATATATATATATATATATATACACACACACACACACTGAAACACAAATGTGATCATATACAAGCGATCACGTATAAATATGTTTTTCAGTGCAGGCATTCATGAAATGATCAACAAGCTTTCATGTGCAGAGCTCCTCTTCCTCTAGGCAGCCACACACTGCCCGCTGGCAAAATAAGGAGTTAGTTCTCTCACCTCTTCTGCACAAAAGCTTTCAAAGCTTCCTCATAATCTCCCTCTATAATAGGTGACCCAGTATTAACACGTTGTTGATGTTTTATCAATGAGATGGCACCCAGAACAGAATGAAGATTGCTTTAGAGATCACATTTCACAAACCCATAAAACAACCACTAATCACCAAGACCAGGGTTTTGAATTTAAGCAAACATGTTAAATTAAGGTTAACACAAAGATGCACAGGACAACCGAGGTGCGCTACATGTTAATAAGGGCTGCATATCTTAATGAGAGAAGCTAAGAGCACTGTTCTCTAACTTCTCCATCAGACGTGCCATTTGAAGATAATGCAATGAGACGGCTGGGGCCATTTGGAGCACTGATGCGTCTCTTCTCCACCGAGACTTGACTTACACGGGAACAAAGCCAACCCGACAGCCTGTAAATCGCTCTGCTCAGCTCTTGCTCATGGGAGAAGAGAGAGAGAGAGAGAGAGAGGTCCACTTTTAGATGATGACACAAATCTATAGATATGACATCATCATGACAGCCCTGTAATCGATGATTCCGCTGAGAAATCGCATGTAAATGATAGATCCATTTAAACTTAAATTTGCATGTGAAGGTTAAATAAGTAAACCAAACACCAAAGAAGCTTTGCTTTTCTGTCTGTGTCATTGTCGAGAGAGAAAGCTAGAGCTCTGACTGTGCATATTATATTGTCAGGATTTGTAGCACTGCATTCAGCCTGAGTTGGGACAATAACAAACTCAACCGTGGCTCCCAAGCTGTGGCACAGCTGAAGCTAAGGCCTTTTGGGCCATATGGATCAAATGAAATGGACTGGAGGGGATAATCCTTCTGCTGTCCCCTATAAACAAAACCAATGCACCACCACTAATGTGGCTGCACCCATTTGCATCTCATTGGTCCAAGCCTCAGAATCAACAACAACAACATCTGTGAAAAATGCACCTCTCTGTTGTACAGGCTGTTCTTTATAGGGATGTTTTCAGACTTGGTTCGAAAGTGAGAAAGCCTGACACGGTTGCTAGCAGTTATTGGCTTCCGTTTAGGCTTAATCCAGCCGGATATGTGATACATTACAGTTGAATTTGTTAAAACAAACAGCATTCAAGAGCACTATGATGCAGAATGCGTTTTTGCATTTCACCTCGCTGTTTTTGCATTTCACCTCGCTGTTTTTGCATTAAACAATTAGTTCATAAACAGAGGAACAAAATTTAAGATAACTGTTAATATATTAGCATCCACACCAGCGAATGATATTGCATGTTTATTCTAAGCGCATGCTCAAACTGGTTATAGCAGGATGGATTCTGATTGGGTGTCAATTTTTGTATCGTTCATCAGCTGGAAAAATCGTTCTGAAAGTGATTCCAACCATATTGATTCTCTGTGCCTTTATCCCTATACTGTATCTGTGGTGCAGACTCTCCTATTCTTTAATATTGAGAACGGTTGTAGATTTTTATCTTTATAGTTATTGTTTTTGGTGTGAACAGGCCTTAAGTGAACCAACCATTTACTTAACTGATATGTTTAAACAGAATAATTTCAAAACTAAAAAAAGTGAACCACTGATTCATTCATTCATATGATTTGTTCGAAAACATGGTTTCATTTAGGAATGAATCATAAGAGAGTCACAAAATCATCTCGGTGGGTTGCTTCACTGATTCGTTTAAGAACTAGACAGGTGAGTCAATGAACCACAGATTCAATTATTCAATTATGTGTGTTACTCAGGAGCACATCTGCCTTGGTTCGGGCAATATTGACTAAAATGTAAAATACTCAATATTATGTTTTTTCAACTGTTGTCTAAAACTTGGACAGCTGAAATGTTTTGCAGTGCAGCCCTGTGAAAATGTATGTTTTAAGAGGTTTAGCTTTAATTTTAATAGCAATGCGTTTAATAAAACCGCAGAGTCACACTCTGCAGTTTTGGATGTCTGGGGAGCAGTCAGCCCTTAAACGGCTCTGTAGTGTCAACCGGTGCCAGAGTATGATGGAGAGCCCTACAGTGATCCAGCCTTTTCTGCCAGCACTTTTTGAAGATTTTTAGACACTCAAGAGTTTGCACAAAACAAATGGCCACTTACCCCCTCTCCCCCAGGCCTTTCTGACAGCGAGGTGTAATCAATGTTCAGTGTTGACCTTTCTAAGGCCGTTCATCCACATAAATGGCGCAATGGAAAGCTGATGGAGAAAAAAAAGCGCAAGACTGAATGCTGTGGTTTGGCCCGTCTCACAAATTTTAATGATAGTGGACAGTTGTGGGATAGAATGATGGTAGGGAAGAAAAGGTAAGCAAAAACAGAGGAAACCAAATCAATGACGAAATCCTCTGTGCTGTGTGTTACTCACTTTCCTCTAGATTAAACTGACATATGCATAATGTGAATAATTATTGCTCTAACACTGTATAAAACATACAGCTAATATGTTTCAATATTTATTCTAAAATATGAGTATATAAATGTATAATACAAAAATATTTTAAAGATTATTTATTATTTTATGGTTAGCATTTGTCCTTCATTTTCATGTTTTGTTTTGATATTGAGCAAAAAAAAAAATGCTTATGTCTATGCTACATGAAGAATCAACCCCAACAGTGTTTTATTTGTAGCCGTTTCTTCAATGTATTAGCTATGGAGTTGCATTGCCACCCTGTGGTCATTTTACAAAGCCATAAAATAATTACACGAGCCAAAAAGTAGGCACTGCTTTCTGTACTGCGTTCTGTAATCTAGAAACCTAGACTCTGAAACCTATATAGGCCTTAGTATCATTACATCTGATCATGTGTGATTTAAACGCAATCATTTTATCTAAGAATTTATTCATTATGATTACTATGCTGATGTCAGATTCAAATGAATGAGCAAACAGATCCAAATAAGCCATTTTCAGGCTTTGCCAGGGGAAGAACACGTGAGCCAAAGCAACAAATACAGGAAAAGTCCCACAGAAATTGTTTTTTTCCGTTCTGCCCCCTGCTGGTGAGAACTCAACCATGGTATTTATTGCTAACTCTGAGAAATTCTAGAACGTGCAAAGCCACCACATCCGCCAGCTCTGCAGAATTAAAGGTCAATGTCACGTGAGCTTTTGAGTCTAATCTGGAGATCTCGAAACAATTTAGAGCAGCCTTTTCTGACAGAGTTGCCTCAGTAATATTGTTTTGCTTTGTAACACAAATGTATCACCTCATAATTAGGAATTACGTAGCATAGGGTTTTTTTGCAACTAGTGCCACCTAGCGACACTACAATAAAGCATGTTTACCAATCTTTGCAAACGCATTGTTCGCGCATCACGCCTCTCGCGACCAGACGAAGAGAAGGCATGTCTCCACAGCTAAGAAGTAGACTAGTTTAAATAACTTATTAAGAATACTTTTAAGTTTGGCTTACCTGTCGAGAAGAAAGTATCCTTTGAAACGTTTACATTCCTGCCTCCATCTTGTAAAAGAAAAACTGCTAGTGTTTAGTAGTCCTTATCTGACGCCGTTAGTCTCTCTGTGTTATCTGGCAAGTCTATTAATATTGTCTTGCACTTTGTAATCTAAATTTCTTTAAAGCCTGATGCAGAACTCTAAACTGTCACATACAGGTACTGTAGGACATCCCATGATAAAGTGCCAGAATTGGCATTTCAGCCATTGTCCACAAGATACTTCAAGGGAAGGCACTTCCAGACACAACCAGAGCACAGTATTGGCTGGGAACAGAGTAGACATACTGGGTATCTGGGCAATGCCATCAGTTCTGCTCTCAGCAAGCAATCTGGCCATCTGGAAGGTGCCTTGTTCTGGCTGCCACCAGAACTGACCTGAAAAAGTGCAGGTCAGGGTCAACACCCACCTTCAAGAGCGTACAGACAGCTTCTGTCGTACTATTACTGTCCACATTATCACTGACAATATTATGGAAATGTATTCATTTGGTAAAAGAGATATATTTACTATCTAAGAGCGTGTGCGGCCCGGCGGCCGTTTGCAAAATTCTCATCTGCTTCCAGATATTTTTAGCTGCACAAACAGCATATTTTGCTGCTTGATATTGCAAACTGTTTCTTACCACATGTTCCTACAACTCTTGTTTATCTCCTTGCACACGGGACAAGGAATCACAAGATCAGCAAACTAGATATCCAATCCCATATTTGGCTCAAAAAGGCACAATAAATGAAAAGTCAGTTAACAGTTAACATTTTATTAGTAAGTTGATACTGATAAGTGATTTGTTGGATGTTGTTCAAACATAAGTATTATCACGGTAACTCATAAAGCACTCACTGAATCAGGGAAGTTCATGCCAATGATATAGAACAGAATTTATAGGTTGAAGCATGTGAGGCAATCTTTGATTACTGTTTTGTATTACAATTAAATAAATCATCAAAATCAACTAGAAGAAAATGTACACCTGACTAAGAAAATAAGTAAGAGTAAAAATACACTATAAACTTTACACATTAGCATCAAGTACATTTCCTAATAATGCACTTTTTTACTACATTGCAAAAAATAATCATATAATCTGTCACACATCTGTATAATTTTTGGCTTTTATGACTTAAAAAAAAAGCATACATATACTGACAAAATAAAACATTATTCCATAATGTCCTATACGTTTAGCTACCAATTTCTGATGATTTTCTAATGGGATTGTTCTCTTTATATTTGCTAATAGTCAACATTAAAAATCAGGCTTAAAATTCTTGCTCTCGTTCTTGATGATTTAGGAATTTGATCAGCCTTGGAGGAACTGGAAGCCTGTGAATTTTCTTCAGCCTCTTGATCCCGAGCATTTTGCGGATCTTCAGTCTGCAGAGCTGCATGAGTGGGCGTGGAGGCACTGCAACCAGAACCAGCAAATGAATACACAGGTGACTGAAATCATTTGCATATATGAATAATTGAAGCGAAAGGTATGGGTGCACATACTCGCTTTCTCTTTGATGCACTGCCACTCGTGGTAACTGTCCAGATGTTCAGTGAGTCGTGCACAGAGTTTCACATGACCAACATAGTCAAGCAGCACGTCTATAATCGGTCCTGCCCAGCGGGAGTAGATTTCGGTGGAGATCACCTCACAGAACTTGTAAAAAGTGAAATGTGATATAATACGCATTATACAATTCAGAAAAACAATTGTATGTAGAATCGACTTTAGTATGAAAGCCATGACTGGTTATTGTGACTTTTTATCTAACAATTCTGCTGTTTATTTCTCAGAATGATTAGATATAAACAGGTTTCCATACTTTATGGCACTCACCTGAACACAGGTCTTTTCTGCAGGTTCATCTGCATCATATCTCGGATTACGCCTAGTCTTTATAGGTGGATGTGGATTGCTGCCATAAACGCAATTGAAACATGACAAGGCATCACAGCCATTATCCATTAGGTACTTCAGTACGGTCAAATACTTCATGGAGAACATAACAGTTGCTGGAAAGGTAGTTGGATGAGTTGGGATGTAGACATTGACATTAGCATTGTGTTCCACCAGCAAAGTCACTGTCTGTATGCAACCCTGCCTCAGGGCCACCAGGAGCGGTTTAAACGTGTCCAGGTTTGGATCAGCACCAGCCTTTAGGAGCATGGTGGCAGCATCGATATTGTTGTTTATGACGGCAAAGTATAGAGCTGTGCTGCGCCGATCTTCATACATCCTAGAACGATCCTCTGACAACACAGCATTGACGTCAAAGCCGGCCTCGATCAGTTCTTCCAGAATATCGTTTCTGTTACGCTCCGCTGCTAAATGGAGAGGGCTGATACCTGTTCGTCTCACTCGGGCCTTGCTCGTGGCTGGGATCAGCATGGATATGATACTGAAAAAGAGAAGGTTTGTGTTCTTGAGAGTTATCTTGCTAGTGTACACTACAATACTCTTATACGTCAGGTTAGATTTTGACTCTATTAGGGTGAAATGACTATTATAAGATGGAAAAAATGATTGCATAAGAAGACATGTAAACCTTTGAAATGTATGTAGGTATTAGCAATGCTAAAATTATAGAGGAACAGTTCTAGGGTTGGGAACCGAAATTTGCAGTGCTTAACTTTTTAATAATAATTAATATAAGCTCACTCTTTTTAGTGAATCAAGAACATACAGCGTTGTTTAGTCCAAATCCTAAACAAGTGAGTTTTATGAATTGTTTCTTTTTCATGAATCATTATGTATTCTGATTCCCTCTAATACATTTAATAGATAATGCAAATAACTGTAAATGATTCTAGTCACTGACTAGTTGTTTTTTTATGACAATGTGTAGTTATAAACGTACAGCATAAGCACAGTTTTGTTTTTTTAAGGTTTATTTTGGGCGTTTTTTTCTTTATTAGAATAGGAAAATATTCAGGCAGGAAAGGAAAGTGGGATGGAGATGAACAGAACCACATTACCGCTATATATGCCTTATATACGCTTTTTGGTGATGCAATATATTGCCCGTTATATTTACATAAAACTTATAAAATAGATTGTGTTTTTCAGCAATCTTTTACCTTACAGAAAAAGAACTGGAGAAATCTGTAGATGGAAAAGTTCTTTGTGCATTTCTTTTTTTTTCTGCTTGTAAGAAAATGTGTTTTAACTATTAAAGTTTTTTTTAAGGTATCTTATATTTCCATGGTTTTAAGTTTTTTTCAGATTTAAACATTTGCTATAAATTGAAAGTGTGTAGGCCTTCTTGCATTATTATGCTGTTATATTCTGATTATACTGTACATTCAGTCAATAATATTGCTTATTGCAATTATTTATGGGGCAATATATTGCACAACAAAAAGTTATCATTGTGACAGGCCTCATGCTTCCTACAAGGCTATTGGCACCAACTACTTTTTTCATGTTTAAATGCAAAGACACATTTTGCAATAATTGTAATTAATATATATTCTTAAAAATACTAAAATAAACTTAAATAGGATCGAAATGTAAATAATTTAAAAGAAAATGATTCTCTAATCAAATTCTTTACGATTCCCATCCCTAAATATGTCATGCTATCAATAATTACGCTTATGGGATGATTAGTTTTACTGTTAGGTGAGAAAAAGACCCTACACACAATAAACTAGAAGAGTTATAACATGTATGTCAGAAGAAAGAGCACTTATCTGAAATGGTATTTTGCAAATAAAACCAGTTGCTCGTACTTGAGTTAGAGGTTACAGGTTACAGGATTAGCACCCTCTTGCCACAGCACTGCTCTAAAGCACCCATTGAGACTTACTTATTTGCCCTGACATTTTTGCGGGTACACCCGAAAGTGAGGAGGTCTTTGCTGAAAATTAATGCAAGATTATGAGATGTACTAAACCTAGACTCTTAACAACCAATGGCCTTCGCATAGAAATAAACTGTGACCTAAGAAAATTCCTCTAACACATTCATTCCTTCGTACAAATTCATATTAAGTGAATTCTGAATTCATACCTATCATTGCCACGCTGGGCAGCAATATGGATTGGCAACAGTCCTGTTTTTCCTGGCTTGTTTGCGTCGGCATTTTGAGATAAAAGAAATTCTACAATGTTCTCATGACCATTCTTAGAGGCCTCATATAGCGCCGTGGCTCCATCTGCAGCTTGGCTGTTGAGATCTGCACCTGAATGAGGTGAGATGCATTACTGGTCTGATGCATTTCATCACACAGCAACAGTGGAAGTGAAACCAAAGTGATGTTACCATTTTTTAAAAGCATACGAAGTGCGTCCACTTTTCCACTTTGGGCAGCCACAAAGATAGGACTGATTCCGTAGATGTTTTGCATGCTTACTTTGGCTCCAGCTTTCATCAGAATCTCACAGATTTCCACATTGTTCCTGCACACACTCTCATGGAGAGCGGTCCAGCCTTGAATACAGCTCTTATTCACAGAGGCGCCATAATTCAGTAACATGGCAACCATCGCTGGGTTCTCCTTCTCACAAGCTACAGATATGTATAGAAATGATCACATTTTCCATCACACCACTGAAGGCAATATTAAACAAAGAGCAGAACAAAGCGTTTAAGAATTGATGTTTTTTTTAATAAAATAACATGGCTCTAGAGTGGTAATGGAGGAACTTTAAACATTTAAAATCTGAATGAAAAGAAATGAAATGAACAAACCGGTTTATATAGGCCATGTAGATAGAAATAAATTAGATTGTGATAGATAGATAATTGAATACTTACTAATAAGATATTACCTTTGTAAAGGGGAGTCTCCCTCTCTTTGTTGGGAATATCAGGATCAGCTCCTTTGTCCAGAAGACACTCCACACATGCGAGATGTTGTCTGGTCACAGCCATCATCAAAGGAGTCTGCTCTTTCAAAGTGCGCTGGTTGATGATCCCAGGTTGAGCTATGAGCATAGAGTTCATGATCAAAACCAGAACAATCTGTTGGAGTTATTGTCAAATGAGTGCACTCTACCTCTTAGGATAATTTTAATACATTGATCTTGTCCATAATATGCCGCCTCATGCAAGGGAATCCATCCATCTTTATTTGGTTTAAGAAGGTTGCACTCAGGTTGCTTAACCATCAGTCTCACTGATCCAACATCTCCTTCTGAAATGGCCTTAACAATAGGCTCAATCTCCCTAAACAAGAAACTGCTTTTGTATTTTTATGCATTAAGTGTTGCGGAAGATATTCATTACCCCTCTCATACACATAAATATAAAACATTTAACATTTAGAAGTTTATGGTGTTATGCATCACAACTGTTTTCAACAATGATCATAAGAGATGTTTCTTGAGAAGCACATCAGCATATTAGAATGATTTTGCCATCACAGGAATATATTACATTTTAAAACATAATTGCAATAATATTTTTATATTTAATATTTATATTTCAGTTTTACTGTATTTATTTATTTATTTTCAGAAATGATGACTATACATATTTACTAATGCATAGCTCTTCAAACACACCAAGGAAAAGTTTCTTACATATATTATTTACTAATGAACGAATTTTGTGATCACTCACTCTTCAGGCTCAGGAGCGACTTCCATACTTCCATCGTATTTTCGGTACGACACCATTCGCTTGCCATAACCAGTCACAAAGTGACTTACTATACTTGCATCATGTGGGTTCATTGTCCTTTGGATGAAAAAAAATAGAGTTGATATGATTACATTAATGTTGCATTAGATCGCTATCTATTGCACAATCACTGGACTGCCACAGAAAGGGTTTGTATTTTTTTAACTTACAGTATTTTCAAATGTAATCACCAAAGTAATTAAACAAAAATCTACCCCTGCAAGATTAGTTTTAATGGCAGATTTTAGGGGAGATTTAAAGTGGATTGGGGCACAGTAAAGGATAGTGTCTCTATTTTTATGCACGGTGGCATGTGAACTTCTTGAACTATGCTTGCTCCTCTTTCTAATGTTGGCTTTTGAATGAAGAGGAACAGGTGTGAAGCAGTTGTGTCAGTTATCGGAGAAGATGCAGTAGGCATCTGTAATTAATATTGTGACCCTCCTTGTGAGATGAATCATCAAAACATGGCTGGAGATTTTATGTGGCAATACACTAATGTTTTGATTTGGTTTTACATGCAGTCTTGTTCATTTCCTGTATTGCATAAATAATATACATATTTAAAAAAAAATGTAGCTTGCTGTACAAGTTTGAAAATAAACATGTTCAATCTGTGAAGCTATTTTACAGTTAGCTTTACACTCAATATGAGCATGATGTACTAAGCACTGGTTATTTTTATACTCAAAGTGAGTATCGTTTTTATTTATGATGGCACTTTAAACTGTACCTGGGTGGATTGGCGGGACATGCTGCTGGTTGTGGCTGTGATGGTGGGGCTCGGCGTGGGACTGCTGATCTGTTTAGAGCGATATGGGTCTTTGAGTTTTCGGTGCCTGACCCTGAGTTCTGGGCATCAGTGATGCTTCGCTCGATTGCCAGCTGCATGAGCTCATCATCAGACAGGTTACTATAGAGACTGTAGTCAGCAAATTCCAGGTTGGTGTCTGTGGCACCTGGCATGGACACACGGGCCATGATGGATCCTGAGACAATCAAAACATTACTTACTTACTTACGTTATTAATTAAACCACTGGACTAACATCTGATTGCTTGCATGCTTTTCACAGAAAACTGTTTTTGGAAATATTATTAGCTTGCTTAATTAGGATAGAAACTATTAAATGGAGATTTTTGATTTAATGTTTTTAAGAAAAGTGTCATGTTCTCCATTTATTTGATTCAAAATACAGGTAAAAAGTAGTTTGTGAAATATTATTGCATTGTGTGTATATATATATATATATAGAGAGAGAGAGCGAAAGAGAGAGAGAGAGTCACGCTTTGCACAGTCTGCTGAGCCTGGATCAGCCCACTGATCCCAGCACAATCACCGGCACCTGCTCTCAGTCACTAATCAGTTAATTAGAAACACCTTTTGACACTTACCTGCCAAGATTAAAAACCTCAATCACCAGAAGCTCTATGGCAGAGCTCGAGGTAACAACCCTTATGACAACCTCAAACCTATTACCTCGTGGTCCTCTCATCCCAGCAATCCACAGAGATTATGCCAAGCCTGACCACTAACCACTGCACTTACCTGCACCAAGCACCTTGATCCATGGATCTTTGTTCACTCACCTGTCCCTCTAGTGCCGAGTTGCACAGCAGCGACCAGCCATTTGGATAAACCAGCTCTATGTTACCGATTGCAAGGAGACGATTAAATGGGTATTTAGACCCCCTTAAAATGTTCACTCTTGTTATATTGCAGCCATTTGCTGAAATCATTTAAGTTAATCCCCCCCCCCTCATTAATGTACACAAAGCACACAGTATTGACAGAGAAACACAAAATTGTTGACATTTTTGCAGATTTGAGTCTAGCTCTGTTTGATTATACTGATTGGACTTGTTTAAGAAAGCCACACACCTGGGTATATAAGATCTTACAGCTCACAGTGCATGTCAGAGCAAATGAGAATCTCTGAAGAGCTCAGGCACAGATTTGGGCAAGGTTACAAAAAAACCTCTGCACTTCCTTAATGTTCCTAAGAGCAAAGTGACCTCCATAATCATTAAATGGAAGACGTTTGGGACGACCAGAACCCTTCCTAGAGCTGGCTGTACGGCAAAACTGAGCTATCGGGGGAGAAGAGCCTTGGTGAGAGAGGTAAAGAAGAACCCAAAGATCACTGTGGCTGATCTCCAGAGATGGAGTCGGGAGATAGTTGTAGAAAGTCAAACATTACTGAAGACCTCAAGTAGTCGGAGCTTTATGGCAGAGTGACCCGATAGAAGCCTCTCCTCAGTGCAAGTACAGGGTTATCCTGGATTAAAACCTTACCCAGACTGCTCAGGACCTCAGACTGGGAATGACCCTATAAGCACACAGCTAAAATAACAAAGTAGTGGCTTCACGAAAACTCAGTGACTGTTCATGAATGGCCCAGCCAGAGCCCTGACTTAAACCCAATTGAGCATCTCTGGAGAGACCTAAAAGTGGCTGTCCACCAACGTTTACCATCCAACCTGACAGAACTGGAGAGGACCTGCAAGGAGGAACAGCAGAGGATCCCCAAATCCAGGTGTGAAAAACTTGTTGGTTTCCCAAAAAGACTCATGGCTGCATTCGATCAAACGGGTACTTCTACTAAATACCGATCAAAGGGTCTGAATACCTAGGACCATGTTCTATTTCAGTTTTTCTTTTTTAATAAATCTGCCAAAATTGTCAACAATTCTGTGTTTTTCTGTCAATATAAGGTGATGTGTGTACATAAATGAGGGCAAAAAGTGAGCTTAAATGATTTTAACAAATAGCTGCAATATAATAAAGTGTGAAAAATGTAAGGGGGTCTGAATACTTTTTGTCCCCACTGTATGTGCTTTACACTTAAAAAAATATATAATCTTCATCAATAGTGACATTAAAACACAATTTATGCTTAATATCAAGAAATAGTACTCCAAGTAAAGTTTAACTGTAATTTAAAAAAAAAATGTAAACCAGTAAATCTTGAGCGATATGTTGGTAAATATGTTAATAGATTTTAAATATACTTAGTAGGAAATAAATGCATTTTAAATATAGAACATAATATAAACAATATTGTACAAATACATTTAAATTGTTAAATGCTTTTGTGTGTGTGTGTGTGTTTTCAAGTCTTATTGTGAATGATCCCTTCAAGTATTTTTAGCATAAAAGAAATAAATACCTTTTAAAATGGCAGGCAAATGTGCACTTAAAATAAGAAGATCCTTTCAAATGAAACATTTTCATTCAAACACATTAGCAAAAATTATGATCCATCTGTCAACATTTTTGCAATATTAATGCACCAATGTATACTCCACCTTCATCCAAAACACAAGCCAGAACAAAAACCAATAAAGCAGCTACTTACCACTTTAAAGTGTTTTACTTCTTCCCTCTTTCTTAACTGCGTGTCAGATTTCCAAACAGAAAAGGTTGTTTTGTTTATTCCAATGTCTGGTGAAACACTTGACACTTGCTTGCACTGAGACCAGATTAGCTCTCTGCCGAAAAGAGGCCTTTAACTGTCACCCCACACCCAACTGTTTAGAGTACATTCTGAGTACACGTGATACACAGTATGCCAAGATCAACCTCTTAGCTATTGCTGTTCTTGAGGGGTTGCAGACCTGCTGTAGACTGCATTAAAAATCTTTGCAATCTAGTGCAATGACCTGTTCTTCTAGAAATATACTTACTGAAAATATCCAGCACAGATGATTTCTCGATTGAAATGGATTAATAATAAAGATAGTTAACAAAAATAATTTAAGTTTGTATTTTGTATCTGTAAATAACAGTTTGACTTCCCTTCATGCATTGGCTTTGTTAAGTGAAGCTGTTAGTCCCTAACTGGGTTAAATTGTTAGGCTGTTTTTGCTGTGTCAGGTTACAGGTGTGCCAAGGCTACGAGACAAACACGACATAGAATAGCATTGTGTGAATACCTTATTCCTTATTTATAGGTGAAGCTGTTAAGTTAAGGTCAGGTGGACATATCAAGGTCATACATTTATTTTATACTTTCTGTGGGCTGATGTAACTGTGAGCCCATTTTAGATGTCATTGTATATAATGCATGAATAAGTTGGTTATCAAATAAGCGAGAGGGCTGCGAAACCCATTAGGTTAGATTACAGATTTGCACTTTTGCATTTGTGTGACCTTATTTCATTATAAGGTCTTCCAAGGGTCAGAAAGAAGACACCAGACACACATGGCATTTTAATGTTCTGACTATACATATATATATATATATATATAGTTTATATATATATAAAATTCTGATTCTGCTTGACATTTATGAACAATTTTGTTTGTTTATACTCTCAGCAATATTGTACCTTTTCAAAAGGTACACTTTTGTACATACTGTATTAGGTTCTAATACAGTATATATACTTGAGGTACAAACTTGTAACTTTTCAAAATGTACCACACCAGTGACAGCTTTTGTACCTTTATTTCTGAGAGTGTAGCACTAGTGGTTTTAATTACATAATTTATATTCAAAAAATAAATTTAAATGAATAGTTTAGATTTTTAGTTTCAAAGTTACAATTCGGTCGTTAATTACTTCATTACAAAAATGCAAAACCTTTGTTCATCTTTGGAGCACAAATTAAGATATTAAGATATCCAAGAGCTTTTGGACCCTTCTAGACAGCAATGGCCCAGAAAGCTAGTAATACACCGTACTCTTGTGAACGTGTGTTGACGACTGAAATGAAAGAGAAGAAGTTGTTGAATAAAGTTGTTTTCTTTGCAAACAAAGTATTTTTAAAGCTTTATAAATTTTAAGTTGAGACTCTGATGTCACATGGACAACTTTCCCGATGTCCTTATTACCTTTCTGGGCCTTAAACAGTTCAATTGCATTGCTGTCTTTGCAGGGTCAGAAGGCTCTTGGATTTCATCAAAAATGAACACAAAGGAAGATATTTTGAAGAAAGTTTGTAACCAGGCTGTTTTGAGTCACCATTGACTTGTCCTAATAAGGAAGTGAATGGAGAACCAAAACAGCCTGGTTACAAACTTTCTTCAAAATATCTTCCTTTGTGTTGGACAGAACAAAGAAATTCATATATGTTTGGAACTACTTCAGGGTGAGTAAATGATGACAGAAGTTTCATTTCTGGGTGAACTATTCCTTTAATGTGTGTTCTGAAGATGAACTAAGGCCTTAAAGGTTTGGAACAACATGAGAATTAGTAATAATTTAAATTTTTGGATTTGTTTTGGATGAACTATCCCTTTAAACACTATCCCCATTATATTTATTTATTTATTATTTTAAAAGGGACAGGTTTAAAGGTTCAGAGCAAGAATGGTAGCAAAGGTTATGATTACATGTGTCTGGCTTTTTGGCTAATTTTAGTGCTTATCTAAACTGCAGTAAGTAGAATGACATTCTAATGATTTATGTTCAGAAGTATGTTAGAGGTGTCCTAAACAAAACGTACACTGATCATAAGACTTTTGCTGGTCACCAATGAGCCGTTTTAGCTTTTAGCTCTAAAGGCCAATTGGCACTGCACCCACAGATGCCAACATATGGTAACAGACACGTTTGTTGGATTTAGTCTGATCCGTGTTACTTGTCAGCATCTGCTTCCGTTGGTCAGCACTTGTTTCCGAAGACTGAACATGTTGAATCGGTGTTTGTTGAGTCTTGGATGTCTGTTGGCACTGCAGCTGGTTATACAGCAAGACTAGTTCAACAAACTTGTATAAAACTGTGGAGATGCTAAAGTTTTATTTCACTGCAAGTTCACAGAAACAGTATCAAGCAAATAGAAAACAACATAAATGTACAGTTATACTACAGGAGCTACACACAAATCTAAGTAATTGTGCCTACATTACTGCTATATGACTGTTAACTGATTTACAAAGCTAATTTAATAACCACTGTTCAGTGTTTACAGGGCATCTTCTTTACAAAATGCTAAGCTTTAATTTTACTCACTGTAGTTAAATCACTGTTAACTAATTTACAAGTACAGTACAGTTTGTCTTCATGATATTATAGCAGAATAACAAAAGAAATCACATTAGGTGTTTAATGCATGGTGACTTATAGTCACATTAGAAAAAGCTTAGTGTGCAAATACATTTAGGCACCTATATATATAAAATTACATATTGCAAAACTGAAAGCCAGTACTTTACATGTTACTTGCTAGTTGTGATATTTTATAGTCTATACAGAGCCTTGAGAAACTATTCAAACCACATTTTGCTATGTTGCAGCCTTATGTTAAACTAAACATAATGTTTTAAATTACTTTTTTCCCCACATCAATCTACACTCCATACAACATAATGACAAAGCACAAAACAGGGTTTCTTTGGAAATTTATTAGAAATGAAAAACTTAGGTGATTAGTGAATCATGTAGCCTCCATTATCCATAATGGAACAATCAGGACTCTTCCTAGAGTTGACCTCCTGGCCAAACTGAGCAGTTAATGGAGAAGGGCTTTGGTAAGACTGGCGCACAAGAACCTGATGGTCACTCTAGTTGAGCTCCATGACCATACTGTATATGCAGATGGAAGAAACTTCTAGTTCAGAACACTCAGACTGGGCGAAAAGTAAGTGGCCGAAAAGTAAATGCTGATGTGCATTTGGCAAAAAGGTGCCTCATCTAAGCAATGAGTTAAGGGTATGAATACTTACGCAATATATTGTACTATATTGTTATTTTTGATAAATTTAAGTTGCTACAAGTCTGTTTTTGTTTGCCATTATGGTGGATGGAGTGTAGATTGATGTGCAATGAAAAGTAATTTAAAGCAGTTCGTAAGGCAGCTAAATTAAGGCGTTTAAATACTATTGCTAGGCACTATAAATTTGAATATAATTTTATTTACATTTTATTTTATTGAAAATAATTTCCCTCAGAACAGAAAATAAACGCTAAATGATTTTTAGATCTCAAGCTTTAAAAAATTTATAAATTAGACTACGTCTGCAACCAAATAATTTAAAGCAGCATGTTCTGAAAACAATTAAGCATGGCATGCTGTTCATCACAGGATATCTTCAAATGATTCTTGTTCATAACTCAAAAACTTGAGCAATCTTCCTGGAAGAGGAAGTGCACTGATTCTCCATAGTCTGTGGATGCCCAGTTGTTGACGAATCTTGAGTCTGCACAGATGCATCAGTGTACAAGGAAGAACTGAAATAGATGGAGTTAGGGATTCAGTTTAGCTCCATTCATTTGTAAAAATTAATTCAGTTGTCAGATGTCAATAATCTAAGAAATGAAGATATTCGAAAGAATATTCTTACCCGATTTCTCTTTAATATGAGCCCAGTCTTTGTTGCTGTCTAGAAATTCTGTTAATCGAGAGCAGAGTTTAACATTACCCACATAATCAAGTAATCGGTCTATGATGGGTCCCACACAGCCGCTGACTGGGGGAATAGAGAGGATCTCACAAAACTGTAAATAAAAAAAAATGTATTTAATTTATTAATATTAATATAATAATAATATAAATTAATATTAAATTTATTTATATTTTGAAACAGCACCATGAAATAAATCCATACCTCTAAACAGTATTCTGATGGTTCTTCACTTAATAAATACATTGTTTCTCGTCCATGTTGTCTCCGTTTAATGGGCGGATGAGGATTACTGCCATATTGACATTTAAAACATGATAGTGCATCGCAGCCATTGTCCAGCAGGTACTTCATCATCACCGTATACCTCATACAAAAAACCAATACTGCTGGGAAGCTGGTTGGATGAGTTGGCAGCAGGGCATTAACATTAGCACCGTGCTTCACTAGTAAGGTCACTATTTCCATATTTGCTTTCCTTACAGCCACCAACAGGGGGTTGAAGATATCCAGGTTTGGATCAGCACCAGCTTCTAACAGCATAACGGCTGCTTCAGTGTTTCTGTTTGCCACAGCCGAGTACAGAGCCGTGCTGCGACGATCTTCATACATTTTTGACCAATCATCTGACAGTTTCTCATTGATGTCATATCCTGCGTTAATTAAGGTTTCTAGAACGTCATCTCTGTTACGTTCTGCAGCCATATGAAGAGGACTAATGCCGGAGCGTGTCACTTTGGCCCTGTTAGTTTTGGGGATGAGCATGGTAACAATGCTGAGAAAGAGGAGAAAGAGTCATATTTATTTATGAATCAATACTTGAATAAAAAGAGAAAACAGAAAAACATATTATTAAGACACATGCACTGTAAGAGGTTAATTTTGTGATAATGACTTTCTACTTATTATGGCTATGTGCAAAATAAATATTTACTTTGACATGAGATATTAACTTGATCTGAAATTATTTTATAATTTTAGCAATAGGCTGTATTATCAAAATTGTGCATTACCATGTACAAAATATCATGTTGGAGCCATAAGTTTTATTTTGTTTTTAAATAATCACGTTTAACATTTGAATAGTGAAAAACTACATTACCAATGATACTGAAAGCTCCACCAATCAGAGAATCGCAGTGAGCAATGCCATTCAGCCATTCAAAATACTTGAATATACATGCATATGCAGACTTGCACCTTTGTCTTAGATCCTTTTTAAAATCTTTTTTTGTTTCAAGTAAAAGTTTGTAATGTTGTGCTTCACCTCATAGGTGTATGCTTTTGTTTGTGGTACCACTGAACGCCTTGATTAAATATTCTAAAGTGCCATTAAGGAAAAATATGAAATGAATTGTAGTAGGCCTACTAACCTGTCATGGCCATTTTTTGCTGCAACATGAATAGGAAGTAATCCAGTTTTGTTGGCTTTGTTAACATCAGCTCGTTTTGACAGGAGTATCTCAACAACTTCAGCATGACCATTCTTAGAGGCCTCAAATAATGCGGTTGCATCATCATTTGCCTGGGTATTTACATTACCCCCTAAAGAAAAGTTTACAAAGTTATTTCTAGTAGAATAAAAAGTACAAAAACGTATAAAAGGTTCTGTTATATAAATACAAAATTCTAACCTTTATATATTAGGTAGTTGAGCTCCTCAACAGCATTACACTGAGCAGCCGTGAACAAAGCATCAATGCCATAAACGTTTCTGGCCCACAGCTTTGCCCCAGCTTGAATCAACATCTTACAGATCCCTAACTTTTTGTTCCTCACTGCTTCATGTAGCGGAGTCCCACCTTGAACACAGGCTTTGGTTGGTGTAGCTCCAAATCTCAAAAGAAGCTCCACTATCTCTTCATTAGATTTCTCACATGCTGTGAAGAGTAAGAGTAGGATATTCAGACCTCTGGTTATTGGCTGTTTAGAGATATCATACTAAAACTTTTACCTTTGTACAGTGGCGACTCCCACTGGTTGTTTGCAAGGTTAGGATCAGCTCCTTCCTCCAAGAGGTACTTGACACAAGAAACGTGTTTGCGATTCACAGCCAGCATGAGCGGTGTCTGACTTTTGTTTGTTCGTTTGTTGATTGTATCTGGTTTGGCTGTGGGAGCGATGGAATACAACTGTGATTTTGGAGAAAGTGATTCTGGACATCAGAAAAAATTAAATAAAATCATTAGTCACCTTTGAGCAAAATCATAAGACACTCCACATGGCCATAGAATGCAGACTCATGAATCAGTAACCAGCCGTCTTTATTGGGTTCATCAAGATTTTTCGATTTAGAATGAATGAGGCCTTGTAGAGCTTTTGCATCCCCTCTCCAAATGGCAGAGAGAAAAGGGTCTAAATCACTGAAAGAACGAACATGCAAACAAATCAGAGGATGAGCCCAATAAACATGTTTTCTATTTTTGTTCACAATGTACAGTAATTCTTGACTTATTTTCTTTTTCAATTACTTTTTCTATGCATTACATTTTCATGCCAATTACAGTACAATGTCTTAAGTTGATTCAATGTTTCAAATGATTTGTTCAAGAACTGTAATTCTATTCAGAATGGAAACATTAAATAATATGGTGTCTGGAACATTTAAAAAAGTGGAGGGATATTCAGAAAAACAGCATGCTTGCACGCACACACACACACACATGTTGGGTTTACATGTTTTATGGGGACATTCCATAGGCGTAATGGTTTTTATACTGTACAG
>JAUCMT010000048.1:10021840-10040861 GCA_032357475.1 Enteromius thamalakanensis
CTTACTGATTTTGGGCTTCTTGCGCTTTACCACTTGGTCCTTGTGCCGATTTATTTGTTTCAGAACTTTTATAGGTTTTATAGCAATACATAAACAATTTTGAGTGTGTTGAGCCTTACAGCAAAATGGCTATCCTTTATTAAAATGAACTGCAGTGTAATTGCAGTGTTATTTTAATAATAGGTTGTAATATGACGCTGTTCTACACAATTTGAGGTAAACATTTTTTACCTGTAGTACTGATGTTATTATATATTGTGATACAAATGAAGTGTACTTGAATTTGATTGTAGTGTAACCACAGTACAGCTACAGTTCACTTTTGACTTCTTAATAATTTAACTATGCAGTGGACATATAGTTCATTGTAGTGCAACTGTATTTTAGGGCACTACATTTTATAATTCTGTGCAATACAAGTTCATATAAATACATTAAAAGTATAGGAGGCTACTAATGCTGGGCTGTACAGTACAGTAGACGTCCACTGTAGTGTACTAACTCCAATAGTCTACAATTGAGAGAAAAAAAATCTGAAATGGCAAACAAAAAGGAACACATTATGTAATAGTCTACTATTACGCATTTCACGTTTGCAGTATTGATGTGATTAAAAATACAGTGCCCAAGTGACCAGTTGTACTGCAGTTAAAAATCAACTCTATTCCTACATCCCTTCGGTAGTTTAAATGTGACTATTAAGTAACTTTTAAGCATTCTTAATTGTTGTGTAAATGTGTTAAGCCTACTGTAAATTAATGCGCACTGGTTTACAAGTTAACACAACGAGCAAAACGTCACACTTTTAGTTTGTTCCAAGCCGAACGTTTACCCGGAATTAGCCATATTTAGAATATTAGGCCGTAAGTAAACGTAATCAATTACAACACGACAGTCAAAACCATTGAGTAAATGTTCTGTTCTGAGTCCATTTCGATGACGAACTTCGAGCGAACGTTGACGTTCCTGACGCTCTGAGCTGCTGTGGCATGCTGTCTCCATGGAAACCAGTTTAGTTGGTGCAGTGCGTTTGCGTGGTTTGAATATTCCTGCTTGCTAGCACATCCACAATATCAAAGACGTAGCTTTTATGAAACGATCCGTGTTGCCATTTGAGCAAGATTTACTGAGAATCGCTCGAGGTGAGCATAAACTAGACAAAATGCACGTCTTTCTCGACAGGAGTTTTTTCGACAGGCCATTTTTTTCAACTTTGTTGTCGTAATATTAGCGAGCTAACGTCAACCGAATCAGGTGAACAGGTATGTGTGACCAGGTTAACCTGCAAATGTAGTGTACGCCAGCTGCTCTCTTGCATTTAGGAATATCAGGGATATTTTCTTCATATGACAACAGCCATATCTGGATGGTTTTAATCAGAAGCGGGGGAAGGATTTCGTTTTTGCATCACCAGCACGCGCTGACCACAAGCACTCGACATCTCGAGCTGCTCCAGTGGGAAGACGCGCACCGAATCCATCTTTTTTCTCGGAAAGTAAGCAGCACTTTTATCGCAGGAATCCCTTACTATGTGCCGTCAGCGCACGCGCGTGAGCTGAAAGCGCGTGTAGAAACTGCACAAACAATTGAACACCACGCAAATAAATTAGTGATAGATCAAGCTTTGCAACCAGTGGGACGCGTCTGTCGTGGGAGGATCGTCCTCTCTTCATCAAAGACATCACATCAGTCATTCACTGTCAAGGAGCCACAATAATGACAGGACTTTGACACCCGCGTCTGACACTTTGACTAAGACACTTAGGACAGATGTTTGTCAGGAAAATGACGCCGAGCCAGTTCAGTTTGTTTGGAGAGATAGATGAACTGCAGGATCTTACTTTCATCGAGAGACCGATACGCAGGAGCTTGAAGGTATGTATAATGTTTCCTTCTCTTTATAAATGACTGCTAACTGTTTGCTTCGTATAGTAACGTTACTCATTAGCTGCTTAACGAAAAATTTAACAATGAGGCATTTAATGATTAAATACTTGCTATATTTTAAAGAGTGGAGGAATTTTTCTGACGCTCAGATGATTTCTTTAGGGTAGCATTGAAACAGAAAACATTAACGCGCTCTGACGCTTCCGCTTATTGTGTTGCGCGTGCCATGACCACTTGTGCTACATTATCGCGTCTTATATTCTCTATTATCTTTATTTGAAGTAGTAACTGTACTAGCATCCTTAGGGAAGGACGGGGGTTGCCCACTTCAGTCTGCTGAGTGACGCAGTTTCTGTCAGCTGTCCGCATCACCGCTTCGCCTCCTCGTTTTCGCGCCTCACCACTGCGGAATAGAGGATTTCCACATCAAACCAGAACGTTATTCCTATCACTACCGCGAATTCCTTCACGTAAAGCAGTTGCAGTCACATGGAGTTGTGCAAACGTCGTGTTGGGCGTCTCTGCATTCATGTACCTGGCAGCAGTGAAGTTGAGCAAGGATCCTCTCATCTCTCAGCATCACGTATGCGGGAATAATGCAACGCCTACAGAGGGGGCGGGTGTTTTCTGTCCCTTATCCTTTTTTTTAATGGGGAGGTTCCAAAGAAAAGCATCGTGGCTCCGAGAGCCCTAAAGTAATAGACTAGGCACCCACACATGGCTCCCGTCCCCCACACTATCTCTTCCCACGCAGTCCCTCTTGCCTCGCATCCTGCCTCCCTGCAGCCTCCTCACATATTTGGCTGAGTCATCTGTAATGGAATCTTGCCCAATTACTGGCCATTCTTTATTTAAGATGCACTACTTTTGCAGATTTCGTCTTTGCTATGGAGACGCTCATCACTTTATGCTGATGACTTTTGCTTCCTTCTTTATTAGAGCACTGTGTTCTTTTGTAAAGTGCTGATAGCAAGGCCAGGTTTTCATTGCTGTTCATCTTGTTTCCACCATTTGCAGACTGCAGAAGAGATTGACAAGCTCACTGTGGATGAAGATCTGAATGATATTGAGCGAGCAGTCTACCTTCTCAGGTAAAATATGACCAATTTGTGGTCGTGCCACTATGACTTATCTTCTCTGTAATATTTAGGGCTAGGTTTGTTAGTTTTGAAACTGATAGATAATAACTATAAAGATACCTTCATACCAGTGAACAACAACCTTCTTTTTGTCCTCTTAAATGCTTGAGTTCTTTAAAGTCAAGTGCATTCTGATTGGTTGCCTGTGTTTTTATCGTTCATCAGCTTGACAATTAAAAAGAATAATCTGGAATAAAGATGTGAAGCGATGGTAGACGTGACAGATCATTTCTTCCATTTTGTAACACATAAAAGTTGGTAAAAGGTTATCAAAAAAAAAAAAAAAAGAATGTGAGGGACCTGGTTGTTGGATAGATAGATGAATGGTCTTTGTTGCATAGACTTGAATATAGTGCAAACAAATGCCACTATTAATATAATGTAACCATGTACTGACAAACTTAAATATCACTTAAAAACGTAAAAAAATATCACTTGAACAAGATTCAAACATAAACCTGTTAAGCTCCAATATCTAATTTTCAGGTAGGAGGCTAAGGTCTCTAGGGCTGCCAGTTTTGTTTCTTGTTAAAACTATGCTATGCTTTGCATCATTAGTTAAGGCTATGTGTCCCAGATTGTCGAAATCAGTTGTGCTCATTCTTCTTTCCACTTGACACTCTGGAAACTGTTTACCCCCGTCAGCATTGTTAGCTGGAACTGTTTTGCCAAATGTGTATCCGGGGTAAGCTGACCACACAACAACTTCTCAATGCTTGCTGACTGGCACAGAACATCCAGCTCAGTGGGTCAGGGCAGGCGGTGTCATCGCCGCTGTACTAGCTGTACTTATGAATAATGGATCTCTTGAATGGTCTCTCAATGATATCTAGGTAGAGCTAGCTGACTGCATGCTTATCTTGAAGGACTTTAGGGAGTCACCACTCTAAAGTTTCAATGTTACTGTCGCTCAGATGCAGGTTTAGCAGTGATATAGTGTTATCTGATCATTAAAGTTGAATAGATATGGTGCTGATTACTAGGGAGAATTTGATCAGATTCCCCTGGAATTGGCTCATCGAGGGTTTGTCTAATCTTACAGTACCATGAATTCATAGTTAGCAAACACACATCAGCATATTTTTGGATAAACATTGTTTTAGTTGAGTTTTAAACAAGTTTGGAAAGTTTAAAAACATTGCAAACTGCACACTGAACAAAAGTTATAATAGAGGAGGATGTTTAAGTTTGTTTTGTTATACCTGATTACTGGCATTAAGAGAACATACATTTATATTTGTATTTACTGTAAACGATTGAAAATATGTCAGTTTATTATTAAATAAAGTAAGCATTTTTAAAATGCCTGTTTTGAAATTTCAACATACCAACATTTTTGAGAACAATTACATTCAGTTAAAAAGTATTAACTTGGATAAAATATGGCTAGTTATTGATGATAAATGTGTAAACTTATACAGTATTAGCATCAATAGCATTGGTTTATCGATACCAAAACTGGATGGAAAGTGTATATGCAAATACGTAAGTCCTAAATTTAGGCTTACATAATTTTTGAGTGTATATATTAATAGATTTTATTTATCCATATGGTAGAGATTTAATCCAAAGCTCTCAGAGAATCAAACCACAATCTTGACATTCACTTTTTTTACTTTGTGAATTCTCAGTTAGTATATAGACATTATCAGTCTAGTGGGAGCACCATTGTTTTTGACAAATATCCAAACTATTTCTTATTATGCTTTTTGACCCAAAACTCAGACACTGATTTTGTCCGTCTTTAACCTATAAAACTCTATATTGCTCCTTGCCTGTGCTAATTAAGTGCCGGAGTCGGTCCACAGCCCAACTCCCTCGGGTGGCAAACTAGTTCTGAGAACAATTTAATTGCCCCTGTTCGCTGTCATTTGGCACGGTTGCCAGAGCATCTGTAAGATGACAGGAAAGAGAGTGCTTGTTAAGAAATGGATGAATGGTAAAAAAAGGAGTGTGTTTCTGATGTGCAGACACCTCATAGATTATGGTTACGCAAACGTGATGCCATCTTAGCAAACCAATTTTAGCATCACCTATTTGTTTTGTGTTGTATAAACCAATATCATATGTCAGTGTATCAACATTGTCAAGTTGTTTATTGTCTGTGACAACTTTGTAATTATTCTCAATTATGAAGCTTGATAATCCACACTGATATCAAGTAACCCTTCAGAATGCCCAATTCTCAGGTTTACACGACGGCATGCTTTTGGATGTCATGCTTTTGTTATTATCTCACTGTCATACACTATGCTTTCTACATTCCCAATGCATTGCATGCCTTGCAAAAATGGTATTTCGGTCCCTTTATCAGTGATTCAGATTACATGTCTCTTTGTGTTTACACTACATAAATAAGTACTTATACAACTTTGGAATTGTGCATTTCTCAGACAGTTTGAGTAGCAGGTAAACACTCACTGCTGCTGATGAAGTAAGACTTGGCCAGAAAAGTTTAGATGAGGCTCAGTGAGAGATTTTGCCATTCTGGTGTGCTGATGTCAGGAACAGCACTGAATCAGCGTCACTGTTCTTGCTGAGAGTCATACTGATGAGGCAGCAGGGTTTTACTGTAAAGCCCCATTCACATCAAGGATGATAACTATAAATATAACTATAAAAATAACAATATTAGCTTCCACACCGGTTCTGCCATTTAAAATTTTCAAGCTTGTTACAGCAGTTGTCATCATTCTGAAAATAATTTCAACAATATTGTTTTTCTGTGCCTTTATTTAAAAAATTTTAGAACTAGTTATTGTGCTTGGTGTACACGGCCTTAAGACAGGCTTGTTGTTGTTTGTGTCAGGAGTTGTTTGTTAAATGACACTGTTAGGGTATTCAGGTGTTTCGTTAGAATGGTCCCAGTAACCCTGCTGGTAGATGACTGCAACTACATGATCTACACTGATGTTTATTAAAACATAGCCATATATTATTTGAATGATTATTTGGCAAGCAACGCTTCTCACTTTTCACCATTTACATGAATTTGCTAATCTTCGAAACATTGATAATTTAAGAGCATTATGGAATGAAGCATGTGCACAATATAAGTAAGTGTCATTTAGGAAATGAAATGATTGTTCACAAACAGCCTGTGCTCTACACTTTCTTCCCAGCATCATCATTGGCCCTGTTGGGGCTGGAAGGATTAGAGAGGCTGCCAAATGTAAACTAATTACTAAGTGGGCTTTGTTTAGGTTTCATTACAGTCCTGCTGGCTCAACAATCAACTGCAGACTCATTTCTTTTGGAGGGGGAGAATTCAAACAGTGTGTCACTTTTTTAGCCACTGCATGCTGCCTACTCCAATTCTCTCTCATTCGTAACTTTGTGTTGAAACTCCAGACACACTTGAGCTCAGCCTGGGTTTGATGTGAATTGTAATACTGGTCCTTTTCAAAGATTCCAGTCCCAAGGTGAAGTGTTTCCAAAATTAGGTTTTCTAAACATATAACCTTCCATAGGAGAGAAGATTACATTTTCTTTAGACAGCACTGAGATATGGAGAGAAAACAACGCTTTTGCTTTCCATTTAGACTTTCAGATTATTCCAGAGAAATGGACTGTAATCACGCATTAGTTTCCTCTAGGGAATCAGAGTCTGCAATCAGCAGAAATTTCATTAAGAATTCACAATTTTCACCAGATTCTTTCTAAATCAAATTATCTAAGTCAGTGTTACCCACCTTCATATTTTTTCTCTTTTCGTTTAATTTTGTAGCTCCATTTAGTATGCCAGCAATTATCTTCTTTCACTTCTTTTTTCGTTTTTAGTTCTCTTCATTTTACAAGAAACATATCTGAAATCTCCATGAGGTCTCTTGAGCTATGAAAAAGCAACTTTTAAATGCAATAAAATGTTCTTCTAGGCTGAGGCCATTGTGTATCATTCACTCACCAGGGAAATCTAATTACAAATGCGAGCGTAGCTCTTTTTACTTTCTGACCACTTTCCAGCCAGGACCTGGCCGGAGCAAACAGAGACTCTAGACTCATAGCAGTGGGATTGTGTTTCCAAACCATTCAGCACCTGGTCTTTAGCCGATTATGTCTTTCGTCTTCGTATAGATGCCAGCTGCTCTTCTTTCTGCATGGTACCTCTGTCATTTAGTGTATAAACACAAGCTTTGCTGAGGTGCTGCGCATTATTGACCATATTCAAAAAGTGCACAAAGCATGACCAAATTACTCTCTTCTTAGATGAACTTGGCAGCAAGTCAGGCTGTTTCTTGGTTATTAAATAACCGTCTGCCAACAAAGGACACAAGAGGACAACTAATCCCTGAAAAAGTAATGAATACCTGTTTATGGTTCATTATTTAGAACAACAGCACACATGAGAGACTGATAGACATGAGAGTGTTCAGAGAGAACGTCTAGGAGGTTTAGCTGCACTAAGCTTTAGAAGGTTCTGCTTCAATGGTTAAAACAACTACAGCACAATGGTTCTATAAATAATCTGAGCATGTAGGCGTTTCCTCACATTTATGGATACTTGCACATTTCATCCAAAATAAAATGGCTAAAATGTTTAAAATGTTAAAATTTAAAGGAAGTAATTAAAGGTCATGATTTTTTTTTTTTAGTCAACCGAATGTTCTTTGACAAGTATTGCTAAAAAAAATTGTTTATTAGTGCACTAAACTCTAAACACTATTAAAATAGAAAACTTCTGGTCATGTGATCTCAAGTTGGTGATCACCGTGAGTCTTTTTTTGAATTAAATATTTTATTCATTTTATGTCTGAAACGTTTAAGTGGGCAAGAATGGCTTTTGCTTTTTAAGAAGATTTTTATATATAGATAAAGGTATAGATGTGTTCATTTAGAATTTGAGGTGAGGTTAATGAACTGTAAAAGATTAAGCATCTACAGTAAAATACTAAATTGAGTAAAGCTTCAGTGTTCTGCAAAACAGTAGTTAACAGACACTCTTAGACAGAGAGCAAGTGCACTGGCTTCAAATAAGAGACCATTGTGATCAACAGATGGCCAGCATGCAACTCAGAGCATCATCTGTTAGAATAGGAAAGAAGTGCTTCCTGACCAAATGCAGACCAAGTGTGAACAAGTACAAAGAAATCGTATCATTTTATGCAACACAAGTAGTTTTGTTAATTAATCCAAGTAACCTACATTACAACATTAATATGGTACTTGAATGTGGTACATGCAATAAAATAAATGTCAGACTTCCAAAAACTAAAAATATAGCAGAACTACAACCATGTTATTTATGTCACTGGCTTTATTTCAATATTGTTCAGTTCTGGTGAGGATGTCCAACGGGCCAGCGTGATCATCAACCTGCCAATCCTGGTGCGTCAGAACCCAGCGGAGACCTTTCGCAGGGTGGTGCCAAAAGTCAGGGTCGGCAAACTAGTATTTCATTTATTGCTTTTTGTTGTTAAGTTCTTTCTATGACTTCTTGATACATGCTGTTTGTGAATGATCATACAGAGCTCCATCTTCTACCCCAACAGGAAGTTCTTCATGTAGCTGGGGCGGATATGCAGCTTGCAGCAGCAGGATCTTTCCTGACTGTTCTCCAAGATGACATTGTCCTCATCCAGACCCACACCCACTCAATCCTGCAGATAGTTCTCCTAAATCTTGACCACAGGGACACAGGTTGCCATTTTTTGAGAAAACTTGTAGAGCACCTGTATATGCAATAAATAAAAATTTGATCAAAGAATCCTTATAAAATATATGATAGTTTTCACAAAAATCAACACAACTGTTTGGATATTAATAAGAAATGTTTCTTCAGCACCAGATTAGCATATCAAAACGATTTCTTAAGAATCAGGTGACTGTAGACAAAATTATTGGCTTCTGAATTCAGCCAAATTCAGCTTTGCAGTAAAATGTTATTGTAAAATATTTAGGAATGGAGGGTTATTGTAAATTGTCATAATTTTTCAGAACACTACAGTTACTGTTGATCCAATAAATGCAACCTTTGATAAGTTTCTTTTAAAAAATATTGCTTGATTATTTTTTTCTATTTGACAGAGCCCAAGCTTTTAAATGGTGGTGTGTGCCAGAGTAAAATATGTACATTTTTGCATGTCAAGGACACAATCAGCTACTATATTTTTATTTTTAATAGTGGTCAGCAATGCTTGGTTGGAGACGTTGCTGTCGGCAATTGATGCTTTACCGAAGGAAACTATCAGGCAAGAGGTAATGGCAGATGTAGTATTTCTCTTTTCTGTCATTTCTAGACCTGTGGGATATGACGTATAAACCAGCTATTAGTATGAATTAACATACAGTTTGCTTTGATTGATTGTTTGCACAGATTCTGAGTCCTTTATTATCGAAACATCAGCTTTCTCAATCTGTCCCGGCACGTCTGGCCAGCTGTCGCATCTTAGGAAAGGTTGTTGGCAAGTTTGAGTTATCAATGTGAGTTCTACAGTGGAAACGCTACTTAAGCAATCAATTAAGAGGAGAGGAACAATGCATTATATTATATTTATAATCTAGTACAATTTTCTTCTTATGGAATGACATTTAAGATGAAAAGTTTTTAAAATGCACTGTGTTGGTTTTTTTTCTGACTTAAAATGTCTACCATGGCTTCTCTCTGCAGAGTGAAGAAAGACCTTTTGCCACTGATCAGGTCACTGTGCCAGGACGTAGAGTATGAGGTGCGCGCATGCATGTGCCGTCAGCTGGAGAACATCACCAGGGGAATTGGGTAAAAAGATATGAAGCAAAGCTTGCGTTAAAAAGAACATTTTGATATTTGGATATCTAATGCTGCCAAATCTAAATGATTTAATCCTATATGCAAGAGTACCGACATTGAGTCAGAGATATTAGATAGAAAAACAGATTATATTAAATAATTTCAAATGTAAATAGCATGTATAGTGTTGGTTTTTATATACGTTTTTTTAGTTTGTGTGACAGACGGATGCTTCAACTTTAGAATAGTCTGTTTGAAATAATGTCTCCACCAAACATTTTATATGAGCAGTATCAGTATGGATCATAAGACAATTTTGTCTATATTTGCTCTTTACCAGGCTGGATCACACTAAGGTTGAAGTGCTCCCTGAACTGGTTGAGCTGGCCCAAGATGAAGCCAGTACTGTGAGACTGGCAGCTTTCGACACCATCATCAACCTTTTAGAAATGTTTGACAGTGGTAAGCTACACATAGTGTTTATTGAATTACTTTGATTCTCATGTTAGTTGTTTTAGAAAGGGCAACAATTATTAATGTCATAAAATACTTTAAATGAAGCTCATTCTTAATGTAAAACCATTGTTGTTGTTTTTGTTGCTCTGGTTAATTTTTAAATTTAGCTTTTCTTATTAAGGTTAATGGAAAGAAAACATTCAAAATACAAATTTTGTTACTGATTGTATTCAACTTTATCTATTTGTGTCAATAGGTTTTAAATACAATACATATTTTCAAGTTGTTTATAGTATTTTCTGATTAATGGAGTGATGACATGTATTCAAAATCTTCTGAATGACCAAATGAAACTTAAATTTTAAACCAGGCTTTATCTAATATTCATATTTCTATTCTGAAATTGTATGCAAATAAATGTATTTTTCCTTAAACAAAGCCTGATTTGCATATGAAAACATAACATAATGTCTTGCTTTAAGGGATTTTAGCAATGTTAGTGTCAGCTTTTCTGCTGTTGATGTCAGACAACATTTGCACTTCCTATTATTTCACAAAGTACTGTTTAAAAAAACGTGCTGCGTTCATCTGCTCATATCTTCAGACACAGCTTCTTTTTATTTCCTTATCTTAAACTCTGTATTTTGTTTGCTGAAACATCAGATTTCTTTGTGAAAAGATGGTGATCTTCTCACCCTCCCCTCTTTTCTGTCACCATTTTTTATAGATGACAGGACTTGTGTTATATTTCCCTTGGTAAAGGCGTTCTGTGAAAAATGCTTCAAAGGGGATGAGGCAGTGCTGGCCTCCTTGTCCTTCCAATATGGAAAGCTTTGTCACGGCCTCTCAGGTGACTGTCCGCTACCTTTTTGCGTCTTTCTGAAATGTTTTAGAAATACAGTCCATGAGTCATGAAATGTAGTTTTGTATCTCTTGTTTGAACAGAGTCTTTCACTGATGAGCAGCACCTCTGGTTTCTGGAGTTTTATAAGAAGCTGTGCTGTCTGGGTTTGCAGCATGAAAATGGGCATTGCGAGAGCCAGCCCTACCCACTGGAGCTGGAGAACAAATACGCCCTAGTGCGCAGGAATTGTGCCTACAACTTTCCTGTGAGTTTCCCTGCCTTGCATCTATATGGATTTTGGTCTGAAGTCTAAAATCTAAAGTTTGAAGTTTAACTTTTTCAAAAAACAAATTATTTTGAATTTTAAAATTTCTTTTGACCAACCAATGTTTTCAGGCACTGTTATCTATTTTTAACGTCTGTCAGTGGAGGCAAAGCTGTCTAGAAAAGCTCAACAGCTCATTTGAGAAAATTAGAGTTCCGTCTGCTCTATTATCAATGTCTGAAATGGTCCTTTGTTGTTACAGTAGTGTGGTTATATATAGCTGCAGTCGCTCGGAATAAGTTTGCAAATAGTCTGAGATGTAGGTGGATGAACATTATGTCTAAGGAACCAGTCGCTTTTTAAGTGGGACACAAAAGCGTGATGAAAGTGTCATAAATGTCTTCATGACTTGTGTGTTATAATTTGTTATGTACTGATAACGTTTCCTTCTAACTGGCTTCTATCAGTAAATTTTCATGAATGTGGATATATCAAAAAACTAAAATTATTCTGTTTCTCTTGTATTTGTATTTTTTTGTTGTAGCAAACTGAAATATAGTTAAATGGTCCACTTAAATAATTCTTTATAGTGTTTATATTTTGTTGTTTTGTTAGCCCTTTTAATATATATATATATATATATATATAAATCCATCGTTTTTTAATCTTATATACTAATTTTGGATTGGAAACATTTCTTGTTATTATCAGTGTTGAAACCATTGTATTGCTTCATATTTTTGTGGAAACCATAATATTTTTTGAGTACTTTTTGATGAATAGAAAGTTTAAAAGCAAAGCTTTATTTAAAATATTTAGTAGTAGATGACTTTCTTGAATAAGTGCGCCTAAAGCCTTGTCTGTAGATTTTCTTCTCTGTGTTTATTTTCAGGCCATAGTGTTATTTGCCGATCCGAACCACTTTCTGTCTGAATTATATCGTACCTTCTCAAGTCTTTGTCATGATCCTGAGATTTCAGTACGGAGGACGGCAGCTGGTGGTTTCCATGAGGTGCAAACTCAGAAACTCATTTAAACATATTTTTGTCATAGTACACAGTGTGACTCACATTTTGACAGGTAGCAGTGCCTCAATTCAGAATGCACAATAGCATCTTTTCCATTCTCTCTGCATTAGGTGGTCAAATTGCTGGGCCCAAATGTGCATTACATACACAAAGAGCTAATCACTTTGCTGCAGGATGACTCATTAGAGGTGAGACCCGAATAAAGGTTTGTGTGTGTGTGTGTGTGTGCTTGTTTATTAAAAGAGCTTTCAGCTGTCTGTGACAGCTTCAGTCAGCACAGTCATTTCCTTGGCACACTGTGCTGTGCGAGACATGGCAACTTTCTTCACAGAAAGATTTGGTCTTTCTCAGAACCTCTACTGACCGCTGAGTTCACTTGACCAAATAGCCGTCTGACCATTCAAAACGCCCTTTTCACAAGGCAAGCAGAGCTTATGTAACGTCTGTATTTGGATGCATATTAGTTAGGCAAGAAATTCCCTTCTGAAATGTGTGTGAAGCAGAAAAATACAATTATTTGGTTCCGTCTTTGTATTGGATTATCAGAAATAAACTACTGTAGACTTTAAAGGTGGCATGTGTAATGTCTGAACCACATAATTGGAACTGAAACAAAATCACCCCCATTTGCAATTGATCACAATTTGATTTGATATTTGGAAACTGTTTTAGAATCAAAAAAGTTACACACATCACCTTTAACTCCAAACTACCAAAAATTCTTCTTCGGCGCCAGACATACTGTGCCTACGTGTGTGTGAAGCTGTGTGCACAAGTGTGTGAGTCTTTGCGGAGGTTGCATGCTACTGTGTAGGATGAATGAATGCATTGCACCTCCCTAGCTAAGGCTAGAATGTGGTATTGTTTATTCTGTCATGATCCTCTGAGCGGTGTTAGTCACTCACTGCATTAGCATCTACTATAGTGCAAAGCTCCCCGAGCCAACAGACATAGTGATTTTCATGATTAATGATGATGGAAACCCAACATTATAGACTATCTATTATAGTCCGTTATCTCACACCAGCTTATCTCCAATTTTAGAATCCTTTTCTGGGGTTGCAGTAATATGTCTCTGAAACATCTGATGATGAGAAGGCTTTGTTGATTTGAATTATCCCAGTGCTTTTATGTCTGCAGGTTTTGGATGCTCTGTTGAACAATCTTCAAGAGACTTTAGAGCTGGCCACTTCCAGAGGGGAGGGAGCAGGACCTGAGAGCAAGGTACCTGCTTTATTTTTTGATGCTTTTAGTTAGAATTTTCTCTTGTGACTTTTTGTGATCTTTTAGACTTGTAGTTTTACATACAATGTTTATATTTATTAATATAAAATATGAATGTCCTTATTTAAAAATATGTATATATTTATATATTATTTTAAATATGATGCTGTCGAACAATTAATAATAAATTAATATGAATTAAATTAATATAAATATTTTCTAAATACATTCTGTAATTGTGTGTATTTATATATACAAAATAAATATACACAGTACACACACATAATATGTAAAAAAATATATATATTTTGGATGCAATTTATTGTTTGACATTATTTCAATTAAAATAAAAAATAAGAATAATTTATGATTAAAATAATCAAAATTGTAAGAACTGTCAAACATAATAAAACAATACTGTATGAGATGCGTACTCTAAGTACTTTATTTGCTAATGAATCAAATTCTATTCTATTCTATATATATATATATATATATACAGTATATATAATTTATTTATTTATTTATTTTTAAGGTTAAGGTTTTTAATGTTTCTTGTAAGAAATCTTAAAAAGTAAGAAGTCTTTACTGTCGCTTTTGATTAATTTGATGCATCCTTGCTGAATAAAAGTATTGATTTAAAAAGTGAACCCAAATAGTTTCAATAGTAGTGTAGGTCTCGCTCTCACTCTTACAGCAGGTGAATATACCAGACTTGGTGCCTGCCTTGGTAGCAGCAGAACAGAAAGCAGCCTCCTCACTGCACTGGCGGGTTCATGAGAAACTCCTGCAGTGCTACTCCTGTCTGCCCCGTGTCATCTCTGGAGACCAGATCTACTTCCGCTTCTTTCAGAGGATGTTCAGCATCATTAATACCAATGTAAACCTTCTACACACACACTCCTGCCTGTTGATTGTCTCAATTTTAAGCGTATATTTCATCTGTCCTGTTGTTTACTCTGTTCTAGAATGTTCTGCCAGTCCAGCGGGAAGCTGTCAGGACGTTATGCGTGTTCTTGCGCTATAACCGCAAACAGGAACAGCGGCAAGAGATAATCAGCAAAATAAAGCAAGGTAAAAAAATGTATATATTACATTTTTGTGTATGAGATTCAGTGATTCAGTTCTGGATTCAGGACTGTTTCTCTTTTAAATTTAAGAGCTTGCTCAAGGTAGAAGCTACTGGAACAGGCTTCGTTATCTGGACCTGTGTGAAATCACAATAGACCTCTTCTCCAAGTCGTATTTTTGCAAACATTTCCTTATTCCAGCACTTGAGTTGGTCAGTGACCCCGTAGCCAATGTCAGGTGAACAGCTCACATTTTTACACTTTGGTTATTGCATCCTTGTTTACTGTGCCGTGACTAATGCTTGTTGATTGTTTTATTCAACCAAAAATAAACATTCTGGCAGGTACAAGCTCTGTTATATGTTACCCAAACTGAGATCCACCATCAAGCCATCAGACAAACATCTACTTCAGCAGCTGGAGTTCTGTGTGCGGAAACTGTTGTGCCGTGAGAAAGACAAAGATGTAGTGGTAACTTTGCGTAAGGTGAGCCTCTAATTTTTAAAGTATGGTAACATTAGCAAAGTTTTTATGGGCAAAAATGATCCATGTATGAAATAGTCCTCACAGAGAAGTCTACTGTTTTGCCTGTTAAAAGCTGTAAATGTGAGGATTTTAATTGTATTGAATACCATTTTATAAATAAAAGTAATTCAATTCTTAAACTGTTTTATTATGTGTTCTTAGACCGTTCTAGAGCTGGACAAAATGGACATAACAGAGCCGGTATGAAAGATGTGTTTGATACTTTCTATTTAGTAGTTTTGAAAAGTTTTAGACGCCATCTTCTTTTTCTGGACACTGTGATAATACCTTTTATATTTATAGTATCATAAAAGGCATGAAAGAGAGCTTTTGGATCAGAAAAAGGAGAAGGAGGAGACTCTTTTACTTGAAATGGTGATTTACCCTTTTTAATCATTTTATGAAGACCACAAGATTGTAGTCTTAAATATTTTTTAACACCAAAACAAATGTATTTTTAATAGGGTTTTCATTATGTGCAAATACTCTTTAATTGTCAAAAATATCATTTTAAACATGACTATTGCGTTTGTGGTTTTGTTACACACAGGAACTGCTAGAAAGACAGCAGAGCGAGGCGAAACTAGCTGGAGATAAACAGTCGGAGAAGAAACGTGAGTGGCATTCATTCATACGTTTTACTAGCTTACATTTGTACATTTCTCAAATGTATGTGGGTGTTACTTGTTTAGTTTATAATGCTTTTGTAATGCAGAACGAGAAAGCAAATCAGGCCTCTCTGGTAGTAAAGGAATGTCAGGATCTACATCAGGAGCAACATCATCCTCTTCTGCTGGTTAGCATCCTTGAATAACAAAAACATTGCATTTGTTTTACTATACGTGACCCTGGACAGTAGCACATGTATATTTGTAGCAATAGCCAAAAATACATTGTATTGGTCAAAACCATAAATTCTCATTTTATGCCAATAATCATTAGGATGTTAAGTAAACATCCAAGATGTTCCATTAAGATATTTTGTGAATTTCTATTGTAAATATATTATAATTTCATTTTTGATTAGAAGTATGCATTGCTAATAACTTCATCTTCAACAGATTTTTTTCCCCAGATTTTTAAATAGTCTAAATATTGTCCCATCCTAACAAACCATACATCAATGGAAAATTGACCCTTCTCACTGGTTTTGTGGTCCAGGGTCACATATACACTACAATTCCAATGTTTGTAGTCAATAATTTCTTTTTAAAGAAATTAAGCATTTAATTAAGCATTAAACTGATCATAATTGACAGCTTTTTAAGTTTTTCATTTTTTATCTATTTAACAAAGAATAAATAGGAAGTTCAGCAAATACCTAAGCAACAAATCAACACATTAGAATGATGTCTGAAGAATGATGTGACACTGAAAACTGGAGTAATGATGGCTTTGCCATCACAGGAAAAGAAAGAAGTACATTTTAAAATAGATTGAGAAAAGTATTTTTAATCAAATGCAGCTTTTGTTCTTTCAATAAAAATGTGTAATAAAAATTCCCAACCTCATTTTTTTTTTTTTATTTAAAGGTTTTAAGAAATAGAAGGTGCTTATTTTCGCAACACTGATAATGTTTGCAGGTAAGGAGATGCGAAGGGCCAAACTAGCTCGTAGTCGTTCTCTCAGCGGTCATCCCACGACACCCAAGATGACAAACCCGGACAAATCTTTGTACGTAATATAATCATCTCATCGCTCTTGTGCTGCCATTGCAGTGGATTGCACCAGCTGAGTTCTGTCTGGATATTGAATTTTGTCATGAATTTGCCATGACCCATCACCGGCAGTTACATATCAAATTTATCACTATTTTCTCTTTAGAAAAGTGAAGGAATCAGGAAGTTGCCCTGGATCCGGAAAGAGTGCTATGTTACCATTAAATGGTATCTATCAAATTTCATCATGAATTGTAATGACTTGTGCTCTTTGCCACAATCTTTCTGTCATTTACCTGTATTCGTCTGTTTTCCAGATGATAACCTGCGACCCCACCACTTTAACGTTGCTTCATCAATCTCCCCCACCCCATCATCCTCCTCCATGCCCGTCCTGATCCGCAGCAACACGAGCAGCTCTGTGGATCACCGGAGTAACGGGAATAAAGACACACAGTCTAGAAAGCTCTCTGTGTACGTAGTGTGATCCTTTGCAGTTTAACCTTAATCTTATATTAATCATGACATCTTGAGTGCAATTATTATATGATTATGAACTGGAATGATTCAGCCAGACTGATCTTGACCTCTGATGTTTTTCTATTCATGTCTGACAGACAGCGGAAGTCAAATTCGTTTGGAATGCAGTCTGGGAGAGAGTGATTACCACTTTGCCTTCTGACTTAAAGCCCCTTTCTACAAGACTTTTCATTCTGCAGCAGCAGCGTCCGTCCATTTTGATGTGTCCATTCTCGTCTAAACCAGAAACGGCTTAAGATATGCTGGGGCATCAGTTAAGGTCTGCATTGATCCATTTCTGCCTTATTTCACACGAAATCCCGCACTATATGTCATGAAACGAAAACGAGACTTGAGGAGTAATTGAATGTATTTAATTTACTGCCTCATTATTTAGTTTCTTGTATTATAGCATGCTTTGCAAATTCTGTTTTATATTTTTGAAGTGGCTAAGAGAAAAAGAAGCACTATGTATTTTTATGATTGAAGAGTTTTGGAACTCGCCATCCCATCCAACCAATGAGATTGTGCCTGGTGCTGCCTAGCACCTGACTGATTACCGCCAACATCTTAGAACTCAACAAATAAAAATCATGTTGAATATGACGTGCTTTAATGAGTTGCATTTGAACCTGTTAAAGTGCTAATAAGAATACTATGCTGATACTGACAAATCTGACAGAAGCACAAAAAACAAGTCACTTGTCACATGTAACATTATATACTGTGTGGTTAACACTTCATCACGCCATCAATAAAATTCCTTAACCATTTCAGAAAACACTATACATTTACAGTTGTGATCCTAACCGGACCTTGTATTGTTATTATATTATACTGATATTCTTGTTTCAAAACATTAAAAACACTATTCTGTTACATTACACAAATAAATGTTCTATTCTAAGTTGGTTATCCAAGCAAAACAACTAATTAATTTATGAGTAGGAATAAGATTGTAAGTATACCACTAGTAGTTTCTCGGTTCATAATTAGTTCTTAGTTGGGTCGACCACACGTCCTATGTAGAGGATGCATTGTGTGGCTTCATGGTAGACGACAAAAATGAAGGGTCGGTTGAAAGTGAGCCTGGGAGGAAGAGGGGTCATAAAGATACTGCTGGAGGAATCGACCACTGAGCCTCCAGTCTCATCCACCTCCACAATGACCTTCTGTACCACCTGAAATCAAGAGGCTCTGGTCAGTGCATGCTGGCACATCATACTATACACATACACACACACACACACACACACACACACATAGTGGGGCAAAAAAACGTATTTAGTCAGCCACCGATTGTGCAAGTTCTCCCACTTAAAAAGATAAGAGAGGCCTGTAATTTTCATCATAGGTATACCTCAACTATGAGAGACAAAATGAGAAAGAAAAATCCAGAAAAGTCAGTAAATTCTTCTGTAAAACAGTAAAATTTCTTCAAATTCTTCAGTAACACACTGTGCCACCAGGGACTCAAATCCTGCAGTGCCAGACATGCCCCCCTGCTTAGACCAGTACATGTCTAGGCCCGTCTAAAGTTTGCTAGAGAGCATTTGGATGATCCAGAAGAGGGCTGGATTTTCATCCATTCTCATAGGTGATTTAAATTAAAATTACAGGCCTCTCTCATCTTTTTAAGTGGGAGAACTTGCACAATTGGTGGCAGCCTAAATGCTTTTTTTCCCCACTGTGTGTGTGTA
>JAUCMT010000048.1:10056145-10076393 GCA_032357475.1 Enteromius thamalakanensis
ATTTAGCCTCAACAATGATTTATATTAATATTTTACTATATATATATATACATATATATTAATATATGTTAACATTATTAATAATATTAATGAATAATCTAACTTGAATGCTGAAAAAAAACCAAGATGAACTTTGTAGTTAATATATCAACATTTCCAGTTTCTTTTTAAAGCACAGCTGTAATATAATCATAGATTTGAATATTGTGTTTTAAGAATTTTTGCACATTCAAAAACATAATTTAAATATTTTTAACAAAATGTTGTGTAAATGTTTAGCATTCATAACAAGTCAGTTTAATTTTTGGTGTTTAGTGTAATGTTTTTCAGACAAAATGGAATTTGAACTAACATTTGTACTGGTTATAACTTTATTCACAATAAAACTCTGCTTGCTGAGTATAACATAACATTATGGCAATGTTTTTACATAAAAAAACCTGACACACAATTTTAACCATTTCCTTATATGGAGTTATATTCGTATAACATCCTGATGATTCAGAATAAATAAAAACAGAATGGTAATACACTGTGCAGTTGTCCAGTTGTGTTTTAAATTAAAAAGAATGAGTCCAGATCATTCTCAAAGGGAGCTGAATACACCAGACTCTCCTTTCTGAACTTCATCAACAACCTCTCATCCCTCCAAACAAATTAGTCAAGTACCACTGGGAAAATAATTTGTTTAAATGCTCTTTACAAGTGTGTGTTTATTTTGCTGTTGTCAGATCACATCAGGCACACAAGTGGTAAAGTGCATACAAAAACAAAAAGATGACTAATTATACCCAAGGCACAGTCACATCTCTGCCCCCTGATAGCAACTTTCTTTAAGATACAGAAAAACAGACCAATGTAGCCTACAGAGAGTTAGTGCAACCCTAAACTTGTTTGTTGTTAAGGGATGTGTTTACAATGGAGAAATAAATACTTATGTATAAGATTTACTCATATATTAATACTTATACTGTGTGAGGTTTATAGTTTGTGTTTAGGTGCTAAAGCTTAATAATGGCTCTCTAACATGAGTTTGTGATCTATGATTAGCTTGTCACAATGAGTTATTTGTTTGTCAGGGAATTGTTTTTCCTCTACCGTGAAACAAATGAATGTGAATGACATTGATCGTTCTGCTGGTCAGCTATATCAATTCACATGAAGTCTGTAAATACACAAACTATCACTGCATCCAATCATGAACCCTCACTCATGATTATGATTATGAACTGTTTGTTACATTTAAAAAAGTTAATGTGATATATTGAAAAAGGCATTAAATACTCTTGTGTGTTCATTTTCCCCTCAAATTAAACTTTAAACAAAGAAAAGGGACACTTACATATGTATTCAAAAAAAAAATTCAGTCTACAAGCTGTCATTTCCAATTCGCAGCAATTTGTAACTTCATTGTAAGAACATGGGTTATGTCAGTAACAACAGTAACGTTTACGTAAAAGATCTGTTTTCTTACAGACCTGTTACAGAGGCTAAAAATGTCACAGAGCCTCTCACAGAAGAAGAATGCAGAGGAGCTGTTGTCGAGTTCAGTACAGACAACATTCCAACATTTCATCTCACTCCCATTTCTCTACTGGCCTGATGATGATTTCATCGATAAAGCATTTGTGTCATTTGCGATTCGTTTTGACCAGTTTTCTGATATTTTAAGGTTGCTTAAAATAAACTAGCTTAAAGATAACTATATATTTTTAGAAATGAACATTGTAGACTGTTATTCCAGTTTCTATTTCGTGACCAAGTCAACCTGGGTTTGTCAGGACACTGAGAGAGGAGATATGCTTTATTGAATTATTTGTTTTGTGTATTAAGGGTTGATCTCATAGAAGCGGCACACATTGTAGGTAAATTCTTGGCCTGCAAAGACTCTCTGTTTCTCTGTGTGCATCTCAAAAAACAAACAAAGAAATGTGATCTGATTCTACCACCGGAACTAGCTCTACCGCACAAGCAAGTTTAGCCAAACCATGGACATCACTGTGAGTTTTAGTCACATTCAGACACACACACAAAACAATAGGTTTCCATGTTTCATCGTGCATTAAACAGTACCAATTAAAAGTTTACAGCAAGATGTGTAATGTTTTTAAAGAATTCTCTTCTGTTCACCAAGCCTGCATTTATTTTATGCAAAATGCAGCAAAATACAGTAAAATAGTTTTACTATTTAAAATAACTGCTTTCTATTTGAAAATGTTATTTATTTCTGTGGTCAGAGCTAAATTTTTAGCATCATTACAGTCTTTAGTGTCACATAATACTTTAGAAATTCTAAATAGCTGATTTTCTCTTCAAGAAACAATTATTATTAATAATATCTAAAACTGCACATAAATCACACAAAAGCTTTTTATTTGAGATAATTTGTGATCTTTGGATCTTTCTAATTTTGTGATATTATTCACTATAGCACTATGGAGGGATTTCTAAGGGATCATGTGACTGAAGTATGCCACTAATTCAGATTTGAAATTAAAGGAATAAATTATATATATATTTTTATTTATTTATTTATTTATTTTTACTGTTTTTGCAGTACTTTGGATCAGATAAATGCATTATTCAGTTTGTGTTAAATAGTCTTAAAAATGTCTTTTATTTTGTCAATTTTTAAACAACCATTTTGCTTCCCAAAGAAAAATATAAATATAATATATGAAAGTAATAGAGTATATAAAAAATATATAAATACATCACACCTATCTATTAATTTATCTATCTAGATAGATAGATAAACAGACAGACAGGCACATAGACACACAGAGCAATTAAATATTAGGCCATATGTTAGTTTATATTATAAAAAGAGTATAGACTAGACTGAAAAATTATATCATTTTAATGAAATAAATCACTAAATTTAAATAATAGCATTAATTTCATATAAATGAAAGCACTTTGCTTGACAAATGCAATTAATCATAAAATTAAATAAGAGAGATAAAATTCCATCAGAGCATAAAAACACTGCGTAATGACAAACATGAATAGGCTTAAATTAACAATCACCTTAATTTTCAGCTTTAAGAGTTTAAAGCTGATGTCACTGTATTCTTTAGAAAAGGATACACTCTGAATTCAAAAAGGCAGATGAATGCCATTCTACAGGATATACTTGTAAAGATGCCATCCTGTAACATGGGAAGTCTGATCAGATTTATCTACACGGCAGACCTGTTCTTTGAGGTCACAGTGAAACTAACTGCTACCATTCCTCTGGTTTCAGAAAAAAATAGATGGGACGGAAGGCCATACCATATGAGGGAATTTCTAAGAATGAGCTGAAAACCATACTTGTATAAATATGTTTCACCAAAATAAATAATTATAAAAGAGCCATATACAATTTATGATTTTCTGATTGACCAAATTTAGGTACAAAACTACAGTGGCCTCCTAATAATGATATTGAAATAAATTGAACAATATAAAAGATCTACAAAATAAAGTCTATACCTAAAAACTGTGTATGTGTTTGGTCCCAGTACTCCCTAAATTATTGGGACCAAATTTCCCCACAAGGATATAATAATTTTCAGCTTATGGAGAACATGGTCCAAAGAAGAAACAATAATATATTGTACCTTTGACAATAGCAAAAGGTTTTGTGCAAGTAATAGGTTTAGGTGGAGGTTAGGGTAAGGGGTTTGAAAAAGCAGTACAACAACATTATGTCTACAAAATATATAGACGGACAATACAAGACAATAAAGTTAAAGTTTATATATTTATATATAAATATATATATTAGCCTATATAAATTAAATATCCTGGTTTAATATACAGATTCATAATATAGGCTATTTAATATTGTTAGTAGGTAAAATCGATACACTTCAATCATTTCAATCGTTTGAGTAAACTCGAAACAAGAGCAAAAAAGTGGGGTTTTCTTATAAGGAAAGGTGTGCTCGCTCTCTCACTCATAACCGGTCCAGCAGGCAGGTTAGGTTAACTAACCCACGCATCGGTAAGAACCTCTCTGACGAGTCCAACCGGCAGGATCATCATTCCTCGCCGCCCGGAGTGAGACCCCATCCGTTCGCTCTCTATAAAAGCACCGCGCTTTTGAAAAGAGAAGAGCAGTTCGTCTTTGTGGAAAGATGTCTTTAAAAAGAGAACCGTCTCGCTTTGAATGTTTCTTTTTCCAAGCAGGTTTTAAAAGAGGATCCCGGATCGATCTCTCTGCACTGCATCTCTTCGGTAACCTGTGGCTTCCTATTTGGCCGAGTGGTTCTCAACAGTTCAACAGTTCTTTTGAAAATTGTGAAATGTTCAGGACCACTTGATCAGACGATGGAAAATTTCGCAGCTGAGTCGGGCTTGTTACTTTTTTAAAATCAGGTTTGTTGATTGACTGTATGATGACTTGCCTTGTTGGCCTATTTGCGCACGCGCTCTGTGTCGTTGCCGTGTGTTAACATGTTTTGTTGTATGACTAAATTTGATGTATTTGATTTTCGGATTTTGTTTGAAAATAAATAAATAAACATTAAATATGAAAAACCAAACTTATAACTACTCTTTCTCATTTTTGTTACAAAACCGGTAATATTAGTGATTGTTTTTGATTACAGACTGTAGATTGTTTATACCAACACTATTTAATCCTCGACAACTTTAATGTTCTTCAGCACATCTTTGCATTGTGTGGTATGTATGCGCTGACAGGTTTGTTTTACGTTTAAACAGTTTTTTAGAATAACAGTCTTAACAACTATTTAAAAAGTTATTATCTTGCCCACACTTTATACATTTTGGAGGAAAATGTTGGGTGGGTAAATAAAAAAGAACTACCTTTGCACAGTTTTTGTGTTCAGTCAGAATTGTTGAATTTCATGGTTAAGACGTTTAGAATCAACTTGAAGAGTTTCGATTCATCAGTGGTGATGATGTTTTCATTAATGGGAACATGGACAGATAACACTGGCATGAAAACAGCTGAGGAGGACCCCTGGGACACTGTGTTTAGGATGCAGGGCATGTCTCCAGGGACCACTGGGCATGATACAAATCAACATGGATTAAAAGAATCGGACCAATAAGCTCATATATGTACATTTAATGCTGCAATACCCATTGTACTCATGCATTTTTAGCTATAGTTGCCGGGAGGCATGACATAAAGGCATGCAAAGCTCAGACATTATTTCGTAAATAGTAAATAATTACACCGTATGTTAAACTGCCAATAAAAAAGACACTTTAGTAAAATATGATATATGAGACATATAATTGGTATGCCCTAAAACAGACTAGCTTAATACTGCGTTACCTTTATGACAGTAACTCATACAAGTATTTGAAACAAGAAGTGAGAGAGAGAGAGAGGGGCGGAGAAACCAGCGAAGCTTTGAATCGATCCACATGGTTTTCTATTGGACTACCAGGTTTCAAGCAAAGGATAGAGATGGTTAAACATACGCCGAAGCTCCTGAAGGATATCTGTCCTTTAAAAAGTCACAAGTATTTGAGTATTATTTCTGATTTCCTTTCACGTGGTTACATTAAGCGGCGTGCCTTAATAAGAAACTGGCTGTAACACCCAGATGACAACACAGCTCAAACAAGAGGTTTCCCATGGCTTTACATGATGCAACACAAGATTCAAGGAATATACAGCAGAGGGAAGCACCTGTGGAACTTGACACTCTCATTTTGGATGCCGATATAATATTTGGACTGACCAGTCATCATCTGAAGAGAAAACAGAAGGTAGAAGTAGCTCCTTGTCCGTTTGCATGCGTAATTAACTTCCTATAGCTTATAAATATGACACGTTTGATGCTTAGTTCATCTGTTAAATAGAAAAAGTGCAAAAGATAAAGAATATTTCAGCACCAAGAAAAAACATGAATGTGTGTCTACTGTAACCACAACAAATCCCAGTGTCTGTACAAAGTTTTATGTCACGTTTTAGATCTCAGAGACCTGCTCGGAGCGTCTAATACGTGCGTTGAAACGAAAACAAACGACAGCACGCTATCACAATGTAGTCTAAAATGCATCCAAACATTTCCAAATCACATTATTGAAGAGTAAAATATTCATATACAAGCTCCACTAATGCATAAACTTCAATATGGGTTTTTTATGCAAATGCAATAGCAGATTGTGACCATGTGGTGGCGCTATAGGAATAGTAAATGGCCGACTGGACGACTGAAAATGTCTCGCAGAGTACTTTAGTAGCGTGTATATTTTACACTGTTTTTTAAATAATACTAGACTATACAAAAAGAAACATAGACAAAATAAACTATAGGCCTAACATGTAATCTGAATAAAATTATAATTGTAATAGAATATAAAAAAATGCTGAGCTTGTTGCAATGCTTTTTTTACGTGTTGTCTTGTCTTGGCGTTGTTTTCCTTCTTTCCCCTTTGGTGCTCCGGTTTCCGCCACAATCCAAATCAGCATATGTGAATTGGACACAAATTAACTACCCGCAGGTGTGAGTTTTATATGTTTCTGACAGAAAAAATAGGAATGGGTCCATGGTAGTAAATGATAAAGTGCGCCTCGATACGTTTGCATACTTCTATCCTGCCTACACCACTGTACTGTCAAATAAAAAAAGCTAAAAATTCTCCCCCGTTCAAAAGAGAACGCCTTCAATGTTGAATCAGAGTCAGGAGCGCGCTGTGAGCAGGGATTCCGCTCCGCCCCTCAGCGATTCAATATCACTGTAACTTTGAGAGCTGATTTAAATTCATTTATCGTCAACATGGGAATGAGAAGCGCAACAACTCGCAAGACTAGAAAAACTGAACTCCAGACGCTTGAGTAAAGTTATCTTCTGATTTTAAATGGATAATGTTGGGATCTCGCAGTGAGTCGGAGTACATCAGTGTGTGACGCGCGGGGACATTTAAAACAGAAACATGCGCTCTCATTATTGGGTTCAAGGTGCAGGACGCAGCCCAGATTACAGGAGGTTCACGGTGAGATATAGTATGATTAAAGTTGTACAATTATTGTGTTTATTCTGCTATTCATTAAAAAAGTTATCGTTTGATTAATGAAAGCACCTATTGATTCATTAACACTTTATCATACTGAAAAAGGCATAAACTAGGAAAAGTTGCTTAGGTGGTCTAAGCCTGGTCAGGTTGGTGTGGCTAGTTTACAAAGACTTTAAGGTGATGAGGATGAGAGAATAACTAGACTCTCTGTAGACTAGCTTATCAATGCTTGGAAAACATCTTAAACCTGCTAAGACCAGCAAAAAATTTGCACTGAGGCAAACTGTTTAGCTGCACAGTGTTGTTTTTGTTAAGAGGACCATCTAATGAGAGTCTTAAAGTAAAGTTTTGTGTCAACAATCTATATTTTACTCCAGCAGTCGCTTTTCATTCACTCTCAGTTTTAATTATCTTCTGCCCTTCTGTCACTTAAGGTCGTTGAAGTATCAGCAAGCAGTGAATCAGTGCAGAATCCAGCTCTCAATCCTAGGAAAAGGCTTCATTCTGCAGAGGAAGTGCAATGCGGCAGCCGGCCAAACCCGGAGGGTGCCGGTTCAGTGTCCGTAACGGAGTTAAGATATTCTGAGAACAAGCATGGGAGGGAAAGCCTGTGTCAGCGATGTCAAATCATTGCGAAGCAACTGAACAGGCAGGCGCGCGAGCTGGCCGAGCCAGGAACTCTGAAGGTTTGTGCATTCAACTACACCATTAAATCAATTTATCTCAGGCCCTGTGACACTGTGAAGAAATAATCATCTTCATCTTTAAAAACTAAACTCTAATTAAAAGCTTTCAAATTCATTTCTAACAATACTCATAACATAACAATAAAGAATTTGGGAGAGTTGGAAAACCTTATAAAGTGTAGTTCACTTAAAAATTTAAATTCAACTTTTTTTTTTTTTCTCGCACTCATGTTTTTCCACACCTGTCTCACCTTTTTTCTTCATGAATATAGGTGACATTGAAGGCTGGAGTAATGGCCTCTGAAAATGAGTTTTTTTTTGTATTTATTAAAGATGTATTAATATTAGCAGTTAATATACATCTAAAATTTACAATCCGTATATGAATTTGACGTGGTGCGAGTTCAAAACACCATTTGACATGAACACTTTTGGACTCATCGCTGTCGTTAAAGATAATGCCTACTCTATGATGTTGAAATGGCAGTATTTTGACTTGGCTGCCTCTTTGGCCCACCATGCATCTAAAAAAAACCTTCAACAATGTTCGGAAATATGAGGTGGGCTACTTCTTTTTGACACTTCTGCCAGCATCTACCCTGTCCACAATGATTATTTTAGTCATAGTAAGATGTATTGCAGGTAAAACACATTTCAATGACCAGTAGAACCATCCAACTCAGCAGGATTTTATAGTCCCATTAATCGTGTGTGATGACACACTTTGAGCGGCTATATTCAAGAGAAAATCTGCTGAGATGAATGCAACCATCCATGCCTATCATTGGTGATGAGAGTTCTGATTATATTAACTGGCCTGGCAGTGCATAAAGAGAAGGCTGCGGCCCACCTTAGTCTTTCATTTAAGAATCAGCTCGTATTAAACTGCATCTGTATGTTAATGGTAGAAGCACAACTTTTAATGTAAATTTCTACTTCCCTACTTACAAAAACTTTTGTTATAAATGTATAAAGATAATTTTTTCTTCTTAAATAAACAGTTATTTAGAGTTGGCCCACCTGTTTTCTTTGTTATTGCTTGTATTTATTACGCAGTGACGTCATTATTTATTAGTGTCAATATTGTCTTGTTTCCATGCTTGTATACAGCAGTTATTGTTCTTAGCAACGATGCATGTAAAGGGAAGTGGTGAAGTGATACCATCTAAAAAGGAAGTTAAAGCCACTTTTACCACTCAATGAAAGTGTGATCCTGTTGGCTTGATTTTGCATTTCCTCTAATGACCAGAGGCTGTGCATTCCTTCACGTTGACTGGGATTATAAGGAGTTGGACCTGACTGTAACCTCCTGTTTTGATGTTTTGTCTTTTAAAGTGCTATTGTAGGAGAACCATTTTGGGTTCCCCAAAGAACCTTTTAGTGAGCAACCAGGTTTTAAAAATAATCTAAAGAACAATTTCCCACTGTAAAGAACCTTTTTTATTTTGCCATTTTTGCAATTATTCTTTTTGGAAGAAATATTTGTTGTGTATTTTTTGAAGGGTAGGATTAATTTGATAAAAAAAACCCACCATATTTAATTTAAACTTTAAGGCAGCACCATAATGCAGCAGTGCTGGGCTAAGAGATACGTTGTCTGGTACAGTCACACACATTGAAATTACAACAGATTTCAAGGTTTGTTTGGGGGATAGTTCTACGTTTCACTCATTTGTTTTGGGAAAGTCCATCTCTGCTAGTTGGCTTACAAAAATGTGATTTCCAGTCCCCCTGTTATGCAATGGGACATTTGTAGATCATCCAGTTTAAGGCTGTTTTAGAGGAATTTATTAAAGGAGACATATTATGCCCATTTTCTGCTAAATGTTATGTAAGTTTGTGAGGTTCCAGCTCAAATTACTCTACAGATCATTTATTATATCATTTTGAAATATCCTATTTTGAGTGGAAGCGGAAACACTCTGATTTCTGTGCATGTTTCTTTAAATGCAAATTGGCTTTTGTGCCCCACCCCCTTTTCCAGAATAGATCTGCGCCATTACAGTTGGTACCTGCTAAAAACAACTGATTTGGTTCGGATTATCAAGTTTATTATGCTGAAATCATGCATTTTAAATTGTGCATGGTTTGATTCACTTAAAAAAAAGGTTCACTTAAAAAAACAAACAAACAAAGATAGACAAACTACAATCTGATCTTGTTTTTCTTATAAGCCTTTAACTAGCCTTTAACTCGTTGACAGAATAAACAGTTGCTTTCCTAGGCTCTGGTAACAAGCTTGGAGAACAGATTTGGTAAAGCTTTAAAAATGTGCAAGGAATTGAGTCAATACCAGACTCCATAAGTTTGCCTCATGGAGTTGTATCTCACAGAAAGATTTTAAATTAAAAAGTGTAATGGCAGTATAAATCCATTCAGACTCATCAATAAAAAACAAATTGGAGTATAGAATGGAGAGATTTATCTCAATTTCAAATCATTATGATCACATAACAGTGGGTAATCCCATGAATTAAAAACAAAACTTTATGTAGCAGATCTGCAGAAGGAATATTAACTTCAAAGGTATTTTTTCCACAGCCAATATATATATATATATAATTTGTATTTTTTCCTCCGCTATATGGGACTGGGGCAGATGAAGCTGAAGAGACCTGATATTTGGGTTGAAATATATTAAATATTTTTAAAAGGTCTGAAGACATTTTATATGTTATAACGTTCAGTGAAATTATCATACATCCTAGCAAAAGCAAATTAAGGGTCTGAATTACTCCAGGCCATCACAGTAAAGTATGTGATGTTACTACATTTAAAGCCATATTATAATCTCTGCACAGGCATGTGATAATAAATATTTGTTTGTAAGACTAGCAGTAGCATAATTTAGTCAGCTGTGTATTATTCATTTTGGACAAATACTTTACTTTTAAGTATATGTGGGTTTTGTCACTACTGACATTTAACATTTAAAAGAAAACACGATATGTGCAGAGCTAATGACTCGTTCTCACCCTTTAACCTTTTTTCTATCTTTCTGCAAAGGTATTCTTATATTCCCGCTATACCAAACGATAGTGCTGTTTTACGTTTAATGTTGTGCTTTTGTTTTCTCAATTTACTGTCGTCATCCACATCATCAACCACAGTGGTTTTCTTTAACCATGCTTGAGGCATGTTGGGACATTTATTAGTGCTGGCCCTAAAATGCCAGAGTAAAGAACCTAAAGGCTCATATATTTTGCTTGTACGTTTACTGAGAAAATCACCCCTGAACATTTTCCTGTGAGCTTTAAATGACACAGTAAGCATCTGACTGCCCCCCTGTGTTCAACACCAGTACAAACAGAGCTCTAAAAATATTTACTGACAGTATTGAGTGGACTACTTACGAAATGGTGCATTCTAGGTAAAAAGGATGATTACTACAATCAACCAGGACCATCCTACAGAAAATCACCTGACCGTAAATTCAAGGGAAAGTCTCAGAGGCCGGCTGTGGTCTCACTGGAGGGGGTGAAGCAATCTCAAAGAAATAAACTGGGATGGAATGATGTGCCGGTCCATGTGATGAAAATTTAAACCTGTACATGTCCCTGCTGTCTCAGCAGTCAGTCTGCCAGGCATGACCGCAGTTTATAGGGAAAAGCAAGTGGGGTACCTACCCAAGGGGATTATGGCTTCCTTTTTTACAGGTCTGTACCTATAGCAAAGGTCTCTGCCTCCCTCTGTGAGATTATTCTTCCAGTCGTCTTGTCCTTGGCTTGCTAGCAGGTGACCTTTTGGCACTGCAAGCACTCTTTACAGTTTTCTAACTGCGTGATACACTGTGGAGGGCAAAAGGCTAAGGCTAAGGTGGTTCCTGAGAATCACACTCTCTCTTCCTGTGTATGCTTTTGCTCATAGCGTGCAGCAGTTTCAGAAATCATCTGTGAACTGTAATCTGCTATGTAATCAAAGTCTCGTTTATCTGCATCAGTGAAGCGGTTCATTATTTAGGTCAATTTCCTTCAGTTTATATCTCCTTCTTAAAACTGGACATGAAAAGAGTGTGATTTACTGTAATGAATAGACAACCTTAAGAACATTTGTGGCTAGATGACAGATCATCACTGTGCTCTTCTCTGTCACTCTCCCCTTTCCATCCTGTGCTGATTATATTACGCCCTGAGGGGTCACAACTTGTCCATCACAGATCAATCCATCACACTGACGGGACCTGGTTGTCATAGCAACCTGTTTGAAAGGTGGAATAAGAATCACAAAGCTTTCTTGCATTTCCTAATGCTTAGTCATTCATTTATCCTTGTCTGTCTGTATGCGTGTCTACTTATTGAATGAACCAAAATATTTAACATTTTAATGCATATTTAGAGGCGTCAATTAATCTGAATGACTGCAAAAATCTGCTACTGTATGCTGTTTTGCTGCCGAAACTTTTATCATTTTTATCAGTTGCAAACAGTCGTGCTGCTTAATATTTATATGGAATGCAAACTAAACAATACATATTTTTTTAAAAAGCTTAAAGGTTTACTCCACCCTTTTACTTTGTTTTCATAACAGAATGTAAGATATTGATGAAAATCGCGAGTCTTTTGACTGCCCCACTGACTGCCAATATAAAAGACATTATCAGAATAGTCCATTTGCCATCAGTGGTTCAATCTGAATTTTGTAAAGCAACGAGAATACTTCTTGTATGCAAAGAAAATAAAAATAACAGCATTTTTTCAACAATTCGTCTCATCTGTGTCTCTCTGTGTCTCTCATCTGTGTCTCCCATCTGTGTCTCTCTGTGTCTCTCTGTGTCTCTCATCTGTGTCTCTCTGTCTATCCACTGAATGCAAACTATGTATGCTCTTCTGTGTCAGCTGTTACATAAGGATGCATATGAGACTAATTGTTGAATCCATTTTATTTTCTTTGCGTAAAAAAGAATTCTCGTTACTTTATAAAATTCAAATTGAACTTTTCTGTACCTTGTGTTCTGAAGACCAATAAAACTTTTACGAGTTTGGAACAACATTGGGGTATGTGATTAAAATAATTAATAAGTAAAAAAAACTTTAAAATAATAAAGTATCTCAAAAACAAAAAATGTATCACTTTTTAGAAATCGTACAGAACAAAATTAATCACATTAATGCATTAATTGTGTGAACAAAAATATAAAAAACTTTTTACAGATACTATAACACAGTCTCAACTTTTTTTTAACTTTGGATGTCCATTAATCACATTAATGAAATGTTAGCATTTGTGGCCACCATGGCACTTTTATTTGCTTATCCGGACACCGTAGAGTTTTGTCTCTGGTGAGTCCAAACTAATGAGAGTGACCTTTGATTTTCTCCAGAGTCTCAGAGGCCGGGTGAGTCGTTCTGCAGGTAAAGAGCGGCTGCACTTCTGCAGCTGAGCGCAGAGATCAGATCAATGCTGCATTTGCATTAATCACTACAGAGTGCTCTTTCACAGCTAACACATGATGACTGATGAATGTGTGAGAGGGAAAATGTGTGAGGAGTGGGTTATGAAGCGGCTGGGCTGTGGAACAGAGCCAGGAGCTAATCAGGGTATTGCACTATGTACGGAGACCCTACAAATCAGCACCTGTGTGAGAGAAACACCAGCATAGATAACCCTATAGTATTCCACCAACTGTTGTTATTCTAGTTCCCCACAGGGAAAAAAAAGATTACATACCCAGCACATCTGGCATGAAAAGGCAAAATGATTATGAGCAGACCCAAAGCAGATTTTTAGAAATTTTATTTAGAAATTTGGCAGAATGGATTTAAACATCATGAAATGTGATAAAAATACTTCAATAACAGTAATGCATTATTGGTTGCTGAAAGTAGTATTCAAATAAATGAAAAAACAAAATACAAAAAAATAGATTTTTATTTCTTTTTTTTAAATGGGTGTTAAATGTTTTATGAAAAAATTGTGGGCGCAGATTCATTGGACCCGGTCAGAAAATAGACATAAAAAAGGAAAAATATCTTTAGTACGATTTGGAAATGCTAAATTACTTAGAAAATCAGCAACAGATGTCTGGCACTTCTATATATATTAGAAGTATATATTTATAAGTATACATTTATTTATATATGTAAAAGTCATGAACCAAAACTCTAGGCATTATTTTCTTAATGAAAATACATCACAAATAATAAACTGCACATTTTACTGATTTAACTGATACATACTGTTTTAATGTATCATGTACCTCTCTATCCATCCAGAATCCAAAATTGAACTGAATTCATGTCTAGTGTGACCATACCTTGAGAAAAAGAAATAGTCTAAAAGACCAGAAAATATCAGTGGTGAGAAGGCATAAAGAATAAGGTGACAAATCCAACTTAAGAAAGTCAGTTGAAGCAGGAGTTATAGAGGTTTGTCATTGCATCCTTCAGAGTCCATCATTAACCTGAGGCAATGGGGGTCTGATAGTGCGGTGGGCCGGATCAGCTCGAGTATATGGGATCGGTAAGCTGATAGAAGCACACTGGAACAGATTGAATAACAGGCTAAGTGAGCTGTGAAACAGATCAATGCAGTAGTTTGGTAGCCGTAATTCAGTTCTGTCCCTGAACCTGCACCTCAATCTACTTTCATCGTCTGGCACTGATATAAGTACATCATGTAAGTCATATTGAAAGCTTGAGTCACACACACAAAAAAGGCTTCTCTTCTATGACAAATATCCTAAAATCTTAGCACAAAGCAGGTAGTAGCTTAGTCACTTTATCCTTTCTCAGCGCTGCACTGTCAGAGGATGCTCAAGAGAACGCTTCGGTACTGCAGCACCACAGTTTTATGCACCAGTTTGCCCAAAGAGGCCCCATATGCCTTGTCAGAGCTGGAATATTTAAGTTCACACCGGCTTTATAACTCTCACCACACTCATTTTCAGTAGCCACCGGAGCAATAAAGCTGCAGGGTTACGGCTCTCTCTTGACGAGTCCTGGATGCCACTAGTTTAGCAGGTTACAAGCGGTCCAGTGAAGCAAATACAGGACAAGACATAAGCTCCCAGGGTTTTTTGGGCTACTTTGAACTTGTGATTACTGCTATGGGTGTGTTAACTCGTCTTTGATTAAGTCCCTTCCATTGGTCGTTTGTCCTTGTTGTCACTTCATGCAACCAGGTAGTCTCTGTCTTACTTTCAACTTCCTTATCTCCTTTCAGCCACAGCCTGCCTGGCGGTCACATTTTCAGATTAGTTGTCATTAGTGATGGCTCAAAGATTAGAATGTGAGATTTTGGTGTTTCAGGAGACGCACAGCAGCTGTGTTGAGGAGATAGCTGAGTTCTCACACCTGAGTTTAAGCTTAGAGTACAAAGTCTGAATGTCATCAAAAGGAAGCTGTCTGGAATAATTTAAAAAGTTTTACAGCCTTTTTCTGTTAAAGGAAAAAGTCATGCGTCGAGATTCTGCTGGTGTATTGATTTCTAGATTTATATCTTGTAAATACTGTGCACACACCACCTTTTTTTTAGTGTTTAAAAAGACAAAAAGGCTGAAAATGGGACTCAAGCGGTGTGTTAAGTTACGATCAACAGTGTATATATTTCATTGTAATGCATTAGATACAGAATATCAAAACAAGCAACATTATTAAAGAAAAAATCAACAACTATGAAGCAATTTAACCAGCATATGGATTTGAATTGATTTTAATCAACTTTAAAGTTCATTAAAAAACATGTTTTCCTTTACCCTTTCAAGATCCAGGATTTTTTAGTATCTAGGATCCTAGATTTAAAAGTGTTTCTAAACTTGGAAAAATCATGTAGATGAATAAAATCTCAGCAATAACTATAATAAAACATATTCGAATCAAATTACCTAGTCATGTCAAGATTGCAGTTACTTTAATTTTGTAAGAAATTCCTATTCAGTTAAAAAAAAAAATCATGAGGCCTTTAAATATTTTCTTTTGTGAACTGGGAGGCCCTGGAGTAAAAAAAGGTTGAGAACCACCACTCTAGGGTTTGTTTTGTTAATAAATAATGCTTCGCAACTAATAAATGAAAAAATGAATAACTTTACAATGACCTCTAAGATAATGAGCTCATAAAACAACATTTGAGGTGTATTTAGGAATGTTAGCCCACATAACATTGAGCTCCTGTTGTTATCAACAAAGGGTTTCCTCTAGTCTGGTGGTTGTCAATCTTTTTGACTCAAAGACCCCCCATTGTCCAGCACAATATCTGAAGGACCCTGCCACTTTAGTATTTAAAATGTATTGAATTATGATTCACTTCACACCTTAAAAGTTATATAAAGGGAAGGGGGGGGGGGGTACCCATGGTTTCTTGATTGTGTGCTAGTTTTGGTACTATTTTAGTATTTTAAATAACTGTGAAAAGTCATTCTTCGTCCCCCGTTACTAAGGCCCCCGACACTTGGTGGAGAACCAGACACCAGTCTAAATGTGAGTCTCATGACGTCCGGTGAATATTTCCAATGGCCATTCTTTGAAAAGTTGCATATAAAGGTCAATCTCACTTTCCTGTGGTCGAGTATTTCCCCACTTATCTATTACTGCACCTGCAAGAATATCTTTTAATGTATAAATGCAGCTTGCAGCCTGTCTGTTTAATTTGACTGGGCCTGCTGTGACATTTACATTCAGCAAATAAATTAACTGAATCCTTGAAGTTTATTATCTCACTGACATTTCTAAACAGCTTTCTTGTGTATGTGCAGTGCTTTATAGGTGGTCTGCTGCATTATTGTCGATGTAGCAGAGAAGTGCGTAAAGTTATCATTCGGTGATAAGAAGTTAGTGTTCTTGAAGACAGACATATTTGAATGTGTGTCCAGCAGAATGCACACAGATAATGTGAGAGAGGAAACTCAGCTGGCGGCCTGCTGAAAAACAGAGGACACAACAACAGTGCCTCAAAAAGGAAAAAATAGTGAAGCATAACTGTTTTCTTTAAAAGGTGGTGCCATCACTGTGCATTCCCTGTAAAAACAGGAAACTACAAGGAGGACACAGGGAGGAGTGGAACTGTTCATTTGATCTCTGTTGACTGGAGGCCTGACATGTTCAGCTTTGACCTTCTTGGCTCAAAAACAAGTTCATAAAAGATGAAACCTGTGGTGATGTACCTAAAATAGGAACTTTGACTGCTCTGTTGACATGGAACATTGAATTGTATCTCCCGCTGTTGTGGAAAACTCTTAGGTTACCCATCCTCCTAATTTTTTGGCATGGACCAGAGCAGATATGGATATGGTGCTCACTATGTATCAGACCATGTATGCTATGACAACATTTCCTCAACATTGTGAGGGCCTGTTTGCAATAAGTACCTACCTGGTCTTATGGCACAAATGTACCTTGTGCACTTTTTAGTGAGACATAAAATATGTACCAACCAGTACATATCACTGCAGTTTCCAAAAGAAATGAACACTATAGACAGTCAAATTTGGGAGACTTGAAAAGGAACGTTTAGCATCACACATATCAAGCTTCATATCTATGGGGTTTTATAGCTGTTTGGTTTGTTAGCTAATGGAGCACAGAGATGTACTTGAGAGGTGAGGAGCTCTGGTTCGAATGCTTTGTAACTATGTTTCGACACAACAGTTCAAATCTGTGTAAAAGGAAGTTAAAAAGACATGGTTGCATCAACAAAAATGTGTTTTTATATCAGTTTTGCATTTTTTAACACTAAGTTTTGGCTTGGATTTGGTGTAGGGCATATTTCCAACTTCAAATTTATGTAAATTACGAAAATGTATGTAATAAATGTGCCATGTATTGAGCCTGTGTTTTAGTGCAACTCAGTGGATATTTCTCTTTAAAATTGCAGTGAAACGTGCAGTAAGACAAGTAAAAACGAAATGCACAGGTACATATTTTTACTGTACGAGTTGGTGAGTACTGTATATTCAGTCAAGACTGTTATATAAATATTTTTACAAGTATATTTATAAAACATACAGTATATACATTTGACCATGCAATTCTCCAAGCAGGTTTTCTATAGAACCTAGCAGGAGAACTAAACATAGAAGTCTGGAGAAGATTTTCTGTGAAGGAGTGTTGATTTAGTAACATGCAGATGAAAAAATATCCAATGCAATATTCTTGCAATATTCTGAAAAATGTAAAGTCATTTTGCAATAATCGTTGATATATCATCATTCTAGAGCATATGAGAATTGAAAATAATGAATCCCTATATTACGGACAGTACATTCTGGAAGTCAAATATGATTTGCAGTGCTCTGTGTGGGTTAGAAGTGTTTGGGAAGCCGGGTCAACATTTCCTTTTTAACTGGCATCAAAAGATAACTTTTTGACCAAAAGCACACTTAAAACTATCACAGATAAAATCTTTGCCCCACATTCATCCTTCAAAGCGCACTGTTATCTGCAATTTTACTTTACCCTAATACAGAAAAGCTTTTGTGACCAGCAGATACAAAGACTTGGAAACAGGCATATGGAAATAGGATAATATTTATGTTCAAAGTAGGAAATTATTTCAGCGCTCTCTGAAAAATTCATTTATTGCATTCATTTATTATGACTCATTCTGCTGAATGATTGTATTAATCATCTGGCTAATTGGCTTGGCTGATATGCATCAGTGGGACACTAATGATTCTTATGAGAGTGCTATATTTTTCAATACGGGATGACATACTTGCTCTATAATCACTGCTGGAAGGATTGTGTGTAATGTTAATTAAGCCATCTAAAGTCGCTTTATTTGACCATGGAGCTGAACCAGGGCGAAACAAATCTTTCTATCACCATTCGGGTTTGTTAGAAACAATCAAAGTGGCACAGAGGGTGCTTCTGCTTCACAGCTGGTAGATTTGCATTGGAAGTTCTTACCTAATCTTTCTTATGTTTGTATTTTACCTGAGTATATATCCACCAACACATTATGCAATAACCTACACAGAGGCAGCATTGCTTTGAATGCATCAGTGATGTATGTGGATGTCATTTCAGTTACGTAACTGTCTCATTAAAGTGACAGGAACTCGGCTTTGATACGGATGACTTGGAATGCAAGAGAAACCCAGGATAAACAAGTCTTTGCTAAGTCACTGTCGTGGGAGAGTGGCTGGTTTTTTATATTCATGCTTCATCCTTGCTTTAAGTAAATCCCAACTCTGGTATTCTGTGACACACTGTCCAACAACGTACAGTGAACCTTTTCATGACTTTTCTCAAAAACAGTTGCAGGCTAGTGATTCCCTTTCCTTCCTTAAGGAACTTTCCTTGCCACACAATTTGTAGACACTGCAGTAATTTTCATAATATTGTCAGGGAAGCATTTGTGAGTGACAATATAATACTAATTAAGAAAAATCTTTGGCATAAATTGTACCCACTAGGGAGACAATAAATGCCAGCAAATTACTCAAGTAGCGTGCTGTAATTTGTCTGTCTGGCATAACCTGTTTGTTTACAAAGCTCAACAAAATTAGTCTTCTAAACGTAAATTAGACAACAAGGTTTTGGGAGTAATAAAAAAAGTGCGTTTCTATAGACGGTCACTTGAACGTTTAATATAGGCCCACCCACATGTAATCAAATGCTGTCATCATTTTTGCGCTTGCTTATGATAATGGGAGCTTATTGGGTGAGATGTTATCCTAATGGGGCATAATTGCTCTATTAAGTGCCATCATTACAATTTCTCCCTGCATCTCATAGTCAATTATGCCTGTTCCGTTAACGCTGTTATCTTTGTTATCATTGGTGCCGTATGACCAATCAGCAGCTGATGACTGACTGGGAAAGAAGCAATTTTTTATAAATGCTCTCACTGTCAAAGAGAAAAACTGCACTCTGAAGAAATAATAAAAGGGCCCTTGATGCGAATCTGCACTTGGAAGGCTTCAGAAATTTATAAAAGTTGCAGATTTGGAGAATAGAATTGAAGCAATTGGTTTAAAACTATAACATTTAGGACTGTGGGTTTGTGGAGTCGCGTCAGTTTCAAGTTGCCATTGATTGAAGTAGCAACAGTTCTTTTGTGACGTACATGGGACTTTTTGCATACTCTTTTATGAGTGCTGTGATGTGAACATACTTCCTTTGCTGAATACTGTTTTATTTTGGATCCAGCTATAGACATAAAATACCGGGAAGGCAGAGCAGGTCTGTGTCAATATACAGGTCAAGAGCGGCCTTTAGAGGCAGAATTACTGACGCCTCGTGTTTGTTTGTTTTGACACATGCTGAGCGCTGCACAGAGCAGCATGGTATATATACAGTAGTAAATAGCATGACATGTTTAAAGTAATTAATATGTAGCTGCTAAGATGCTGAATTAATTCTGAAAAAACAGAAGTATGTTTGCCGACAGGACTGAGAGGATGTTATAACATCTCAAGGGGTAAAACGAAGTGACAAAAACACACTCAATTCTGACCCAAATATTTGATGTCATGATAATTACTGTATTTACTGTAATTATCATGTATTATTACACGGCTCTCTGGAATGCTTGATTCTGATTGGTCAGTTGAGAAATTTACAGGTTCGTTCTTTTCGAATAATAACGCTCCAAAGTAATAACGCATAGCCGGGACTACTTGTGTGTTTAAATCCCTC
>JAUCMT010000048.1:10076455-10093424 GCA_032357475.1 Enteromius thamalakanensis
CCAACAAAGATTACCGTTTGGCGTCTCCGCTTCGTGTAGGGTCCTGATCACACTGTCGGGGCTTATTTCTGCGATAACTACTGGCTGCCTGTACATTATCTCTTACTTACTGTATCATGTATTTGGATTAGTTCAAGTCCAGCTGGTCATTTTCATGCAAATGTTATCGTAGATGCATCAGCTAATTTATATGTTCATACAACTCATTTACACCACTTTCTTCATTGTTAAAGTGAACTTGTGACTGTTTATTGATAAAAAAAAAACCTACGTATGTCCTATTTCTTGTCCTGTGGGACTGCCATATTTTGTCATTTTGACTAGATAATCATCAAATGGGAGCAAACGAAGTGTCTGAGTAAACATGTATTATGCAATTTTAATGCTATGGGCTATGAGTAAATAAATAAAGATGACCAGGATGTCAGTTTCGTGATGCGCTGAAATAAACAGATATTATACAGGATGACTATATCATGCATCCAGGTGATCAAAGGTGATTTATTCTAGGAGGGATTCTTTGAACACTGACGAACATGAGACTAAATAAGTTATTTCATTGCTGAGATGCTTTCATGTGTCACAGAAAGAGTGTTAAGGCGCATTTTGTAGGAAAGGGGAATATTCTTACAAGGCTCAGTTATGTTTTTTATATTTATCTGTTTAGAAATTCTTCTCACAAACTTTTGCATTCTTGATCTTCTGTCTATGTGTGTCATTTTTTAGGGAACATGGTTGTTTGTTTTGCCTTTTTATTCATGACACATTTTTACACCGAGTACACCAGTTCAGACATGTAGCTTGTATTGAGCCAGTTCGTTGTTTAATGTGAACAGGATTCATTTGCATTACTAATTAGAGTTTCTTATTTGAAAGTATTTTGTGACACATGCATAATTTGTTTTTAATGAGGTTTTTTTAAGTGAAGTACACTTCCACTGAAAGACGGAACAGGTTTCATAGGGAAGGGATGTACACAGGTGTTTTGATGAGTAGCATGAATATGCAAAGAGATGAATAAATGAGGCTTTTCTTGAAGGCAGCGTTGAGGGCAGCCCTTGTGTGGAGGAGACATGCTGATGGTAAATGAGGTAGAGACCTAACAGAGGTGATGCACTTTTTAAACTCTGTCTGGATAATATATCTTATTTGTCTATAACGAAAAAGAGATTGAGAAACAGAATTGTGTCATAGCTGTTGAGTTGGTCTTTTTATATCATCTAATAAATGTTCACACATTTTTACTGTCACTTGAATAATAAAAATAGAGTTATTCACTGATGAAGTGAAAATTTAGTTTTGACATCACAGGAATAAATTATATTTTAAAATATAAAAAAATAGAAAATCGTTTTTTTTAACATTAAAAGACCATTTCACCCCAAAATTAAAATTTGCTTTAATAATTAGAGAAATTTAGCATTACATAACTTGCTCTACAGTGAGTGGGTGCCATTAGAATAAGAGTTTAAACAGTGGATAAAAAACATCACAGTAATCGACATGGCTCCAGCCAATCAATGAACGTCCTGTCAAGCAAAAAGCTGCATTATTGTAAGAAACAAATCAATCATTAAGGCATTTTAATGTTTTATAATTTAGGTGTATAATCCATAATAAAGCTTCCTCCAGTGTACCACTCACACCAAAAACCACCAACATATTAAAACAGATTAGCATGTTGCAAACATTAATCCATTCATATTTCTCTCCTCATTTAGACAAAATGACTTTTTGACTGGAGAAAGCAACATTATGGATAAAGTTAAAAGGGTTTTGATGATACATTTCTTTCTTACTAGCATTCAGCTTTCCAATTCATGAGATGTTAATTGATTGACTGGAGCCGCATGGATTACTAGTGAATTATTGTGATGTTTTTTCAGCTATTCCAATAAAGACACATTATCAACAACTCATCTTCATCTTAGATGGCCTGAGGTTGAGTAAAATGCATTTGTTTGATGACAATCTGCATGACATTTTAAAGATCTTCTTACCTGTCTTTAACGTCTTAAGCATTTTATCCTTTTAAAGTTTCATCATCAGGACTTGTTGGCATTTCTGAAATAAGCTGCTCATTCCTAGACTTCTGATAGGATATCCAGTCCCCCCACTGACCTCCAGCACACAAAGCACTCCGTCTGTTGCTATGCTTTATGAGGATGAATCGCAATTGTTTGTGTGAAGTGATTTACAACACTGCTCTGCGACTAAGAAGAATTGTTTCTGAGTTGAGTCAGTTGTGGTCTGACTTCATACCAGAATCCTTGGCTGGAGGGTTACGAGAACGAAAAGTGTTCAAGTGACAGGATCAGTCAAGTTTGATCATTTTCGGATTGCTGAGAAAAGCAGGTAATTCATTTTATTTTTTAATTACACAAATTCCTAAAAATTTCAATTAGGATTGAATTGTAGATAAAAGTATAAAAGTCTTGTGCTATTGGAATCATCATGTTACTAAAAAACGAGGCTATTGTGGCGAGGCTGTTGAATTTCCCAGGGTTCTATTTTGTCTCATAATATGATATAACACAATATTTCACAATATTTTGGTAAATGCATTTCATATAATATATATATATATATATATTTAAAATACATTAAAATGAAAGCTTAATATGTTGCACTGGAGGTTGTTTTTATAAATGTGCATGTTGTAGAATAGATAAGTGAGAGGTATTTTTTTTTGTAAAGGCAATGTTTAAAAGCCTAAAAGTGCTGAAAGTTTGGAAGTTGGTTTTTAAAGGAAGAATAGATGGATTCACTGCTTACTGTATGATGACCCACAATTCTGTGGGTGGGCCTTGGCGGTTGGTCAAAAAAGAGGTCTGCCATTTACAAATTACTTCAAGTATAATTTTAACATGCAGTTTTTTGATGGACTCTGATCAACTTTTAAAGCATAACAATGGCACATTGTGTATTTCATTTTATTGGTGTATTTTTGCACACATTTTGAACACTTCACAAGTGTTCTTTTCCATAATGCAAGGGTCTTCTGCATGCTTCTTATGTGTTCAGAACTTTTATTAATATGAATCTTTTCTGTCACTTTAGTCACTGGTCATGCACACTGGATTTCACCCAACCTTTGTGACAGTTCTTACTTATTCGGTGCCTATCTTCTTCCATTTCCTGTAACTCTCCTTTTTCCTTCAGTACCTCCATCATCTGTCTGTTACCTAACAGAACAGAAAATTGCAATTCGCCAGCAATTTTCCCCTCTGCGGAGCATGGATTAAGTGTTCGAAGGAAGGCCTCAATTCACAGCTTTATATCTAGCACTGCATCGTAGTCGACAGCGTCCGTGATCCTATCTTTTATTTATCTGTGTCAGTATGTCACACTCCTCTTTGTTTAAGCTACTCCTTTATTTATTCATTTTTGTGGACAGAGATAAGTAGTCCATCACCGCTGATACCGTTTGGATTCATCGCTGGTGTACTTATAGATCCTGCTTTTTTCATCCATTTCAATCTTCCCGTTGTGCCTTTTAGGGTCACTGTTGGTGGAGGGGTGCAAATCTGTAATGTTGTTTTCATCCAAAAGTGTGCCTGTTCATCCTCACCGCTTTGTCCCATTTATCAGAATGCAGTGGCTCCTCCGAGCACATGTGGGGTGAGACTCAGAGGGCACGGGCTCATAAGAAGCCATTGACTCGTGAATAACCTCTATGCGTTTACTTAGGAAGACACCAGAAGCCACAGACACAATAAAGGATGCAGACGGCAGCCTGGCTTTAAATCTCTATACAAAGGAAGGTCCTCTCCAATAGCACTGTGGTGTGACTAGCACTTAACAAGTGCAGCTTGTGTCTGTTGAGTGGGTGGATGTACTACAAACACGCCACGTTTTTTCCTGCGTTCGTGTCATCTGGTTGTTTTGCATTCTGCAGCTGTCATTCTGCATTTTTATGATTCACAGTGCTTAAATGTACGTGCATAAAGGCTGCTGAGGACACATGTTGACTGAACTGCTCCAAAAGCCATTAATGACTAGACTCATGTTTCTAAAGATGCAGAATAACATCATTAAAAGAAAATACAAACATCCGTAGTCAAATTATATGTATGTGAGCTGACTCTGAATTCTGATAGGATGAGTAGCTTTCAAAGCAGCTGTAAAATGAAAAAAAAAAAACTGTAAAAACCTGCACATCATATCATTTGGTGGAAGAATTGTATTTTATTTTTATTTTATTTAAATGTATTATTTTTATTTTACTATTTTATTTAATTTTATTAGATTTTTGTTATTTAATATAATTTTTTAACAAGCATTTCAGTGATTTTATTGTGTCACTGCAATTCATTTTTCAATGCTTCTTACTATATTTTATTTGACTTTACAGTAATATACATCTTTGAGTCAGATATATCTAGCTCAGTATAATTTTCTTTTTCCATCAGTAATTCTTGATCCTAATATTATAGGTTTTCTAAGCTTCATGTTCATGTTCAAGATGTTCATGTTCAAGATGTTAGCCTAGTTCTTAAATGAATAAATGTAAAGTCTTATGCCCACAGGCAGCTCTAACAGGTTGGAGGGGCTGCCTGCATGCAGACTGAAGCTGAAGCAGATTGCAGGCATCTGGCATGCCAATGTTGTGCGGTTTCCCCCCTTAGTGAGTAAACCTGCTGTAGAAGTCCTCCGGTCCCAGACAAAAGCACTTAATCATTGTATAGTGTTGTGCTGAGGTTGGGGTTTTGGCCCCTGACCTTCATTTCACTCCTGCAAAATATACACTTGGGGTGTTGGCAGCATAAGTTTATTACAATCCTTAAATCAAGCTACACACAATGTTGCAATGCGTGAAGTGAGAGCTTTGATTTTGTGGTTTTTAAATAGAGCAGCTGTAAGGAGTGACAGTTATATGCCCAGGTTCACCAAAAGTTTACCATCATTTATATATTTTCATGAAAAAAAATGATCAGTTGCCCCAGAAAGCATTTGGACTACAAACTGGTTTCAAAATGATTTTTGAGGATATTCAGTTTAACACAGAACAGTAACCACAAGTGCATTTCATCACATAACTATAAGATCCAGTACACTTTTTGGACCACTGCAGTGTTTATAGTTACATATGCATATGTGCATAAAAAATTCTCCATATATATATATATATATATACTGTATATGTATGTATTTGTATATGTATATGTATATACGTATATGTATATATATATATATATATGTGTATATGTATATATATATATATATATATATATATATATTCATATACATATATATATATATAAAAAGTGAAAAGTCCCAAAAGTGTACTGGACAATAATGCTAAAATATAGTATGTATTTAAACACTTGTATTCGTAATAACTAATTTCAGTTTCAGCTATGTTAGTTATAAAAATATGTCATCATTATTGTATATGTGTCAAAGAAATCAGTTTTTTTCTTGTGAAACATTTAATTTAAATAGCTTAGAAGATGTTAAATGCTGGTAATTATAACGTGCCAACATGTGGCCTGTGTTGCCTCGGGTTGTTACTTGTATCACGCTGTGTTGCATATGATTGACAAGCTAATCAACTATAAACTAAGCCCAGCTTTTGCCCTGTATATGGAGAATTTTTATGCACAATCTCTGAAAATATAATCAGTCTGTTCATTAAACCAGAATGCGTGAACAAAATGCAAAATGTTTTCAGCAGCTGTGCTGTAAAAATTTAAAAACTTGTCATGTTGCTGACTTTCCTTGCAGGACCCGAGCTTTGCGGCCTTCCTCCTTGACAAGCTCCAGACTGTGGAATGGCCTCCGAGGGGCTGCGGTGCTCAGAGCAGCTGTGAAGTGTGTGGTACCCCCCTTCACCACCTGAGGCGCCTGGCACTCCACTCTGCCCTGGGGCTGGCATTCAACGACATGCCTGACCTGCAGCCCGGACCCCTTTCTGGCCTGCTGCCACCACACGTGGCTCCTCACAGTTGCATCTCACCTTCTGCTTCCTGGGAATGGCCTGCACAGTGTTCTCCAGTTTCTAGCAGTCAAAAACTCACCAGGCATCCATGTGGTCCACAGTCCAGGGAGAAAATGCAGGAAATGGGTTGGAATCAAGAAGGATCAGCTAGAGTGGGTGGTAAACGAACCTGTTTGGCCACAGTCACTCCACTTCCTCTACATGCACAACACAACCTGGAGGGAGTGTGGCGTGTTACAAGCACCTCAGAACATCTTCGCACATTGGTAAGAGTAGTTGTAAAGATGATTGTATGATCAATCGTGTAGAAATTAGGTACACAATAGAGGTATAAATATTAATTATGCTGCAGTTATGTAATATTTAATAGACACACTAGTCATATATTTGACACTATTTTATTTCATTATTAATATTGAAAGCAGTTGCTTAATTTATTTTTTGGACACAATTATCTTTTAAGGCTTTTTGATAATTAGAAAGTTTAAAAACACCTAATTGTTTTTAAATATTTTGCAGCATCATAAATACCTTTATGCCTTTGATCAATTTAACGAAACCTTTGTAAATAAAAGTTGTAATTAATAATAAAAACAAAAATGCAAACCCTAGTCTTTTAAATGGTATGTTGATCTAGTTTTACTAGTTTTTTTTAATTGCTACTTTCCCAAATTTCTTAAAATGTGCTTTTATATCCAAATCTGAGTAAAGTTATTGTAGTAGTACAAGCTGTAACTCCTGTAAAAAGTTTACAGAGAATGTCTCTGGGTCTAATTTGGACACCAAGGCCAATGTCTGGACTGTTTCTGCTGAGGGCCTTTTGGGCCACAAAGCACATCATGGTTGCAAATACACAAGTCTTTGTGATTATGGCACAGTGATTTGGTTTATGGTTTTACCTTGAGCGGAATTATTTATTAGCTTTCATAAAGGAGTCCCTCATCGAAGGGTGACTATATTTATGCCATTATGGAGCTCAAGTCCAGTTCAGGGCTGAGGCCTTTCTCAGAGAGAATAAGATATTAGCTTTTTGAATATGCCTGTCTGAGTCAGATGGCAGCGTTCGGGCTTAAGGTAACTTAAACAGAATAGTTTAAAGGTAAACATAATGTATTATAGATATTTTTTCAAATATGAGATGCCTTTTTAGGAGTTTGTTCTAGGTTGTCATGGACATCTTAATTGATTTTGCATGCTTTGAAAACATTTGTGGCAAATCAGTAATTCAAAAAGTATACAAGTTCTACAACCACAGATGAAAATTCTCATTAAAGCCCAAAAGAAACAATAACACATTTGAATATTTCACCTTTGATATGTTTGTGTGCTGAGTGACTTAGTATTAGCCAGACATTATTATCAGGTAGACTAGCCACTGCATGTCTCGTATTGGCCTTCTCTGTTCTACTTGACCTTCCCGTCAGGAGATTGAGCATTAAGTCATCTTGATATGGAATGCAATTTGATAGACATTTGGATGGCTCGCGGTGACCCTATTGTCACAGATGAGCTATTTGTCATGGCTGATGCTTAGAGAGATGAATAAGATTAAAAAACCTAAGCACTGTGAATGTGAGTTACCTCCAGTTTTATGCACTTTATGAAGGACGGAGACATCTTCAAGACTTATGTTTAAAGGATGCAGATGTGCTCGTGAGTTCACATCTTTCTCTTGCCAATTGTATCTTAAAATATGTCAAGGTTTCCATGGAAATGCAGCATTCAAGCCATAAAGTGTTGATTGGAGAGAGTGACCTTGATGGCATAGTAAGCATAGAATTTGACCAGTCATTACTCTATAAAAAATGAGTACTGAATATTCAGGCTAGGAAAACCATATATACCTGTCATCACATGTTGTTATTTACATAGAAGATTTACTAGAGCAAATCAGGAAATATACGTACAGTATATATAAACTGTATGTCAGTAGTTGTAACTATAGCAAGTCAATATAATAAACATATAAAAGATTATTTTTAAATATATTTTTAGGGGTTTGAGCATTGAAACGCTATTGTAATTGTTAAGATTTTTTAAACCTAAAGGTCCGTAAGAATTTAGAAAGAAATCGGCCGCTAGTTGGCGCTAACATGTTTTTTTGCTCTGTACTCTCATGGTGTTTCACACCTCTACACAATATGCATATTATTTTATAGATCTCCTCATAATAAGCAAATTTGCCTCAAGAACCATTGCTGTCATTCAAATCGTTCATTAATTATTAAAAAAAAGTATGTTAAAAACTTTTTGCAAAATAGTCCCTGTTTTTTTGCTTAATCAAACCACTGCCATAATAATTAGACTCTCTAGAGTCTAGATCAATAATTATAAAACAAAAAATTTAGGTTAGCTGTAATTGCCTCATTTATAAAAGGGGAGTGGTCAATTAAACCAATTAGCCTATAAAACCTAAACAAAAAAACAAAACCTTATGAAACGTGGTTAAAACATGTGACAGATGATGCTTAGCAAGCATGTCATACATTCATACATTAAATCCCTCATACATTCCACTTATAGACTATATCTTCATAATCATATCATAGATCTAATCATTTGGAACAAGTTTGTCTGTGCGATTAATGATGTCAATCTTTATATATATATATATGCAAGTTCATCAAGCTTAGCTTTAATCCCCTAAAGTCATTCATATTTTTATATCCAGTTTAGATTACAATGACTGGCCACTGGACCCTCAGGATGAATAATCCTGGATATGTAAAATGTGGTTGGTCTAACATGATATTCTTGACTAAAGAGGAGCTCACTGCCATCATCTTTGTTGGAATTAATGATTTGTGTACTTTTTCCAACGTCAACAAGTTTGCATTTTGTAGTCCTCCCGTAACACCTCTGCATAACAGAATATTGTAGTAAAGAAAAGCTGACTGGCCCTGTGTCAAAGAAGCACAATGGATGCTGTCTCCCCCCTCATCTCACAGGGTATGAAAAGCAATTAGACCTTGAAAGTCACAGCACATCCAAACCACACAAACACAAGGCTGTTGGTACCCTGGAGAACGTTTCCACCCTTGAAGACAAAGACATTGCGCCATGAATTTCAATAGAGCCATATTTGACAAAGTGTTTTGTCCTTTTTTTTTATTCATAAAGGTATTTTTTCACGTTTCTTTTGTATACTTCAGCATTGTGCAGACCACTTTAGCAGACTGCAAAGCTGCGTCAAGAAAGCAGGGAAAGGATATATCTTTCATCCATACATCCCACTTAGTATAATATCAGCTTGGAGGCAGCTAGAGGCATCCAGCCCGTGTGTTTCTGTAGTGTAGGACAGGCCTCATCAGCTTGTCCTCAGGCCTAAGTGCCACCCGCAGCCCACTAATGGGCCTCCTCTGGCAGCCAGGCTCTTTTAAGGCCTTGAGGAGTGCCGCACAAGCTTTATTTGAATGTGTGGAGGGAGCCAAAAGTGCAAATTGTCAACAGATGGGACTGCAGTCTCACCTGGGGTGAAAAAATGGCACCTGACGTCCATCTGGGATGGTTGTCTGCTAGACTGCACATGCTGCCCTGCTTTAACTTGGCAGAGGTCTCATTCTGTGAAGGACGTTAAGGGCTTCTTCTGCAACACTCAAAAACAGCAGACCAAACTGAACAATTTAATTTCCTTACCTGGGCTGGGTCCTGCAGTGGAGAAACACTCATTACTTACAGTGAATTTTTACTAGTAAAGTACGGTTGTTTTTGAGTTGGTTACAGGTTTTAAAGGGTTTATAAATAGTTTTTTTTGGCCAGTAGATGGCTGTTGTCTGACAACATTTAATACAAGCTGATAATTAATAGCGTTTCAGAGGGGTTGCTCTCTCCTGTCACCACTTGTGCTAGTAAATGCTTTATAAATGTCAAAGTTAAAGTCCAATGTGACCTCTTTGCTGTCACTGAGCTCCATCTGCTGCTGGGCTTTATTGGAACACAGCTGTGCCCATCTAACACACTCTTGTGAGTGTGTGTGTGTGTGTGTGTGTGCGCATGTATGTGTGTGTGAGAGAAAGAGAGCGATGCTGCACTATGAAATGAAAGCTCTGTATTGAAATGTTCACCACAGCGAAAGGTCATTATGCAATTTGCCTTAACTTTACAAACTCAAATAGATTGTCATAGCTGTTATACAGATAGCACACTTGTTTGATGGATGGATGGATGAGTCCCTTTTTAAACTGCTAACGTATCCGAACTTATGCTGTAAAACTTATTCTTAAGGCGATTGATGCTGAAATAACTAAAGAATTACAATATACTAAGTCAAAGCAACGAATAAAGTGAGCTAAATTATTATGGAAACTTGACAATTTAGGTTCACTCAAGACTTAAATACACAGTATTATTTAGTTTGGGGTCTGTGAGATGTCAAATGTGGGGTCAGAAAGCTTAGCAACCATTACTCCAGTCTTCAGTGTCTTCCAGAAATTATTTTAATGCTGATTTTTTTGCTTAAGCTACATTTTGCAGGATGTTTGGAAAAGTTCAAAACAACACTGTGCATTTTCAATAGACTTTAATTTGACTTCTGACCAATTTATTGCATCCTTGGTATTCCTTTGAACACTGGTTTAACATTCAATATATTCATTTCTTTCTTTTTTAAAACAAAAATCATACTGACCTAGAAACCTTTGAAAAGTAATATAATTAGGAACATTAATTCATACAAGCTTATTGCCTTCACGTTTTAATTTCTACAAACACATATTTTTCACAGTACAGTATAATTAGTTCAAATGAACACAGCCTGTCCATTCTGATCTCAAATCGTTCCTCCTTCTGCATCCTTCTGGGCTCTAATTGTGGATCCTGACACGAGGCTGTAATTATGGCTGGAGTGAAGGGAGGTAGATTAGCACACAGCCATGGTGGGTGTTTGAGACGAGTCTCTCTGGAGCAGAAGACCCTGCACGTGTGTGTGAGAGATTTTTCTGTGCTCGTTATCTCTACATCAAGCTGTCAGCAGATCACAGCTATTCCACTATTCCCAGATTCTGTTGTACCTACTCATGCCTTCTCATTTCCCCTCTATCTTTGTGCATTCATGAGTACATGTGTGTATGCGTGTGCTGTCATGTACTACTTACTTTCTTTTCTTTTAGGTTGAAAAGTCTAATTAAAACTTTACAAACACATGTACATATACTGAGGATGCAAAGATTTCGTTCATTCCAGGACCATCATGTGCCAATTTTTGTTTATTTAAGAGGACAACAGTAAGTGTCCTAGCTTACTTGGTGCCCTATACGAAATAACACATGGATAAAGAGGTTATTTAGAAACATTGATTTATTGGTAACATGTATTAACTAACTTGAACAAACAATGAACAATGCATTTTTTACGCTATTTATTCATCTTAGTTAATGTTAGTTAATGAAAAGGCAGTTGTTCATGTACAGTGCATTAACTAATGTTAACAAATACAACTAGTGACTTTAATAATGCATTAGTAAATACTAAAAATTAACATTAACTAAGATTAATAAATGCTGTAGAAGAGTTGTTCATTCTCTGTTCATATTTGCTAATGTTGTTCATTACTGTTAACCAATGATCCTTATTGTAAAGTATTACCGGTTTATTGTGAATCTTTTGTTACTGCAGTTTTATATTTAGCAAGCTTGGGAAGTTTAACTTTTTTTTTTTATTATTGTACACTGTAAAAATGCTAAATTAAGCATCTGTTAACTGCAAACTGTAAATTATCTTAAGGTAAAAAAAATAAATGGTTTAACATCACATTACTTTTACTGTAAATTAATGTCAAATGTACGATTTCTGCAAGTAAAAACTGTATTTTACAGGGGAAAACAATAATAGGACATTCCCAGTAATTCCTGAGTAACAATAAGATTTACATTTATTATACATTATATTTTATAGATACAGTAGTTAGAATGTTTTACATTTTCTGTTATCTATTACTTGGTTAATATTATATATAGTAAAACATAAATATACCTTAATTTAAAACATGTAACTTTTTTTTTTTTTTTTTTACAATTTGCTCTAGTTGTACATTCAACGATACATTCAACAAAAACTAGCTTTGACATTTTCTTAAATCTGTGTTTAAAGTCAAATCCTTCAAATAACTTAAGTGTGGATACATGACCTTTACATTGTGCTTGCAAATATATTGTAGAAGGTGTAACTTTTATTGAATTTATTTATTGAAGTTGTGTCAACCCCTTAGAAGTCTGAAGGGGCTTGAATAAGCATGGCTTCTGTTTGGTCCCTGTACCTTTAGGAAAAGTCATTTCTCACTCTGTAAGCTGCTCTTACATAACAAACGGTACGTGCATTTGATCTGGAGCTTCTTATTAAACTCCTCAAGGACAGTGCCTGGAGTGGCACAAACTTCTAGTATTTTTAGTCAGTATGTGATCTTTAATAGGTTTCCATCAGCCAATAGCCTAACACCACTGCATTTATATGAAAAAGATGCCCATGCTGTAAAAAAAAAAACGTGTCCAGAAAAGTTGTTTCAACTTAAAATGTGTTTTGTTCATGGGCTGCTTGGCTGAATTCACATTACTTCTACACGAGTAGCTCTTGTCTTTTTGACACTAGTATCCCACAGGATTTCATTACTATACAGCAGGCTGGGCTTGTGGTATTACAGAATGTGTTTGTAATCCTGTTAACCAAAGTATAATAAAAATAGCTGTAAGACACACTCTTCAGCAACCTACTCTCTTTCAGACACAGTCGTGTCATGACCACAGTGTTTATCCAGTAGAAACTAGAGCAAAACACATTTAATCAACAGAGTAGTCAAAGGATTATAGGTAAATATTTTTTTGTCATTAGATTGGTTAATATTTCTCTTCAACAGGATTAAAAGAAAGCTATTTAGGATAGACATAATATGGATATATATCTATATAACTATATGGTTAGTATATAAGGATATAGATGTATATCTAAGTATGTAAGGATATCTATATATATATGATTTTTATTTTGGAGTGAATTATCCCTTTGAGGAAACTTTTACTACACTGTTTGTTCTTTTGTGATTTATTTTCCAACAGAGTCCGACTATGGAGAAAGACAGTTTGGCAACTGTAGCTTCCAGGTCCAGTCAGACCAGTGCTGTACCTTTAGTTTCTCCATCAGGACATAAACAGAGTCACCATGACCAGGCAGCCATCCCACCAGCACCCCAAACCAGCACAGCAGCCTCATTCTTCCTCAGGTAAGCCTTAAAGCCTGTAAGGGAATGTGTTTTGCACAGTGCACAGCCATCAATCCAGCAAATTGTGCTCTGTGGATCCCAGTTTCAATGCCGTGGTCCCTTAGCACCTCCTCAGGCCCTCACTCCCAAGGACCAAGAATCCTCCATTGCCTCACGACAATGCTTTCTCAGTGCCCATGGAGACTGCAGTGATGTTGAAGGCAGTTCAGCCTAATGTGTTGAAATGTCATCGATCAATGCTCAGGCTTTGCAGTCTGAGAGAGTGCAAAATCCAAATGGAAGAGGTCTCAAAGCTGGATTGGCCATGTATCCGCAGGGATAATGGTTAATCGCTATGTAAATGATCAATTGTTGGCCAAAATTGTTCTTGAGGATTGATGTTTTAGTGTAGCATGTATCTAATACTTGTATTGATGTATGTATTATTTATTGTAACTAAAATACATACTATCTATGCACATAGAATTAACAAAACATATATTAAAAAACATTTAAATGATAAAAAAAACTGCTGTATTTTTAATATTTTTTAAAAGTATTAGCAATTTAAAGCTAAACACCTGACCATAATACTGTATGTGCACAGAGCTTCACACAGTCAGTGTCTCAAAATTATTTAATAAATGAATTCCAAATAAATTGCGTTGAATGTTCAATATGAACAATTCTGAAATTGATTAATGCAATTTCATGGTAATGAGATTAATGTACTCATCTAGTTATCTTTGCTTTAAAAAAATAGTTATTTTTGCTCGACAAAAAAGAAAAATAAACTTAATAGCTTTCAAGAAAGGAATACTAGCTTGCATGTAAAAAAACCAACAACAACTAAACAGCAACCTCTAGCTCACTGAATACAAGTAAACAATTAGTGATTAAATAAGAAAAAAAAAACATTTTAAGCAACGAGACAAAAAACTAGCTGGGTCTTTACTATGCAAGCTATGATGACTTTCACCTTGACATTTTAGTGTGGATGTATACCTAGCTGAATTGCACTGTAGGCCTATTCGGACGGACTAGTTTTCTAATAGCCTGGGCCCGCCCATACTTCCTTTGATGCTGCATTCATTTTGCGAGCAAAGTTAGTCTGGCCAAGCTGCCGTTTTAGAGCATTTTTTGTTTCCAAAAAAGTGGAAACCAATGAGAAACGAGCTCCCCAGGACAGGACAGGACACATCTCCGTGTTTATTACAGAGGTGGGAGAGTCTGTTTTGTACATCTGGGCGTCACAGAGATCACACGCTGTAATGTATGCGTGCATTGCTATAGTCATTCAGATTGATTCCAATTAGTATAATCACAAATGCCATGTTGAAGCTAAATGGCTAGTGCAGCAAAATCATGTTAATGTGTGTTTTCTTTAGTTCAACTATTATGTTTTTTTTATTTGTAGTGAACCCATGTTTAATTTTGATAATTAAAACATATGTACCCAAGAGCAGAAATGAACGTGAGTAATATTACCTGACATTATAATAGCCATGATCTGGCTCTTTATTGGTATTTATTTATTTTATGTATCAAAATATATTAAGCGTGCGTGTGGTAAGAGCATATACGGCATTGGCTAAAACACACAAGGAAACACATTTTTTTTTATTACTGTGGATATCAGACTGCTGTCACTTTAAGAGTGTTACACTTGTTTTCTTTCTCCGCTATTTGCTTTCCCATAAGACTTAAATGTTTACAAGGACAGTTGTAAAGATGGGCATTTTGACACATACAAGTGTGTGTATTTAACTGTTCAATGCCTATAAAGCAGGAAAAATAACTATAAGCACCATCTTCATTTGACAGCACTTAGTAACTGTGTCTCAGACAACGCGCAAAATGATTTCTCTTTGGCTGCTGATTGCATTTCAATGGCTTAAAATCACTTGTTTTTAAACCCCAATGTGTGAAATGTGTGCACACGATACATTTTTGTAATCACATAGCAACAAATTTCCACTTGTTAATCGTGTTTACTGGTATACAGCCTTTTCTTTTTTCATTACATTTTTTGAATTTTTGAACCCCATATTTCTAATACGCTCTGATAGTTTCGGTTCCCACTAATGAATAAAAGCTGAGGTGCACAGGGGAGGATGAAAAAAGATACAGACATACAGAACTCTGTTTCTATTTGTCATCATTATTTTGGTCAACAAAGAAGACAAAGCGACAATCAACAACAGTGGCTCACCTAATAAACACAGACAGGAGTTTGTGTCTGTGACCAAATGTCTGGGAATAGAATGAGATCGTCAGAAGTGCGAGACGCTAATTGCTGTGTGACACTGCATACAATTAGCCTATTGACAGCAGCGCTCCTCTCGTCTCTATCTCACCACCTTCAGTACCACCTTCTGTAAATGACTGACAGACATCACCCCAGGGGGTTTGCCTTGGCCATTACGTTTCCTTAAAAAAAGTAATAAAAGAGGCAGTGGGTTAGTCATGCCATTGATTTTAGACACTGATCACTGTATGACCTGTGCTTCTGTGTGCATCATTAGGTATTACCGCTAATCTTTTTCCATTTGAGTTGACCCGAATCGAGTGAATTAGTATGCACTGTCAGCTAAAGCACATCTGTCTTTTTGATGCCTAGTGCACACAGTAGTTGATAAATAAGGTGGGTCATAAGGGAAGCTTTTGGCAGTGATTTCTGTGTACACCCAGTCAGTCCGAAATCCTGCGAATAAAAGAATGTGCTATTATGTAAATGAGGCACGACTGACAAATAGACATTTTGAATATTGCTTAGACTGCCTGTGGCAATATATCCATATTCATGGCAAAATGTTTTCATGCTTTCCTCAATTATACGAGTCAGAGCAGCTCAAATGTCAGGCACTGGGCTCATGTCCTCTCCCTGGCCTTGACTTCCACCTGGAGCTCACACCTTGCACTGGGTCTTTAAAAGCAAGTTGCCATGGTTGCACAGTTGTGAAAGAAAGAGAGGCAGAAAAGGCGAAATAATTATGAGAGAGGAAATGGAGAGGTGATTAGAAACATATAATTTAGGACCCCCTGTTGCTTTTTTTTCTATTGAAGTCATGTTTTGTTAAAAATAATTTGGATTATTTATATATTTTTTAAGTATTAGCCTTCTGATTGTTTGCATTCATAACAAAATGCTACTATGGATGATATGTAAATAAACTGCACACACACTAAAACTGTGAATATGATAAGATGTTATGGATTTTGTGGAGACTGTAAAAAAAAAGTTAAAAATGAGGAAATTTGAGGGGAAAAAGTCCCATTTGTCAACTTGGTTGGCATTTTGAGGGGGAATGACAGGATGGGATCAGCACAGATCAAATAGTAAGTTTGCGTGACTAGACTCCTTAAATGGGTCATTCTCATTGTATAGTGAAAAACATTTCCTGTAAGTTTTCAGTCATAAATGTAAGTTTTGACTTTTTTCTATCAGTATATCTGTTTATCGTTCTATCTATCGGTCAATCTACAGTATTGATCTACCATGCTACTGGTCTGTCGTTCTATTTATCATTCTGTCTTTCAATCTGTCTATGCATCTGTTTATTTGCTTTCACATCTGTGGTTCGGTTCATTTGGTCCGGACCAAGGGCAACAAATGATACATTGTAGCAGTTTTCTGCCGTTTTGGGTCCTTTTCACACCACACTGATTGCTCTAGTCCGAACCAGTTGAAACGAACTAAAATGGAGTCATGTGACAACATCTACATGACTCGTTGGCCAGATGTGCCATTAATATTTCGTTAACTGCTTTTTAATTGGTCAGAATTAAGATGCGGGAAAATTCCAATGGAACATGCCGCTATTTAGTATGGAGGGACG
>JAUCMT010000048.1:10093524-10139426 GCA_032357475.1 Enteromius thamalakanensis
CGAGTGCGATTGTTACATTCACACCTGCCCAAACGTACCGCACCAAGTAGGAAAACGAACTCTAGTGCGATTCAACCAAACTAAATGAGGCAGGTGTGAAAGCACCATCATTCTATGTCATTCCTCGACATTCTGTCATTTTATCTGTTTTTCTATGTTAATATATATTTTTTTGCATCAATGCTAAACCTGCTCTGGAAAAAAAAAACAATTTATTAATTAAGTTATTAATTTATAAGTTATTCATTCATTTGGAAAGCCAACATTTTTTGAGACTGACCCAGTTAAAACTTCCCGTATTCTGCTCTTATTGGGCCATCAGAACCATACAGTAAGAATTAAGATTCTGGAGGCACACTGTGGTTTCTGTGACCTTTAACCCCAGTTGTTTCCCTTATAGATACACGTCAAGCGTGGTTCTTGTGACAGGTTCCCTTCCCCTCATCTGTTTGTAAGTGGCAGTCTAGTAAACATGCCAGAGGGAGTGTAAGAACAGATACAGACACATTCTCACCCACAGATTTGCCTGGGAGGTTTCAGGTATAAAGTTGTGCTTTATTTTCATATATAGCACGGCATAACCTTAAGTGATGAGGTGAGCACTCAGCTCTAGTGATGGAAGTATATTTGCATTTATCTCCTGCAATCAGCAGCCTTGCGACCTTTAGGATCAAGACTGAATACAGCAGATCAGTGTTATGTTTTATAGCAAACATATATGTGTCACGCACTGTGTGTGAAATACTTCACATCATGCATGATGCTGAATTGTGCAGAGGTGTGCAAAAAGCAAGTGCCAGGAACAAGTAGGTTTTTTACGACTGAAGGCCAGCTGTAATCTTGCCTTTAAAGATTTACAGATAAAAGCAGAGTGGCTTCTCTATTCCCGTAGATGGGGACCGTCTCTCCCTGGCTTTGATGTCGCCCTGTGGATGAGGGTTTCTCTCATGTGCTTTTCCATGGGCTTTCATCGGCACGCTGAGTGTGTATTATCTGCTGTAGTCATGCAGCACATTATAGCCCTGCTGACTGCTGTGCTGAAATGCATAATTGTCAGGGAACAACAGAGCCGGCACCTGTTTGCACTGAGTGAAAGTGTTCGTAATGAATGCCGAGGTCAGGAATGCATCATATAACTGATGTGGCTGAACACGCATTTCCGCTTTTAACAACTTTTGTTGCCTGCTTTTAACAAAAGCTTTTACTGTAGGTTTACAATGACCTCTCTCGCTCTTTTTGTGATAGCACATGCACTTTGTAGAAATGTGTTCAGCTCAGTTAGGAAAAGTTATAACCTGCAGAACTTCTTGAAGGCAAAAGCTTATATGTATATCTGTTGTGATGGTGCATTGAAGCTTCACTACAAAATTCAATGCAACAAGATTTACCGCAGCATAGCAGTATAAATAAAGAGCTTCCCTAATATAAACTGACATTGTTTACTGCTAGTCTGCTCATTTTGCATTCTCTCTGTTTTGTTATCAATTTGCATTAGGGTTTACTGACAGTGAAATAGAAAATGGTTGCTATTTTTCATTTTTTCAAATAACTAACATGTTGTCGATAAAACAGGATTTCTGATACTGCAGTACAGATACATATGCTTAAAAAAAAGATGAGATTTCATATATAAAATATGATGTTCTTTAGCTATAAAACATCCTTTTTTAAGTCAAGTACACTTTCATTGAACTCCCAAAAAAGTGTATCTCTTTACTTTTTGTGTATCTGTTTCCTTGCGAATCACTTTGCTTCTATATTGATGATTAAGTAGTTAAAGTCACTTAATATGATGTGGGACCAATCTGAGCATTTATTAACATTACCAAAACAAGTTTTTTACTTTAATCTTTTATTTAACTTTTTTGGCTTTTGTTAATTTGGATAATTTACGCTTCTTCCTGGTGACAGATAATTTCACACCCAAGTACTGTATGTAAATTTTTATTAAAAATAATAATGAAATGCAACTGAGTGGCCTTGGATATAGCAAACATGAGATTTTCCTTTCTTTTAAACATTGATAAGTTTTATTCAGCAATTTTGCTTGATTATATGGTTAGTTTCATTTAATTATTTGCATTAGAGTCATTTTTCAGTGCTGTCCACCACTGAACTGAAACACTTATCTGGGGAGTGTTTTCTGTGAAATTTGGAAATCAATATTTATTATGCAGTTACTTTTATGAATTCATCGAGGCACTTCATTCTCATCTCTCATCATGTTTCTGATGAGGTTGTGTTGTGTGCGGGTTGTGTGTCGGCTTTTGTTTCTCAGGTCGAGTGTGTTTTTGTTGTTCTTGGGCATATAGCCATATCTCCGATCTGGCGGTCTGTGTTGACAATTCTGGGCCAAAGTTTTAGCCTGTGACCCAGTTTGTTAGCAGAAAGACGGAGTTGAATATATAATTGTAAAAATCTGATAAGAAGTAGCTCCCATTTTCTCTCTTCTGCCTCACTCTATTTTTGTTTCTCATTCGCTCAATTCTCTCCACAATCACTCCCTGTCAGCCTTGTTCCTCCAACCTTGTTTTGTCTTGCTCTCTCACTCCTTCCTCATCCCTCGTTTCCATGCAGTAAGTAGCTCATGACACGAAGTCTGTTTAAAATGCTATTTACAGAGAGAATATTCTCAGGTGCTTTGAGCACCAACGCTGCCTGTCAGCGCTGTACTCGCACAGATGTGTGTGAGTGTATTTGTATGTATAGGCATGTAGGTGATGCTGTCTAAGTGGTAATTAAACATCAGTCTGTGAATGTGTGGAACTCTGACACTCAGGAAACAGCTGACAGAGACAGAGATATAGAGAGAGGGAGACTTCATGTGGAAACATCTTATCACAAAGTTTGCGAGAGTGAGAGAAAAAGGAAAAGAAAGAGAATATACCGATAACAAATGCAGCAAAGCTGTTTTTTCCAGGTCAGCCCTTAAAGTGCAACAGTAGGCTGGAGGGGAACATTTTTTCAAGAATTATGAAGATAATGTTTTTGCTAACAATAACCTTCTTGAGCTATCACAAACACTGAGCTTCATCTTAAAAATAAAGGTGCTTTAAGAGGTTCTTTTTTTGGACCATTCTGTCCAAGAACGATCTCTTTCTTACCTTTTTATAATCTGAAGAATCTTCTTTTACTACAAAGGACCTTTTGTGAAGCAGAAAGGTTCTTTAGATGTTGAATGTTCTTTATGGAACTATTTAGACAAAAAGGTTCTTCTGTGGGATCATGAAGCAAGTCTGCTTAAAATGAACACAAATCTAACCTTATTTAAATAATTTGTTTTATTATTCAAATCTCTAAATTATTTTACATTCTTTTTTTCCTGCTGTCCTTCCATTTTTTATGCCCTCTTTGCTTTTTAGGTACAATATCCTCCCTCTCTCATTTCACACTCTGTGCCATCATAGACGAATGCTAATAAGATCACTAGAGATTACCTGCTTTTCATTTGTAGCCACCTACTTTTGCATTTTAACCTCCTTTCGAGAGTTTTTTTTTCTCTCGCATATAGTAGATGAAGCTTCATTGTCATTCAAAAGGGTAGAAAATGAGGGGGGGAAAACAATAAAGGACACATGGCAGGCAGATATTGACAGATCCGATCCTTGAGTCTCTGAGCTGGACTATTTGATGTTTTCCAGTCGGGCACTATTCTTTTGAAAATGAAGGGGGTTGTGCCTCCACCCCACTGTCTGAACTCCCCCCTTCTCCATATTACATCTAAAGGGGAAACAGGGGAGATTCGGGATTTCGATCCGTAGAGCTGCCATGTCCTTGAAGCAGCTGAGCCCCGGTAACTCCTGATGCCTCCAACAACTGCTCAACCTGTTGTTAGCCAAAAACATTGAACGGGATTGTTTGATTAAAATCGGGTTCCTAGTGGCGTCTACTTTCTCTTTGTTTTATTCAGCAACAGAAACGGAATGTGTTCTGCCAGGCTGAGTGTGTGCTAATAGTAAACTCAGATGTGCTAGCATGCTGTTAAAGAGCTGCCCCATCATTTGTGGAGGCAAAGCCCCCTGGCACTACATGACAAAAGCTCCCCTGTCCCTCAGGCCAATGTCGCAACGTACAATTCACGAAACCCAAGTCAATAATGACGGGAGCTCAAAGCAGCTGCTATACCGCATTAAGACAAAGAGCTGAATGACTGAAAACATGGCAGCTCAGCAGGTAACACAGGTGTCGGGAAGCAGGAGAAGGTGTTGAGTGATGTCGTGGTGTTTTGGGTACACCATTTAGATTTCACAGCAATTATTGAGCCACGATGCCCTTTAAGCTGATCTTTTTCTAGCCATAGGCGTTGAAGCCTCTCAATGGTGGCTCATATATGAATCAGTGGCTTCATGCTGATTCTAACCAAGGGAATATAGTTGAAATGAAAGAGACACTACATGCCATGACTGAGGAGGATGATTTAAGAGGTTGAATATATTCACTGAGATTTATAGGATAGAAACAGCATAGCGGATTAGTCTTGTTCAGTCACAAATGCGTAGTGAAAGAATACCAATCACTGTATCACTGTTTCATCCATGAAAAGAGCATTATGCTAAATGAGAATGCCACCAATATACCGTACATTGCAGACTTTAGGAAATAGAGATACCATGTGCATGCTGTTTATGCATTTCCCAAATAAGTAATACAGTTATGAAACATGATTAGAGATGCACAGTATATCCATACTGTATTAAATATCTGTTACAGATCTGTTCTGGCAGATAATGCATATTTGGTACACTTTAATAATGGCTCATTTGTTAACATTAGTAAATTAATTTTTAACTTTTTTTGTGTTAATCTTAATCTTGTGTTAATATTCATTTTGTGTGAATGCACTTTAAAATTAATATTTCAAAATATTAATGCTTTAATAAAACTTAAAATTTTTCATAATGTACATTATGGTGACTAAACGCACCTGTAACTTTAAAATAACATTTAACATTTATTTTACATTAAAATAATGGAGCATAATGCTCTGTATTATCTGCATTCCCATTTAAAGTCATTTAAAACTTTTTTTAGTGTCCACTAGCTTTATATTAATTCAGTGTGGGATTTCTTTTAGATTTTCTTTTAGAGAAATGGCTTTTTATACCAACCTATGTTTTTAAGCTTCTACAGTTTCTGAAAAAGTGGCGTACTGAGGGTCAACAATATTTGGGGTCAAAGGCTTCAATATTTTCAGCTGCAAAAATGTTTGACACAAGTTTGAATGGTCAGTATTTTAGATTTATCTGCTGCCGTGGTTTGTTTGATTGCTGAATATAATGAATTGGGTGAAAATAAAGACATGCTGGATGGCTAGTCACATAATGAGCTACAAGATGGCTTCAAGGCATAGTGGATTAGAGAGATTGGTGACAAATTGTCCTTAAGTAACCTAAAGGCTGTCTTAGCTAATGACCAGGTGGCAAAATTGACTCTTGCTTGACGTAGGCTACACTGGGCAAAAAAAAAAAACATTTATCTGCATAAAATCAGCCTTTTTTACAACCGTAATGCATTTACATTAGCGCTCAATATTGTAAAATTAGTCAGCTTTTTTTGCTTTTAAGAAAGAAAAAAAATTCTTTCACAGACATTGAACAATTCAACTGGTGCTTGTTATATGTTTAAAATGCTTCTATCATACAAATGAGCTTATGTTCTTGATTTTGGTATGTAACATCCATTTTTCTCAATCAAACAATTTCCTGGTAGAAAAACAAATCATATCTTTTTTCCCCTCTTGAATACTTAATGTCTTTAACATGCAAATTACTCAAATTGTAGAAGTAAAATGGGCTGGAGCTGACATCACAAAATTATGTCTCATATTTTTGTTGAATGCTGGATTTTTTAGTTCTTTTTAAAAAACAAAAACTGGAAAGTTTGATATTTCTGAGAAATAAGAGTTTAGAGAAAGACAAAACAAACACTCACAAAACACAGAACTCTGAGCTTATTGCATTGTCAGCTTGACCAATGGCCATATTACATATTGTTGAGGGAATGGCGACTCAGAGCAGGTGAATCTACTATTGAACAAAGCTATCAGACTAAGTCCTGCAAGGCTATATGTCATACTTTCTGCTAGAACAGAACATCCTTCTCCGTTCATTCCACCTCATTCACCAATTCATCATCCCAAACACACACACATACACATAAATATTACATGTTAATTGGCACACTTCTTTTCCCCAAGCACCTAAAGGCAGGTTCTGTATGGTTAATAGTTAACAGCATTGTTTAGAGAAAGCAGTGGAGGTCTCTAGCTTTGCTTGCGGGCTAATGTCCTCATTAACATCGCGCAGCTCACCTGTTTCTTCAGCCCACATGCAGTCTTTGTTTATTTTATCTTGCTTCATTGATTTAGCCATCAGTGCTGCAATCCATCCATTTAACCAGTCCTTATTTGTATTCTGCTAATCATCTAAAAGGTACAGTTCACCCAAAAGCAATGATTTGCTCACTTTCATGTCATTCCAAACCTGTTTGACCTGTATGCAACATAAAGAAAGAAAAAAATTTTGGTCTCCATTGACTTTCATTGCATGGCCAAAACAGATTTTCACTCAATAGCATCATCAACATTTCTGGGTGACCTCTCCTTTCAAATGATCCCTCTCTCATAACAGTATCATCAGTTATAAGTTTCATAGGCTTTTTGGTCTCTTTTTTGTAATGTTAATAACAGGAAACGGATTGACACGTGTGTTAGAGCAGGAAGACACTTATTATACTGTTTCCTTGCTTCTGTTTCACACACACTATCTCAGTCTCTTTGAAGTCCAGCAAAATGAGGAAAGGGGGCTCCTCTGCACTCATGAAGTATTCATGCCAGTGTGTGTGAAAGTGCATGCTTTGCACGTCAGCGAAGTGTGTTAGTGTGATTGAAAGAGAATGTGTGTGTGTGCAGACAAGTGTGTGTGGAGCATGCTGCCTATCAGTGGCGCTTTGCACAGCAGCTGTGTACTGACACTGTGTCTGGGAGGGGAATGGAAAGGGGGCTGGGCTGAGGAGAGGGAGAGTGCAGCAAAGCGAGAGGGAGAAGGTGAGAGCGACTCACCAGATTGAGAGAGACGGGGAGAGTAGACGGAGAGGACCGTTGGACTTCTGCCAGGGTTTCCCAGCAACAGCAGAAGCAGGAATCGACTCTTTTTTTCCTCATCCCAGGGGATTTGCCTTTTCCACTGCCTTCCCTGGGAGTTCTGTCATTGGGAGAGTGGCGGAGAGGAGCGCAAAAGAGTGGAGGAAAGGAGCGCAGCAGAGAGGGACGAAGTGCCCCCGCCCAGCTTCCATGCAGAGGTGAAGTGAGGGCTACCTTGGAGGGAGGTGGAAAAGTCGATGACAGTTTTGGGTTACAAACTTTTCCGACAGGTGAACGGAAGCACTAAACTTTGTCGATTCGCTCTGTGGAACTAGAGTGCGGCGGAAAATGCTTCTCTGCAGAAGTGCCACGTACCTGTTCCTTAAGCTGAAAACTTTTGAGGGTCGTCATGAGCGTGTCTGACATCTGCTTATCGCCCCAATCATCTCGCTGCACCTGGATACACTTCCTTGTCTGGGAATTTGCATGAAATGGACCCCTGATGACAGTGACGGTAATCACATCGGCGCGTCTTCCAGCAGACACCTCTAGCCCCCTGTCTCCAGCCCGCCCTTCGCACCCGCCCCGCCTCGCTCTCACATGTGCCGGGAGCCGTGGAGTGCTCTTACCGGGGTCTGGAATGAACAAGTTAAAAAGCTGCTTTTCTCACCGCTGTGATGATATGACCTCTGAACTGAGATAATGGATTGGAGAGAACTGTAAGTATAGTGGACACATTTGAGTTGTTAATAGACCCATTATAAGTGTTTTTCGGTAGGGTTGGTGCAGTTCAACTGGTTCTAGCAAACTAAGGATATAGGGTTTGATTCTTGGATAAATGGTCGATATTTACTCATCCTCAACTATTTTTAAACCTCTGACTTTCTGTCTTCTGTAAAGCACAAAAGATATGTGAAACAATGTTTCAGTTGTTTTTGTCCATCAGCTGATTAATAAAGAAAGAATTGTTTAAAAGAAAGAAATTCAGACAGGTTTGGAATTACAGGAGGGTGAGTAGATTCATAGAATATAATAGTTTCATTATTTTTTATATAATTACCTCTTTAACATGCTGCTCCATTGTTTAAAAGCTAAGTATGCTCAGTTGCAACCCTAAAACCTCACCTGCAGTAAAACTAGTAGCAGCAACAGCATATCCAGAGGAGACTGTTCACTGCAGGGCAGGGATGGGAGATTTAACAGGTGGGTGCATCTGGATAAAGCCCAGCCTAGTGTATCGGAGCTCACTCTACCATGCTGCTGTTCACCCACTCTGGTCACTCACCTCCGTTCACTCCTGTCTGATATCTCAGTCTTTTGTGTGTGTGTTTCTGTGAAGTGCTTCATAAAGAGCTTATATAGCATTTGTCATTCAGCCAGACGCGGTGAATGCGGCTCTCTGCTCTATGTGTGGGCGTGGGTCTCCTTTTTATGTTAGAGGCGGTGCTGTATGTGTGTGTGTGTGTGTGAATAGGTGAGGTGTGTGGAGGAGGAGGCAAAGAAGAGGCTTTGTCTCCATAGGTGGGTTTACCATTAATAAAACCCTCCTCCTCTCACTCAAGTATTTTTGTAACCTCTTATGCCCCCTATTACAAGCTCTTCATCTTCACTCTCAGTCTCTCTCCCTTATTCACACCCAGAGTCCAAAATTAACACTTGACAAGTTCCAAATGAGAATAAAAATTGGCATTAGTGAGTAAACAAAATGCACTGCTGTTACTAATAACTAACTTATTTATTTATGCGTTTTTTATTTGAATATGTGTCTATATTTAAGTATACATATTTTATATTTATTTAAAGTTTTTGCAATTTATCCCAAAATACTACTTGATTGTGCTTTGTCCCCTATTTAAATATGCACGTACAGATAATGCTATGGGCTCGTTTCTTTCTGTAATCTATGTGTGTTTGCACACATCCCATCACACCTTTTAATGCATGGCACATTTCCTGTGGGGGCCTCCTCTTGTGTCCTTCATGGAGACTGTAATTACACAGTGTTCTCTGTGATTTTTCACCCCTGAAGAGGCTGTGCTGAAGGAGTTGAAGGGAGAGAAAGAAAGGATGCGAGGAAGAGTGAGGCATTTAATGAGCTCAAGCTTTTCTCCTCAAGCCCTTCAACCTCATGCTAACAGGCACAAAGACACAATCGACTGCTGGAAAACACACACAGCTTTAGGAAGCTTGCATATTTTTACTATAGAAAGACATGCATAGCCAAAAGCATGCAGACAACCAAACACCACACCAATATGCACATTTTCGTTAATAGGAATCTTGTCCTTCCTAAAAGGTTTTGGTCCTCCGGGAATGCTCTTGAGAAGATGTTAGAACATGAATGCAGGTTTTCACATGAGTGAGGTCAGGCGCTGCCGTTGGGTGAAGATTTGACTTAATTTGAGTCTCCACATACTTTTGACTGTGTAGCTAATTATAATTACTCCAGCCTAGCCAAAGCCAAAAAATAATTGGCATTTCTAGAATAATGAAGACATTGTGTCTTTGTGAACCGTTTTTGGTAGCTGCTGATTACACCATAAAAAGAAGGTTTTTCAGATTTAATTACTCATTGTCAGTAATCTAATGCTTGCACTTGTTTTGTGGCTAAAATGAACAGTTTTTTTTTTCTTTTAAATTTTCTTTATTTCTATATTTATCTCTGTCTGTGATGCTTTATGCATCCCACCTTCCCAATTAATTTGACATAATTTTACATGTATTTTATATTCAATATTATATTAATATTATTTAATATTTACACTATGTTTATAAGTTTGGGGTTTAGAAAGGTTTGTTTTTGTTTGCTTTAAATAAATCAAAGATGAAACTAAAATACATTTTTAGGATTCTGAAAGATTTCGGTTTAAAATAAATAGTTCTTCTCATCAAAGAATCATGAAAAAATATATCAATCTTTTAAATATTAAGCAAACTGTTTTCAACTGTGATAATAATAACCTTTTTGTGTAAAAAAAATAATACATTGAAATAATTTAGGAAGGATCGTGAGACTAGAGTACTGGCTTTGCAATCACAGAAATAAACAGCATTTTGAAATATATTATAATACACAACAGTTACACTAAACTGTAATAATATTTCACAACATTTCTGTTTTTACGTTATATTTGATCAAATATATGCAGTCATTAATTCTTAGTTTGTCTGGAATCATTTGCTGCTGGTTATGGACATGGAAACTCTTACCCATTTATTCTAACAATGTTCATCTCAAAACTTTGGTGGACATCACAATACTGGCACAATGCAGGAAAAACCTCCTAGACATGAGTCTTTGACTTTTTGTTTGCTGCTCTTCCACAGGGCTGCGCAGAAGCTGAACCTCTCCAAACGGAAGAAGCCTCAGCCACTTCCACCCTCCCCACCTGACCCAGAAGAGCAGTTCTTCTACACCGATGGCTTCAGCGCTGCCCTGCAGCTCTCGCCTCCTCCTGTACCCCCATGTCTCCTCAGGGCAGGGTCAAAGGTTAAGGACAGCCCTGGGATGGGAAAGGTACAGTAAAGTTTTTATTGCTAAAACTTTCAGTCTCCTATGCCAGTTTTTTTAAAGAAATTTCAATGGGATTGGTTTGTAAAACAGGATCAAAGCTTAGATGATCAAGGTTGTGCCAATATTTTTGTAATCTGACCCTGAAAAATAGATCATCTTAAAACCATGTTGACCGCTTATACAGCATTTCTTTCTTCTATATTAATATAATGACCTCATGCATAAACCCCTGGTTGCCCTCTGCTTAAGAATGCCCCGTGGGTTTATTGATTTGGCTAGTTCTCGGGTTACCATCAAAGCAGACTGTGTGTGACAGCATGGGTTGGCCCAGTTGTCCTGATTCCCAAGCTGTTGGAATTCCAAGAAGCTCCTTCGGAATGCCAGACAGCATTACTTGTTGTAAATGACGGACAGGCCGTGGGAGTGGGAAAAGCAATGTATGAAAACAGAAGGGTCAGAGAATGAAATCAGGGGGCATTTGAATGAAAGACATATTTCTCTCTGAGAATAGAGCTGTTTATTAGAGCTGGACAGTCTGAGTGCACAAATGCGTATGATATCCCAGCGACTCAAAGAGCCGTTAAAATGCAGGGGAAAAGTAATTAACTTGACAGTACCAATTCTTCATGCTAGTTGTTTATCAAAACTCGTCTTTTGAAAATTAGAGTAAAGCAGATTAAACTTAACCAAACTAATAAAACATCTCCCTTAGGGATGCATGATATTAAAATTCTATCCAACACCAATAAGCTGATAATTCTTTTCATATTTAATGAAAGCTATTAAAATACTATACAATTTAGTTTTAATTCCTAAAAGATAAAACACTGACAACTTAATTGAAATGTTTTTTAACGCTTTAACCCACATTTGTAATGTACAGAATATTAACTTAAAGATTTGCTTAGTTTTCATTAAACAATGTTTAAATTTAGTTTTTAACATAGTGTTAGATGACAGCAAAGATAATCTAAATGTTAAAAACAATATTAAATATCCAATACCAATTAAATAAAAAATCTATATAATAATGGCCAATAATAGTCATATTGCTGATATATTCGGTATTGAGTATTCTATTGTCCTAATGTGATTCTTAAAGGCAGTACTATGACCATAACAGGTTTTGCCTATGAAAAGAAGTCTCAGTGACTTGATGATCGCTGTCATACTGAAGCATGTTGGTATCCATTAAGCAATGCACTTAATCCCAGGTCACTCCAGGGGGACTGTTTCTGCAATTAGTGCACTTGGAGTCACTTTGTTTAAAGAGCATCTGCTTAATATTAACCTACTAACATAAATGAGCTGAGGTCATGCCCTTTCACTGTCTTCTCTGGAACATCTGTACATATACTGCTTCATCTTGTCGTGTAACTGACAGTTCCAAATATACTCTCTCATGGGACTTTCTAGAGCTTCATGAGCATCTCAGCATGTCACCGCTATTTTGGGTAACAAACTCATTCCTTTCCTTAACACCCCCTGGAGGTCTAAAAGCCATGAAAGATTGCACTGACCCATGTATGACCCTCCTCCAGCACAGGTGATGCACTCTAAATAAGTTCAAAGAGATGAGACCCATTAGAGTTTGCTTTAGGATGACTTCTCTGTGGGAAAGTAAGAAGATAATGTGTGTTCTTAGCATAAGATACTATAATAGACTGCTGACTCATAAACACCAGCAGGTGGTGCAGGTTTGTATACAGTAGCATCATGTCTGCAGGGTGATGATTTGCTCATTAAAAACTGGTGAGGTCACCTGAGTTACTTCTCAAAATGCATCCAGACACCTCTGGGGGACTCAGGTTATGACATCATCCTCATATCCATTGCGTTTGGAAGACTACGTGAATTAAGCTTTTTCCTTCCCTTAATTGTGCACCTGATTGAGTTGATGCATTGTGCAAACACAGCATTAGTAAATGTGCACAATAGGCTTTTAAAGTTCTCTAAAGTCACATCAAAGACAGGCAGCTGCCAGTTTTTAATGAGTTTTGTCAAGAAAAAGAAAGTGAAGTGATTGCTAGTATGCCCCACTGAGTTGAAGTATGTCGCCTGCTGATTTTGAGACACTTGTAAAGGAAATGGGTATGAACAATCTCATTTTTTTTTATTTGTGGAGGAAGGAAATGTCAAAGTGCTTAGAAGGCAGCAGGTAGAGAGGAACAGGTGTTTGTGGGAAGGCAGTGCTAATGCAGTGAGGGTAATGGAAGTTCATTTTTGTGGAAAAGACTGATTGATCCATCACTGGTGCTTTACATTCAAATGAATTGCTTGATTTGTCTTTTTATTGCAAGTTTAACAAAAAAGGAAGGATTTGAATTGTATAACTGATAAATGCTTAAATCTCATAGTAATTAAAACACCAAAGAAGTTTGTACCATAATAAGCTACAGTATTGTCTTCAATTCAATGATCACTTGGTTTTGGTTTTGGTTTATCTTGCCTAGGGTACTAAGGGCTCAAGAACTGCCAGTTTTATTTTTTTTTAATGTTATCAATATTTCAACATTAAAAAACATAATTTTTAATTAATAGGCTATTTTTCTACTGTTTTGACCTGTTATCAGAGTGGTGTGACAAATTGTAGTCTTGGAGGTAAACGCTCACTTCAAGGCTATTATTGAAAATAAAAACTTGTTCTTAATTTACTTGTCTCTTAGTGTCAGTCTTTCTGAAAATCTTACATTGAATTGTGACTTTTTAACAAATCTGCAGTTCAGTGAAATAAACAAATGACCAATAAAAAAGCTTAGTCTGTAAAAGTCATTAATGCTGAACATGTCAGTATGAGCAGGGATCATAGTGAGCCTGATCGCGGTCTATTGAATTCTTTATCTCAGTGGAGGACTGTAAACTTCAGGGGCTGTTTGTTGCTGAAAGTGTCCCTACTGACAGAGCTATAAAATAAGGTGTTAAACACAGACAGTCGAGTACATTGCTGCTTCATCAAGTAGATCATGTTTCACTTTGCTATCATTCATGTTTATTACCGTAAAAAGGGAACAGATGCTGAATCCATCCTTAATGTTAAGTACATCATTTTAGTATTCACTCTTTAGTCTTCAGGACCACATCTTTCAGAACCTCTAATAAACTGATTTGGCGCTCAAGAAACCTTTCTTATTATCATCAATATTGAAAAACAGTTGTGCTACTACTACTACTGCTTTGATGGAAAATGTGATAATTTATATATAGCCGACAGTATTTGTTAATATTAAGTGTCTAGCGAGAACATGATTGGTCTGTTTTCTGAATCCAGCCACACTTTTCAGAAAGAAGTCCCCTGTGTGGGAGCAAGGGCTTCTGATGATTACATGCTTCCAACTTTACCAGAATGAAGGGAATTCTTGGCCAGGAAACTGAAAAGCATTCTCAAACCTCTTAGTAATTGTGTGAATTAGTGGGTGGGATGGTGCAGTTATCTATCCGTATGCTTTGAAGAACTTGTTACAATTAAAATTACGTAGAAAAATAATTATGGTATGAATGAAATTGTATGCTTTGCAGGTGAAAGTAATGGTGAGGATATGCCCTACAAAAGGATCGCGAGACACTTCAGAATCCATGTCCTTTCTGAAGGTAGATGCTCATAAGAAACAGCTGACCTTTTGTGAGCCACCCACCTGCGCACGCTCCACCTCTGCCACCGCCCTGAAGATGTTTACCTTTGATGCTGTCTTTACCCAAGATGCTTCACAGGTACAGTAATGATATAAATGCTTCCATTTTTGGCAATCAGCGTAAAAAAAACAAGCATTTTACAAGTTACACCAAGGAGACATCCTCTATTTCCTGTCTGTTCTTATAATTTTATTTTGAACAAAATCTTCACAGAATTGATGTCAAACAGGTGGGACATCCATGCTGAGATCAAAGCAATGCATAAGGGAGATATTCAGTTTCACTTGGTTTGCGAGGTAGATAAAAGGTTTGGGTTGGTGAGTTGAGGTTATCGTTCCGATCCCACAGCGCCTGAAGGGATCTCAAAGGAAAAGATAACACAGCTTTTTTTCTCTGCTTCCTCCTGAACTCTTTGGGAGTTTGGAGTCTTTGGGTTTCCTGTCCTAGAAACATCAGGTCTGATGATCAATGACTACCCCAACATTGTTCGGAACAAAAAAGGCTTTGAGCGGGAACACATCAGAGATAGTTCTTACAACAACAATGTATTTCCTCAAGCTGCAAAACACACACACACATAATTCCAGGGTTTGAAATCTTCATCTGTGTCCTTTTCTCCGTTCTGTATCTCTTTGGGAAGGATGAGCAAGTATCAAGATTGCAAGAATCTATCTACCCATACATTCATCCATCTGTCCAGAATTCTATCGTTCTGTCATTCTTTCTGTCTCACATTTGTCTTTTGTTCTGTCGGTCTGATGTTATGTCTGCCATCCAGTCTGTCTGTCCTTCTTTCTATCTATCTGCTGTTTTAACTGTATCTGTTCATCTGTCTGTCTGATGTCCTGTCTATCGTTCTGCCAGTTTGTCATTATATAAATTTATCAATCTACTGTTCGATATTTTTGTATGTCATTTTTGGGTTTACCTATCTGTCTGAATTTATATACTGTATATATAACTAATAAAACAGTTTGAGTTTGTGTATAAATTTGGGTTTGTGTTCTCAGGCGGAGGTGTGTTCAGGGACAGTGGCAGAGGTTATCCAGTCTGTGGTCAATGGGGCAGATGGCTGCATCTTCTGTTTTGGTCAAGCCAACCTCGGTTAGTAAACATCAATTCAACCTAGTAGCCCATATTTGACAGTTAGTCATTTTATAATAGTGCATTGATCAAAATGCATTTTAAATGGAGTAGCCTTTCAGTCTCTTGAGGCGAAAGAAAAAGACACTGTTTTGGTTTCACTGGGAAGTAGGCAGGGAAAAAGAGTGGAGGGCATATGTGTTTGTGCCGTAATAGCGGTTTGTTAAACACACAGTGCCCTCGTTTTACACTTTGCTTTTGAAAAGCGCTCAGTTTCTCTCTCTGCTATGCCTCCCACCGTGCTGCTTGAATCCCCCATAGTTAGCTTGGCTGCTCATTTGCTCTGCTTTAGCATGGTATATTCTCTCATGACTAACATCCTTGTGGGTTAATTTTATTAGCTTAGGGCGTTTTGCATAGACAGTACTATTATTAACACAAATCCTATTACAGACCTGCTCTTATATCATTATATAGTTAAGTCAAGCTAAGTTAATCAGTTGACAGTGTAATTTATATAATTGACAAAGACCACTCACTTATTTTCTGTCAATTTTCACATTGTAAAGACAAATTAAACTATATGTAATACTGTATTCCTCACATTTAATAAATAATATAACGTTTATATCCAGTGGTCCAAAAATTTCTAAATTATCTTTTTTTTTTTTACTTCACAGGCAAAAGCTACACCATGATTGGCAGGGACAGCTCTACACAGAGCTTGGGTGTGGCACCCTGTGCTATCTCTTGGCTCTTCAAGCTCATAGAGGAAAGGAAAGAGAAAGCTGCCACACGATTCTCCATCCGCGTGTCTGCTGTGGAAATCTGTGGCAGGGAGGAGAAGCTGAGAGACCTGCTGGCTGACTTTTCCACAGGGACTGCCCCGGACAGTCAGGGTACAGGAATTTCCCTGCGAGAGGATCCGGTCTGTGGATCACAGGTACATTACAATTTGTTTTTAGTATGTAAATGCTAACATAGTGTTCTTGTAACTCAAATAATAAAGCATCATGCTAGTAAAAATAGATTGAATAGATAAAATACATTTTTAAGATAAAAACATTTAAATATTAAATTATACAATATTAAATTAGCTGCCACATTTAGTCTTTTTTATGTACACTAATGTTCAAAAGGCTCATTCATTTAATAAAAAAATACAGTAAAAAAAGCTAAATATTATTGCAGTTTTACTGTTTATAAATATTACAATATAACTCTCATACATGTTTTCAGAATTATTTGAGGATTACAAAGTTCAAAACAACAGCATATTAAAAAATAGAAATATATATTTTATATATATATATATTTTGAAATATACTTAATTTCTTCACTGTCACTTTTGATAAATTCATTGGATCCTATTAATTTAAGCATGAATTTATTTTATAAAAACAATCATACTTCTTGCAAACGTTTGAAGAAAGATAGTATACAGTAATCCCAAGTAACCATTCTTTTAACATCAAATTGCTTCTGTCTCCGTTTTCTTTCTTTATCTCTGTGTCTCACTTTAAACTGGGTCCAGCTGCAGAACCAGAGCGAGTTGAGGGCTTACTCTGCGGAGAGAGCGGCGTTCTTCCTGGATGCAGCTCTGGCAGCACGCAGCACCAGCAGATCAGACTGTAAAGAAGAGAACCGGCGGAATTCTCACATGCTCTTCACCCTACACGTTTCCCAGTACCGCATGGAGAAGAGCACCAAAGCAGGAAGTATGGCTCACTCTGCTCATTTTCACATTTATTTAGGAATAAATTTGATATTTATGTCATAATATATGGTTGTTTGTCTATTAAGAGCATAATAGTTTATTTTCAATGTTGATAAGAAATGCAAAAATTATATTTGGAACAGCCATACCTTCACTTCTTGGCCTTAAAATAAAATAACTTTCAAGTCTATCTACTGAACCTCCACCTCAAAAATTAAGTTATACCACCGTATTACTGTCTGAGAATTCATATCATATATCTTCATGCATCATTAGACTGTTACTGAGGGCGGCCGGTACCTGACTTTTCCATTATCATGCTATCCATGTTCACAGAGAGTATCAGTTACCTCAATTTAGTCCTGCTGATAACGGCTCCACGAGAATGCTAACAAGAATGGTTAGCACATTTTCATTACTGGGCGTAGCCATCCTGTCAAGTCAGCATGTCAACATTAGAATGATCATTAGTATTGCACTCCCGTCGGTGCAGCACTGGCTGGGTTCTGGCCACTGACACGAGCCAGAATAGATTTTAATATGTAATGAGGCTGGAGTCTCTTCTGCAGAGATGTTTATAAAGCCCAGCATGAAATGAGAAGCTCGTTTGCATTCCCGCTCCACAGAGGGTTTAGGTTCTGAGGGCTGGCTTTGTAAATCCTGCTGACGTGAGGTTAATGGCCCCCATCTCAGTGTGAAATAAATGCATCTTCTGTAATGATACTGAATGGATTTTACTCTAGTGACCTACATGGGACTGTAATCTAACTAGCTGTACTTACTTTTATTGCTTGCTGTTTGATGGACTGCCAAGGATATTGAGTCACCACTTACCTAGCAGAGATCCTATATCTAACTGCTGTCTCATACGGTCCCCTGCAACACTGTAATGTGTAGTACCTGTGGCCTTTTTGATGACATGTCTCTGCTTAACGTGCAGTGCAACTAAGCCATTCGAAGGTTGTGTTTAAATGAGATTTTAACAGGCTGTGTATACCTTTGCAGTGTCTGGGAGTCGTAGCCGTCTGCATCTTTTGGATTTGGGCAGTTGTGAGTCTGATTTGAGTCAATCGCGAGATGGAGGGAGAGGCCAGTGTCTGTCATTGGGTGCCCTTGGAAATGTCATTCTAGCCTTGGCCAATGGAGCCAAGCATGTGCCATACAGGTATGTGTTCAATCAATCAATATAAACCAATAGTGGGAGATGATAGATCTCTGTTAATGGTGGTAATGTGTCTCTGAGCACACATCGAGTCCTTGTGATCTGCATCTGCAAGGGTTTCATTCTCACCCTCCTCAGATCAATGAAGCTAATTAGCCAGCCTTGCAGGGAGAGAAGGCAGCCAGGGTGGATCGGACTTTATGTGGGATGTAGGCCTATTGATAGGAATGTGGGTCAGAGAGTAGCAGATTTATGCTGAAAGGAAATGAAGAAATACTCACCGGAAGGTGGGATAGTAAATACAGTTGACGTGTGCAGAGAAAATTAACCTTTTTCTTTTAAATGTGGCATTCGGAAAACAGCATCCTCCACAACAGAGTAAAATATTTTTTTTTTAAATCAGGTCACCAGAAAGTGAGTATTTTCTTTGATTTCCTTTTATTCAAGTACTGTATGATTCATAATCCTCTATTTTAAGACAACCTCTCAATGATGTTAGAGGGAAAAAGGCAGAACGTTGTGAAGCATAGCTTCCTTTTTGGCTAACGAGAATATTTTTTGATGTATAATTCAGAGACAGCAAGCTTACCATGCTGCTGAGGGAATCGCTGGGCAACATCAACTGTAGAACCACCATGATCGCCCACATCTCTGATTCGCCAGCCAATTATGCTGAATCTCTCACCACTGTGCAGCTTGCCTCCCGTATTCACCGCATGAGAAAGAAGAAATCCAAGGTTTGTGATTCAAAATGATGTACAGTATTTGAATAGATTATGCTCATGTAGTCAAAAATAACTGAAGCACTTATTCATTTTTATATATCTTATATTTAAATATTTAGTGTTTACTTTGGTACAATGACAGCATGACATTTGCTGATATTTGTATCAGTACTTTGTCAACTTTGTCTTCTTGTCTTCATACATTCTACAATAGGTCAGGACTGTCACTTTCCTAAATTACATTTTAGATTTTATTCATCAGAATCATTCACAATTTATGTAATGATTCATGCATTGTCAGTGAAACAAATGTTACAGTGATAATTTAACTGCTAAATTTCTCAGTGACCTATGTCATGTAATCAACAAATGTAATCAATGCATTTGTTCCAGAGGGAGAACAGCATGTAACCTTTCCCATCACAGAGGCAGTTTTCACCATAATTAAGCTGTTTTGACAGAATATATTAATATTTTAAAGACCTAAAAATAATTTAATCTAACTTACGCATAGTATTGACAACTATTGTAGCTTCTCCTTTGGTGTGCACTTTTCACCTTTGTTGATATTTACATGCTGTTTCATATGAATATCTATTTTTATTTTTTACTGTGAAAGAGCTGTCTGCAAATTAGATATTGAAGTCAGTGTGGTATGTTATTTTGTGCAGTATGCATCAAGTTCCTCTGGAGGGGAGAGCTCCTGTGAAGAAGGACACATCAGACGGAGACCCTTCTACCCTCGGACTGTGGCTCTTGACCCAGACCACCCTGCAATGTTATCCAGTGACCCAGATTACTCCTCCAGCAGTGAGCACTCATGTGATACAGTGATCTATGTGGGGCCTGGTGGGACCCCTATCTCCGATCGTGAACTCAGCGACAATGAAGGCCCACCTGCATTTGTTCCTATCATTCCCTCCCTGAACAAGAAGCGTGTAAAAGAGGGACCTAAATCTGATGGCGATCACCTCAAATGCAACACTTTTGCAGAGTTACAGGAACGGCTTGAGTGTATTGATGGCAGTGAGAGTACATCTGTCTTCACCAGTGAAGGAAAGGGCCAACAGACTGCCTCGAAAAGTGGCATGGAAAAAGAATCAGAAGGGGCTTCTGTATCAACCAGGACCACCAAGTGTTCTCTTCAAAAGCCTGCGCACATGCAACATGGGACAGCGTCTGAAACTAACACAACTTTAAGACAAGATTCAGAGCCTGTTGTGAGAGAGAAGATTTTTACTAGAGGACCTGTACAAAAACCCAATGCTTCTTCATCCTTGCAGACCATCTCAAAAACCGAGGGTGGCTTAGCCACACGGACACCTCCAGTAGGTATGAGCCAGCAAGCACTAAGGCAGGGAGAATGCAATGAACCTTCAATTACTGACAGATCCCATCACCTCAGTAGAAGTCCTATGGAAGTGAGCCATCTACGTGCTACTCTGAGGAACAGGTGCCTCGATAGAGATGTTTTAAGGACTACAGTTACACTGCAGCAACCTGTGGAGCTCAATGGAGAGGATGAGCTGGTGTTTACGGTGGTCGAAGAGCTACCTGCTGGTCTGGTTCCAGACAATGGGAGACCATCCAGCATCATTAACTTCAACACAGACTGCTCTTTGCAGGCACTTGCATCACACTCACGGCCTGTCAGCATTATTAGCAGCATCAATGATGAGTTTGATGCGTACACATGCCAGATGAACAGACCCCAGCTGAACCAAGGTGCTACTTCCAAGTCGCAGGAGGAATTTACAGCTGGTCATGCAACTGCACACTCTTCAGTCAGCCCTTGGTCTTGCAAGAAAAATATTTGTACCACAAGTAGTGATGAGACATTAAAGGGAGTGCGGAAGGGACCAGTCAGCAGCTCCATGATGGATTTACCTGGTGGTTTACACACTGAGTCCTTCTCCCAACAAAGAACAAATAGTCCACTGGGTGACAGTGGAATTTACTTTTCAGATTATGATTCTTCAACTATTGACAAATTGTCCATATCTAAGTGCCCTCTATCTCATGACAGTACCAAAGCATCCCTTGGTGGTCCAAAGTTGATAAGATCTAATAGACTCATGACCTCACAGTCTGCCCAGATCTCGTACATTTCTACACTCCCTAGAAAGAGCACCCAAACTGCATCTCTTAGTAGTAGCTACAGCCATGAGCTACAACGCCAAGGTAGCAGAATAGATGAACATTGGACCCACACTAGTAGTGGGCTACACTCGGCCAGGAATTCAGAGTTTAGCTCTGTAAGCAAACCACCGAAAAATGGCACAAGTGGGATTCTGTCTAAAAAAACAAGCGGGAATAGCAACAGTGTACCTCGCCCCTCTAAAACGCATGTGTCGTCCACATCTCAAAGGGTTGTTGATGGTTGTGAGAAGTCGAGTGTTAAGAAAGGAGACCTGAGCAAGATGCCTCAGCTCAGGAGAGGAGCCACAACTCTTGGCATGGTCTCAGTGCCTCATAGCTCCTCTGAGATGAAATGGGGTAGTGATGCCTCTCAATCAACTGGTAGCCTGAAATTCTCATCCTTAGGAAAGAAAGCTAATGGACAGAAGGGTAGTATGCTCCCTAAGTCTGGAAGCATGTCACCCCCTGCTCCACCTGTGCGAAAGTCAAGCCTCGACCAGAGAACACGCATTTTGTTGTCTCCTAGTGCCTTAAAGTCAGTAGGTAGTGAAGGAACAAGATTGTCTTCCTCAAAAGCATCGGTTTCTGAGGAGGACTTTGATGTTCGAGTTAGAGGGGAATCCTTTAGCTTTAAGTCATCTAGCCTGAAGACAGCTTCTAGTCTCAGATCACATAATACTAAAGGAGACAATGGAAGGCATTTTGGTAGTCTTATGTCTCTTGAAAGGTCGGAGAGTTTAACCTCTGTGGGTACCAAACCAATAACATCAAGGGAAAACAGTTATGTCAGTATCAGTAGCACTGGCAAATCTACTAAAATTGTACCCAAATCTGGAACACCCTGTTCAATATCTACACCAACCGCTACTTCCCCTTCATCTACTAGTGGAATTTATAAGCTTGGACAGACAAAAGCCGGTATAACTCCTAGATCCATTGTTGGGAACAAAGGAAAGATCTTGTCGAGTACTGGTTCAAAGACTCTTAGCTCGTCCCCCAAGTTCCTTGCCGTCTCAGGTGCTCGGAACACTAGTCTACCTCCAACTGGAAAGCCCCCAACTCGCTCTGTCACAAGCTCCAATGCTAAGCAAGTAAGGGGCACTGTTATGGGCACAAAGCAGGCAATTCGTGCAGCTAACAGTCGGGTCAGCGAATTAGCAGTTGGTAGCTCTAAGAAACACCTCAGGGGCTCTGACCAAGCAGACGGCAACAATGATGCCAGAACTTCCAGTGAGAAACCACTGGCTGCTCCTTTGCCTTCTCCTTACAGCAAGATCACAGCCCCTCGCCGTCCTCAGCGCTATAGTAGTGGCCACGGTAGTGACAACAGCAGCGTACTTAGTGGTGAACTGCCTCCTGCCATGGGGCGCACTGCACTTTTTTATCACAGTGGAGGTAGCAGTGGCTATGAGAGCATGATCAGAGACAGTGAAACCACAGGCAGTGCATCTTCTGCCCATGATTCCATGAGTGAGAGTGGAGTGTCCACGTCCAGTCGAACAAAGGCCTCAAAATCTCCCAAAAAGAGATCTAATGGTGAGTTTCAATGGGAAACCACTCAGGGCACTATTTACTGGTGATCAGTTCAATATTTATTAGATGGCCTTCAAAGGATAGAATGGAAAATAGGTAGTACAGTTAAGGTTGTTGTAATACTTGTTATAATGTTTCTAGACAATGATAAATATTGCTTAATATTTCCATCCTAAAAATTATTTACACAAGTATCTTAGCCAAGTTTTATATCACAGACATCCAATATAACTGCCCCTATGAGCAGTCATTGCACGATATGTTTCATACAGTCTTCATAAAAGACCATTAATGTTGAACAGTGTGGAATGGCTTTTCCTAAGATTCCACCAGGACAATAAATATTAATAAAGCATCCTGTCTAGCCAGTCAGTCTGTTTATTCCATTTATATGTATTAATCCCAAGGTTATTAGGCATATCTGGTGTTTAATATGCACTCATCCTAATATAATTTTTTGCTTTAAATCCTGTAACCACCTATAAAGCCTCATAAATATTTAAAAGCATGCCAACAAACTCTGCTGTTCATCTCTGGCTCACATGAAGAGCAATATCCTGTGTGACCCATCCAGGCCTGCAGCGACGCCGTCTAATTCCTGCTCCTCTGCCAGACACCTCTTCTCTGGGCAGGAAGGTTGGTGCAGCAGGCCAGTGGGTCGATCTACCTCCGCTGGGGGGTGCTATGAAGGAGCCCTTTGAGATCAAAGTTTACGAAATTGATGACGTGGAACGCCTTCAGAGGCGCAAAGAAGGGTTGACAGAGGTAAGAAGACAGTATGTCAAGACAAGTTCATTATATGCTGTTTGTATGCTAATCACAGAATTCTGAAAGTGTTCTCAAAGTGTGTATCCAAGGTAGTGATCAATGAGATTATTTGCCAAGAAATGCTTAATCATGGGTTAAAAACCATTTTAAAAAAGATTTTAAAAATTGAATTTGGTTAAAAAAAAGTGTTAGCATTGGGCTAACAGGCTAGTAGAGGTAGGGCAATGGTATTTCCCCAATATATGACTTAATTTTTTTGTTTTATTCTTCGCAAAACAATCACACTATTGAATTTCAGTCCTTTTTACTTTAGTGTTCAGCATGTGGCACAGTCTAGAGTAATATCAGTTTTTCATTTATGCTAAACCTAATAGCATTAGACTCTAGCATGTGATTCTGATGTTTCTCTCACATCCAGTGACAAGTACAATTGTCAGGATTAAGTCTTATCTTTGTGACAATTTTTTATGTTGGATAATTGATTTTAGATTGAACTTATTGACAGGGATAACTACACTCAAAAAACGATTTTAGTTGTTTGCTCAGTTTAATTAAATTAAATAACAACACAAATCTTTAGAAGTTTTTACCCAGTTGTTATTTGCACTCAATTTTATTATGCTAAATGAAATCACATTTGTAAAATATTAAGTTAACTTAAACCATTTGTGTTGGGCCTGCACAAATCATTTACTTTGAAACTGGGCAGTGGATTTCTAATTCCCAGCATGCATGCATATGGATAGATCAGGAGAATAAATGTTGAAATTAAATGCTGTTTCATGTGTTTTTAGTAAAGGGAAAGACCTTTTAAAGTTTGTTGTTCAGTTATATTTGACATTTAAAAGACTTTAGTTTTGTTGATTTTTGAGGTTACCAGCATGGTGAAGTGTAGACCTTGTTGTTAAGCTATGGCTACATGAGCTGTGTGCTAACGTGCTAATGCCAAGTGAGGCAATTTTTACTTGATCACTGTATGTGTGTTGCAGATGGACAGAATATGTTAAGCATGTGATCAAGTGCTATGATGTCTTATGTTCCCATTAGATAAAAAAAAAGGTGACTAAAAACAAACAAACAAACCAGTCTGTACTGCAATGGTTGAATCAACAAGAGTGAATTATGTTCAGGAAACATTCACAGAACTTGTCAAATGAAATAGTTTTTTGATCTCATTAAATTAGCACGAATTTTAGTCATTTGTACAATTAACTTACTTTAAGTTTTTTTGAGTGTTGTAGCACAGAAAGAAGTGAGATTAGCTAAGGTCTTTCCAGAGAGAGCATGAGATGGTAAAAGAGATAGAAGAAGATAGAGCGTTGAGGAGAGGTCAGGGGTGCCTGTGATGAATGAGGTGTGGCTCCACAATCTGTGGCCCGCCTGATCGGTCTTTATAGCCCACTCCACACAGAGCCTCTATGGGTCATTAAGCTTTTCTCTGTGAGTTTCTAACCCTGATCACACAGGCAATTGTGTGGAGAAGACGAGAGGAAAAGACATTAACTCAATCGAATGACGCTTTGATTTATTTTCAATTAAGAAAAAATGATCTCAGCTCACATATTAGAGTCTGGCCGTTTGCTCATGAAGAATTAGGCTGTTCACCCTCTTGTTTTATGTGAATCTGTATGAGTATGGGTAGGAAGTTGTATAGCTACAAAGTTTATTAATGTTTTGTGAAATGAAATTCCATTGGCTGTGGTCATAACATAAAAAATGAGTTTTTCTTTATCTGTAATTGACAAACCTGAGATATTTGCAGATAAGAAATTGCATTTCCATTTACTTTCTACTGACCTGGTAGTGACACAATACACTTGATAGGAGGAGGGTAATCTGTACTGTAATTCAACCTTTCAGTGACAGGTTCCTATTGAACATGATCTTTTTTTTTTATCCCTGAAGCAAAGGTGCCTCTAGACGTCCAGCGAACACTCAGCCTGCATGCTAATTTTATTTTCAGCTTAGCCCTAATTAATCTGACCAAAGGGCTGAGGACCTAAATCCTCTGTACAGGTTACGAGCATTAAATCAATTCAGCTTAAGCCATTGCACTTTAAATCAGCCTTGAGCACGGCAACACATTGTCTAACAGGTGCTTGGAATAGGTGCAAGAGGTTTGTGGGTGACTGTAAGCAACTCACACTGCTGTTCCATACTTGTAGGGTTTGCAGTACTTTAACGCCCGTCTTAGGATGCTGGAGAAGAGGCAGCAGCAGATCAGGGAGTTAAGAGCCAAGCACGAGAAGCTGAAGAAGGAGCTAGAGGATGCCAAGACTCATCTCATGCTGGACCCCAGCAAATGGATGGGAGAATGTAAGTGTATTATTGTCTAATGTCAGGATTTTTCTAACTTTTTCCATTCAAATGAATATCAAATGATGAGCTTCATTTATGAAGGACACTCTTTTTAAAGTATTGGAGAATGTGTATTTTGTTGTATGACCAATACATGCTGGATAATATCCAGAATTAAATCCAGCATCAAATCTTGATTATATCCAGAATTATATTTTATTGGTACTGCTCTAAATCCAAAGCAAATAATGAAAAATATATTTACTTTAGATAGTTCATACAGTGTCTTTTTATTGTTTAAAAATTAGGACTGCCAATAGAATAAAATAAATGTGATTAATCTCATGATTTCTGACTTTAATTAGCTGATTTAACAAGTTCTCAAGGTAATGTGCTATTTTTCTGCTGATCCCCTTGTGGCCCCTTTGACCTCAGTTTGAAAACCTCTAATTTATGTGACACTGAAAATGATCAAGTATCACACAAAAATATTATACACATTTTTTTCGACTTAGCTTAGTGGCATACAGTAGTATACCTGCTACAAATTTCACAAGCTTTTAGCCAGAAGGACTTTCTTTTGCCATTTTTACTGTGACACTCTACCATGCATCAAGGTCAGAAATGATTAATTTTATCATGCATCTCACACAGCATAAGTTTCCCAGTAATGTGATGTAGACTAATGGCTCCCTTTATGACTTTAATTTAAGTGTTTGAACTTAGTGCCAAAGGATTTACAAGAAAATGCTGAGGTAATGGTGCATTCACAGAAATGTCTTGAGCATTGGCTACTTTGAATTGGTGCCTAAGACAATAATAGATCACATTGGCTTTCTAGAATATTCTCCATGAATGTAAACTGTGAAACAATTTGTTAAGCTTATGTAATTGTAATTCTCTTCACTTTTGCTGCCTTCAACGCTTAAACTTTAAGAGCTAACTCTGGACACAGACTGTGTCAATGACACAGTGCAATGTTTCATTGACAATGACTCGGTTTTATAATAATATTTCAGGATTTGTTGCGAATGCAATCATGTTATTAGTACTGTTTACTCTACTAATGAAATGAAAAATGAAAACTGCCAGCAGCAGAGCTCTGTATGTCTGTTTTATTCTGTGTTTGAATTACAACTATCGCAAAGCACCAATACAACAACCTTGATATTGCAAGGTATCTGTCTCCACAATTTTGCAAACAGTCTGTGGGAGAAATACCTCAGGATGTTATGGAATAATGTAGAGAAAACCGCAGGCACTTGGAGAGGGAGTGAATATGCGTGTTTGTGTGTGTTCTTCAATCAATAAGGTATTATTTTTCTCTTGTGCAATCACTACCTGCCCACTGGCCAGGTGATGTTTACCAGTCATGTGAGACTGCTGTCCTGGGTAAAGCTGTGATTTGGACTGTCATGCTGTATAAATCAGCCCCTCTTTAGAGCCTTGTAAAATAAGGATGGTGTTTCTGCAAGCCCATCTCCCACAACAAGCAACCATCACATGTAGAGATGATGAAAATGATAAAACTATCTATCTACTGTAGGTGTGTCAGTAGGGCTGCGTTGCACAGCTCCTATACTTACATCTTTATACAATAATGTGGATTCTACTGTATGTGTGCAATTATTTTAGAGATTGCTTGACTTTTATATTTATAAATTTTTGAATTAAGACTGTATTTAAATTATTACATTTAAATTATTATGCCAATGCCTGGCTCTCACTACAGGATTTTAAGCACCGATTTAGCCCTCCTGAGAAACGGAGCAAAAATCTTGTCGAGCACCGTGATCGGTCCCAGTGTTCGTCTCTGATTATCTGGTGATCTAATGTGAGGTGTTCACCGATGAACTTTGCACCTCCCAATCTGACCGAGAAACAAATTAGGGCCACCTCCGTCATATCAAACATGTTTGATATTTAGGATTTACATTCACAATAGCCATTGTGTGACCGAAAAATAGCTACTGTAATGGCTCCATTAGATAGTGGAGATGGAGTTGTGTAGTAACACGACTGTCTTGGTAATGTATCGAAAGCGTATCATATCCGTAAATACAAAGAGAAGCGCTGGAGTGAAATTACCATGTGATTACAGAATGCTGCTAGCACGCTAGCTAATGTAAACATCACTAAAATATCAATGACGATCTGCTGCTTGAGCTCACGTGAGGCCTTACTCTGGCACGATAATCTTAATAATACCTTAAAGTGTGTGATGCACCATGATGTTGAAATCTTGTAGTGTGTGCATGTTTAAGATTCGAAGGAAGATAATTTGCAAAGATTTTCCTGGCTTAAGTTTAAAAAAGAATACTCTGTTTACATTTATCACCCTTTTTCCATTAGTTGATGTGGACCCAGATCTGGACCAGGAGTCGCACGACTATCTGGAGGCTCTGGCTCAGGCCACAGGAGACCTGGAATTTTGTGTCAACCTATGCAAGTCTCGTGTGATGATGGAAACCTGCTTCGATATCGCTGTGCCCACGATCCCAGGACAAAGTGGACAACAGGAAATGGAGGTCTAGAGAAAACAAAAGAGGACATTGTTTGCAAAATAGCTGTTATGGCAAACACGTGTGTTTTTTCTGGGGTGGAGACTGTCCAACAAGTGAAGACATTGAATGAGCATGGTTAGAAACTCCCAGAAATGCTGAGTAACAAAGACTGAAAACAACAAGAGCAAGACCCTGTCCTGAGATCTTTGTTAAACTTCACCAGGAAGTGCCTTAAAACAAAAAAGATAAATAAAACAAAATCCCAAGTACTATGTTTTATGATTGGTGCTAGTATTGAGACCAACTTCCCCAAGTACACTTTTAAAAACAAAGTATTTTGCATTGCAATGCAGTGTATATTTTATTTATAAGAGCTACAGTGTGTAAAATATAGTTTTAAGTATTAAACACAATAAAAACTCCTGTGCTATTGCCTTTTCTAATATCTAAATGACCACAATTAGAAATCTTGGACTTTTTTCTGCAACATAATGCAACACAAAGCTTGCCCCTGACAGATGTGATGTCACTTGATTGGAAAAAGATGCTGAAGCAGTGGCACTGTACAGTTACTGCATACTGACTGGCTCTCTGATACAGATCTACTACTTTACCTGATTGGTGCAGCTGGTGGCAAATCATAAATTAGAGCTTGTCTCAAACACTTCTCAGGACATCAAACCGAAGTGAGTTTGTTCTTATGAATTTCAGTGTGTGCTGTATGCGTCATACTGTAACGTATGCATGTGTCTGTTCTTCTCTGATCATGCAACATCCAGCGTTAAGCTGGTTTGTTTTAACGTAAACAAATTCAGTCTATCTACCTGAACTTCAAAAGATTATGCCTTTCTTCACTGAAAATGAATATGTTCAAATATACAAGCAGCTTTCATCTGTTGACAATATCACAGCACAGGACCTTCTCCTCACTGTGTCCCGTGATTTATCTTCAGCCTCTAATGTTTGAGGATTTTTGTTTGTCATGTTAATCCTTAAAGTGTCTCTGGAGAGAAGTGTGACTGCTGTTTCTCATAAAGAAACAAATAGAAGAGATTATTGGGATTTGCAAGGGTTTGAAGTAGAAAATGTGGCTATTTTTTTAAATCTTAAAATTCTTTCTTTGTTTATGTTGTTGAATGATTCTTTATTTAAAGAGAGGAAAAAGACTCAGGCTTTTTTTCTTCAAGTTGCTGCATGATATTTTCTATTTGGTTTTTGTAAAAGTTATTTAATTTTTTCCCTCTTTGTTAGTCTGTGATTTCTACTATTAATTTAAAGTTAAGCAGATTTGCCAAGCATTTAGACTTTTTCAATGTCTCTGACATGTTATCAGTGTTCCTGCTTTGTATTGTACAGTTTTTTATCCTTTTTAAAAACCATGTAAAGACTCCTAAGTTTGCATTAACATAAAGTTATGATTAAAAAGAATGTTTCCTCTTTATAATTCTTTGTGTGGATATTTCATTTAACAGACCATTACGAATTCTTCTGTTATATAGGAAAAAAAAGTAATATAAATAAAATAAAAATGTTTTGTGCGTAAATAAATGCACAACTGAATGAATTTCATATTTCTTTTTTTCAACAAAGTACAAGACCACTTTTAAAAAATAACATATTTGAGTTTTATATTCTTATTTATAATAAGAAATGTGGCTTGTCCACCAAATGAGCTTTTTTGAATGATTTTTCAAGGATCATGTGACACTGGAGTAATGATGAATTCAGCCAATACATGAATAAATATATTAAAAAAGAAAAGTTGTACAACTGATTTTACTGTATTTTTAGCTTACACAGACATTTTAAACAGTAGTGTAGAATATAATAAGCAGTACAAGTTACTAACCATATGAACAAGATCATATTTCACATGTGCAGGAGTCTGTGTAAAGTAATGGCGACTTGACATTAAGGCAATCGTCCACTGTGGACTTGTTACATTTTTACTGGTCACAATAGGGCTGATGAAAAGAGGGTCCAGCACAGATGGCTGGAGCCAAAACAAATTTGAGAATTTAATCATACCATAGATTGATCATCATAGGTTTTCAGCTTTATTAATGATGGTTTACTGAGCTGCAAATGGCCCAACAGGGTAAAAACCACTGAGTGATTCCATTGGTGGCTTATTCCACCTGCTCTGTCCTGTTCTCCTCAGCAGATGGTCTCATCAAATGGATGGAGCTGTTTTAATCAGTCTCTCTGAAGACATCTAATCGTTTATGTCATAATGTGTCACTGAGAGTCACCAAGTGACCCTGGCAAATTTGCTGACTAGAAGTACACCAAATCTGTTCCCACAGAAAAGCCTGCAAAACTTGATCAACTGTAATTCCTAAAGTTCTGCACATCCCCCGATTTTTGGTCTTCAATGAAAACCTTTGATTGCGTCTCATTCTGTATCTGTCTTCCTCTGTTCATTACATACATGGATGGGGGAGGGCAGGTTCAAAAGCAGACAGTCCAACCCCCAGGCTTTGAATGTGATTGAGTCCTCCGTCACCCTGTGAATATGTGCAACAGAAACGGATAAAATGGAGGTGGAGTATGTGGTATTTCAATTTTCAGTTTCAATCTTCTTGCATTTATATTGAAAAATACAATAGAGAGAAAAATGCATGAATAATTTTATAAGGTTGAAGCATTAGGCAAATATCAGTGTGTATATGTGAAATAAGTGGTTTTGTTTAGCTTTTTAATGTTGCTTATATTTCATGAAAAAGGTACATGCATTTACTTTTGTTATGCCTGAATACTTGTTCTAAACACACTGCTTTCTATGATGTTTGAGTGACGCCTTGATTGGGGAGCTGAAGCAGTGAACCAAGCAATGGGAAGTCATTTGCTATGAACAAGGCTTATTTCCTGCAATGACGGGTCCAAACTGTGAGTATACATTGGTGAATACAGTGTGATTGGCACATAGTAGTGACAGGGTGATGTATCTTTCTTTTACTGGCACATTGAAATGTAAGGGTGAATAGTAGCAGGGTTAATTGCTCCTTGTTGTGAGGAGCCAATGTGCCGCCTGTCACACCTATTGCATTAATCCCATCAGAGGCAGCGTATGCCCATCAAATACATGGCAACGGTTGCTGTGGCTCCCATTTGCGAGTATAGCCTTGCATAGCCTACGGTAATAGTTTTCAAATTCATTTTTAGTTGCTGTGTAGACTGCTAGGATATTTTCCTTCTTCGTACATGTACACCACTTTTTGAAAAGAACAGACATTTTGGGCTGCCAGCTATATTGAGTGAAATGGGTTACTTTAGCAGCATTTTCAACAGAACAATATTGTACAAACAAGCACTCAAAAAATCCCACAGCCAGAAAGGTAGAAAACACACATTTAAATCATAGAAAGCTGTTTATGCCTTTACAGTTTGAAAGATATTTTCTCATCCCGGGAGAGGAGACTATATATCATTTTTACTGTTTGTTATGCCTTGCGAGCTCAGATGAAATGGGGTTTATTGACTCATTTCAGAGCAAATTAGCCTCTGCTCTGAAGATAGCCTGGAGCTATCTATTTTTTCCCCATCCTCAAACTGAGTATTTGTGCAGATTCGCTCCATCTTAATTAAACTTTGTCATATGACCTCTACTAAAGTGTTTGTGTCAATTAGCTGTCAGCTGCTTTAATGGCACAGTTCATGCAGGTCAGGATCAGTATATATTTCAGCAAATAGCAACAAGCTTGTACTAGTTTAATGTAAAAACAAGCAACAGGCAAGTATGCCAGCAAACAATTTAAGACAATATTTCCGAATTTTTTTTTTTATCTTACATACCCTTATAAGCCTTCAGTAGGGGTTCTGGCTTTTGAAGGGATTTTTAATAATGTTGTCAATTTAATATATGCAGTATAGAAAGCAGACAGTATAGGAAGCAGAAACACTGATTTCCCTGCCTGTTTCTTTAAATGCAAATGAGCTTTTGTGCCCGGCCTCCTTTTCTAAAAAAGAGCTGCGCCATTAAAGCTTGCACCTGTTGGTTCAGTTATTGTTTATTGCACTGAAATCATGCATTTTAAATCTGATGTATGGGATCCTGAATGGATACATCCAAAGCACATGGACAAAAAAGTGTTTGTCATGTAAGTACTACACTAAGTTTAAATTCACACACGATGTTTACGTTAATACACGAGTTACAAAAACAGTAGGTTATGCATGTGAATGTAAACAGCTGAGAAAGAAATCGTATCGTATGTCTATGTTAGAACTGTGTTGCAGCGCTAATATACAGTTTGCATGAAATATCAACTTTAAATAAATTAAAACTGAACCATTCTTACATTTCTTTGACAATTATTTAAGTAATTGAATCATATTAAAGTAAAAAAGAAATAGCAAATATGTTATTTGAGCGCAGGAGCTGTTTCAGCTTCACTAACATCTGTGTTAAAATCAAGAATCAATCTGAAGGCTTTCATTTGCGCATGCACCAATTGTGATGATTGTACCTGTACACAATGAAGCACAGCAGACCCAGGCTGAGAGCACTTATTCTTGTCTCCTGTCAGTGTTGCTAATCTACATCCAATTCCCTTGCTAGCTCACCTCTGACCTTTGTGTGTACTTTGGGGGCATGTCTTGTATATTTGTGCCATTTTAGTAGCACACAGTGGATCTTCTGTTTTATCTCTTCACCCTTTCCCTTCACAATTCTGTATTTCCATGAATATGGATGGCATTTGAGTCTAGCTCATGTCATTAATGTGTCAGGCGTGTGTGTAAATCACATAGCCGTAAAACACAGTACTTTGATAAGCATTGTACATGGCACCGGTTTGATTAAAAAGCCTAGGTCATTAAAAAGCACACGAGGTCTGAAACTAAATAAGGCTTAAACCTTGTTGTGGCTGTAAAGCTGTGAGCCATATTCATTGCTGCTTTTGTGTGATTGGGTGGGGATGTTGCTTTAATTACTTGCCTGCAATTATTGTTTGATTTGGGTTTGAATGAACTTGTCCAATCAAGTTTTTTTTTCTTACATGGAGGTCCACTGATTGCCTTCATGATTTGGTCTTAATGTGTGGCATTAATTGAATTGTAACTGAATTTTGTTGCTTTTGCTGATCAGCATTATCTTTACAGATTGTCCTTTTCTTAATAACAAGGTCTAGCGGTTACAGATTGATACATTGCAGTTTATTAGATTTTTATTATTACTGAAAAAACTGAATTTGTGTTTTCAGATGAATTTTAAAAACTGAACCACCAGTAAATATAAAACCACCAGAACTGACATACTGAAATCTCTTCTTTCTGTGAAAGCTAACATTTATTAAATAGTATACGTGTGCATGCACTGGTTTACTTTATCCTTTTCTATAAAATGAGGATAGGCTTTTGAGTTTGCGGTTTTAAATCTGTGGATGATTCCCACATTGGAGGCATTTCTTGTTCCAGCCCATTTACCATGATAATGTCTTTCGTATTGGAATGGAAAAAGCTGCTCTCACATTGAAGCCCACTGGGGTCCTCGAGAAATAAACATGCTTGGACAGACACAGAGGAAGAAAATCCCTCAAATGGCTCTTGGGATCCTCAAGGTGGAAAATGTGGCTCCATCTGAAAGAGAACAAGGTCAAATCTGAATGTTCAAATTCCTGCAATTTCAGCCCCAAGTTCATTCGTAGCTCTTTTATGTTGTATCCTCTTTCATTATTCATTCTTCATTTTATTTTTCATTCAGAATTTAGTTTTTGTTTTGTATTTTTTTAAATGTTCTTAATAAGGACATAACCTGTGTGCATTTAAAAAAAACAACCAAAAAAAAAAAAGTGTAAAATTCTGCAGCAGTTAAAGCTTTGTAAAATCAAGGCCCAATTTCTGTGCCTTAGGTCAAATGTGTAGACAGACTTCTGCCTCAGATATCAAACAGAGCCATGGATCTGAGGAATCTGCAAGGCCTGTCACCATCCAGGGGTCCTAAGTATCACAGCCTCCTAAACCCAGGCATGAGTAGAAAAAAGATGGATTGTATGGTTTTAAAAAGCCGCCCGATGTCTCTTCAATCCCAAAGTTCAAATGAACTTTCTCTGCAGGGGGTCTTTGGAGACATTCATAAAGCATTTCTGTTTCCAGAAAAGCGGCTTTGTTTCTGTTCAAAGACCTTGAAAGCATGTTATATTTATAAGACATAGCGGATTGAAATGAAGGCTAAACTGTGACAGGAAAAGGACCGAGGACAATGTGGGAAGCGGCAAGTGCCATTTCCTTCCTAGTTTCTTTTATTCTCTTGCTGACCTCCTTGGCAATTACATGACCTCTTTTACACATTGGAGTGCATAAAACCACTTTTCTTTACTATTCTTTCATCTGAAAGAATTGGCTGCCTAGTCTCAAAACCTTCAGGACATTCATTACAGTGACCTACAGTCTGAAGTGCCTTTTCCCTGGCAAGTCATGTTGTATTCTTGAATTCATTCTGACAATTTTCTAACACACAAAGCTTGTCATATTTGGAGTCATCTGGTGCTACTCAGTTATTCATTAACAAATTCATAACTTATAAAGAAATGTTACAATACGCAGTAACTCCAACAACTTAAGTAGCATGTCATGATTTCAATATTCAATACAAGTAGTAATAGAGACTATCAAGCTTAAATTATCAAGTCAATTTACCCGTTTAACTTACACAAGCAGTTGTTACTGTACAAGTAACAACTAACAATAAATTATAAAGGAAAATGTTTTTATTTGTATCTATCATAATTTTTTTATGATTTTTCATATTTACATGGAATTATACAGAAACTAAAATCAATATAAAATGTTTTATTAAAAATAATAATTTTTAATTTTATATAATTGGAACAGTAATTAAGGCCTTCATTTAATGTGTTGAATTGAGTCTCATAGAACAGCAGATATTTTTTTTTTATCCCTTTTTAATTAACATTCAGTTTACTGGCCAGCAGCTGGTTTTGAGCTTTCTGTAAGCAGAAATTCTGAGTATCGATTATAGCTACAGTAGGTCAACGGATTGAACTGGATAATTTAAATCATGATTGTTGTTTATTATTTTTATTATTAGCCCGACAGGCATTAAGATGTTTATGATCCCAGCCAGACACAGTTGAAATAATTTTTTTTCTCATACTAATGACACATGCACTGTTTAGTGTGGAACTGACTGCAGTCTTGGTACCGTCTTCTGGTACAGCAGGAAAATCGATAAGGTTTTGCTGTTCCGAGTGCTGCTCTGAATAACAAGAAGCTATTTTTGATTTGAACCTGTACATCATTGCTGACTTTGAAGGAGCAAGACCCAAAATGACACGAGGGCGAGTAAATATATGCTCAGAAATGACAGTTTTAAGAACCAGTTGTGACTTCTGATACTGTAGGTGTAGTGTCACTCAGTCCCCTTCACGCTCGGGCTGTCTCGACACCGTATTGATTTGGGGACTCCTCTTAAGTCATCATTATCCACGGTAAATGCCTCGGTCACTGGGTGCATCTTGCAGTGAAGCCGTGAGTGATATTTGACCTTACTTTGCCAAATGGATTTGTGCTAAGAAACTTTAGTCCAATTCTATGTTACCAATCTTCTTGACATCAAGCCCGAGAAGCATTTATTCTAATCTTCATGTTGTCAGGCCCAGCAACTGGACCCTAAACAATGTGTAAATGCTCCTGCACCTGCATTGATTCTGTCTTACTTGTGTGACCCAAACAGCTCCAGATTTGCTTGTTTTGAGTCTGTATTGCCTCAGAAGATGCCCTAACAGGCACAAAGGAGCTGTGACTGAGAAGATAAGGCAACCATTACCCGCCACGTTCCACTGAGCCATGAGGCTTTTGCATTCAGGACACGGCTGGCCATCCATCCAAGCGTCCTTTTCGCCTGATGTTGTGCTGAAATAGATTCCCCTGTCTCCATCCCCCTGCACCTCAATTATCCACTGCAAGGAGGATTGTGCCGATGAAAAGAGAGAAGAGAGAAAAGCGGAGAGTTTTCATACACACTGAAAGATTCAGCTGCCGCCTTCAGCTCCGATCAATCCTGGCTGCTCTCCATGTCTCCCAGACAGCATGTTCTCACATAGGGCAGGCCTGTCAATTGCCAAGACAGCTTTAGTGAGGGTTGCATTTGCTGCCCAACTGTAGCATGAGCAAACGGCTTGAAGAGCAAAGGAGAAATAATTTATGAAACAGTGAAAGTCTCTCGGCATTAAAAACAATGAGAGCCTACGTATAGCTGCCCCATAAAGTGCCTTTTTTGTTAAAAAAATGTTAGAGGAACATTTTCATAGTGAAAGTGATGAACTGTTTTTTTTAAAAGTATGAACTTGAGGCAAACTGACTTCATATGTTTATTCAAAATTACTTGTAGTTTTACAAGCCTTCTAAGAAAAGTTAAAGCATGTTTCAGGTATTGCTTGGTTTGCTATTTTGTTTTTAATGCAATGACATTTTTCTGTGTCACTTAAGTGCACAAATACACTTTGAAGCCACTCTATTTCATTGGTGACATAAAGTACATTACATAAAGGGCAGCCAGAGTCAGAATAACTTGATTTGGGGAGAAATAAAAATTTTCTGATTTACGTTATGACCATGCAAAAAAATGCTTTGTTCCAAGATGATACATTACTGGCAATATGAAATCTATATGCTAGCAAAATGTAATATACTGTATTTTAGCTCCTGGGTTGGTGTGAGGGCATTTGTTTTTAAAGCAGGTCATGACGTCACATCAACTGCAGCAGTACTGGACTCCCAAATACTGCACTCTACAACACAGTGTGCAGTGATACAAGCTCACACAGTCTCAATCTTTTGTCTTTATGCACCGTCAGTTCATATAAAGCAGGGGCATTTTTGATGCACGGCAAGTTTAAGAGTCAGCGAATTATGAATGACATGTACAGAAAGAGCTGATTGTTTTTTTTGTCATATTTCTTTCTAAGTGTATATTTTAGAAAAGCATGCAGTTTGCAGTGAATGTTTAGTTCAAGCCTAAATAGTGCATTCAGAAGTTTAGTTCTGGAATTTAAATTGAGGTACTTGTAATCTACTGAAAGAAAAATACACTGTGTAGTTTTTTTTATTGTTTAATTGAAATGTACCAATAGTTGTGCAAAAAACATATTTGTCTTACTGTTTTTTTTAATGTAAAAGACATGTTAGATAATATTGATACCCTAATGACCTTAATATAAATGTGAATTTATTATGTATACATTTCATTTCCAATAACTTTTTTCTTATTTTATAGACTATGATAGACATGTTACTTCTCAGAATGCTTTATTTGACCCCTAAAATCCTTTTTTGCTGCAAATCACATATTTTGTAGTCTCATTGGCCAAATGTCTAATGCATATAGCACACTTATCTGGAAACACTTCTGGGGCCTCATTTATAAAGCATGTGTACTTTCCTTAGGAGTTGAGGGCTGAAACCATTTATTTGCGCTTTAAGTTTATCATTTGCAATTCATAGATTTTACATCTGAAAGAGAGGCGTACACGCGTTTTCTGTTCGTATTTTTATTTTATGATTCACAGAACACGTATCTGTGAAATGATCGTAAGATCAATTTTAGCATTAGTAATTTAGTTTTTTGCACAACATTTTATGAATGAGGCACTGGAGTTTTGAAGTCAGATTGGTTCAGTTTTACGGAATTTCTGGGAGATGTGTGTGTAATGTTCTTTAACATTCCGCCCGGCAATGAAAGAAGAAGAATTCTTCTCTTAAGAAAGAATAAAGCCATCATGCTTACAGCTGTGACAACGAGCAGTTAAAAGGATCAACTAATGCTGGATATTTAAAAGAAGGTGAAATATTTAAAATTTGCGGCTTAGAAGTTTTACACACTGTTATTGTGGCGACATTTCCATGCTCTGAAACGTGACACTGAATGAAAATTGGCTGTTTTAACAAACGGCCAGACATATTCAATTGTCAGTCTGAAGGTTTGGCTACATATTTTGTGGCACTAATTATTATATTCAGGGTTGAATGACTTTAATTCGTTTAGTCTGTGAATGTACGCATGGATCACATTTAGGTTTCAGGGGGAGGCATGCATGTGTCGTGGTCAATACGACACTGGTCATTTAGCTCAAGAACTCAAGTTAAATTAAGTTGACACACTGACTCTTTGAGGATAGGAAGAGGTTAATAGTACGTGATGGCTGGTGTAAGTTACTGCCGCTTTCTATTGTCACTCGGGGCATGTTTCATTATGTTTTTAATTCCACACGATTAGACACTATTTATGATAAGACTGAATATGAATTGTGATTGTGTTTTGACCATGTTAAGGCTTTTGGTCCTTGAAACCCCTCATTATGTTCCACTGATGTGGATCTGGATCTCACCTACTGTATGATTACTCATTAGAATAACACATAACATATTCTTAAATCCTTATTAAGGAACTCAGCCCACTTTAACTAAACCAGCAGTTAACTGAAGATAAGCTTTTGTTCATATAAAAACTTCTTTACACTAATTGAAAGAGCACATGAATGTATGCTGTTTTATATTGTGGAGTGGACTTGAGTCCAGAGCAGTCTGATGTAATGATAATGACAAGAGGAGTAATTGGATAGCAGAATCTAATCAAGGCCTATTTCTATAAACTATTGCAGCGTGTGTATGAAAAAATCTGACCCCTGGGTTAAACAGAAATGCCAATATCTATTCTCATGCAAGTCTCTTCAAAGCCAGTGATTGGAAATATGATTTACCACTGATTAATTCAGTATAATGGTGTTACGAGATAATCAGCATCTGTCCAGGATCAGGTATGTTTAATTATTTTATTAACATGGTGTTTTCTTAATGCCAACATTACACAGGACAGGTAAAGTATTTCTCACTTTTACTTGTAGTATAATATGTCCAAAGGATCTTGTTCATTTTACAATAATATGAAATATTCTGCATGTTTTCATACTGAACATGTCTTGTATTCCCGGCAAGGTTAATTTGGAGTAATTAATTCACCTCTCAGTGAAACAGATCATGTAGTCTATAGACAGTAATGAGGTTAGGTTCTGCTGATTGCTGCTGGCTGGAGCTGTGTGCTAATTGCATTGCACCATCCGGCTGTGTTTCCTCTGTCTCCGCTGACAGTAAACTGAATACATCACTATGAAGTCTAACTGTTTACAGAAACAGTTTAAAATTGTTTATCATCTTATGATTTCTGAAATAATAATTAGTGCTGTTAAAGTTAATTAAATAAAGGAGAACATTGTCAGAACTTTTGTAGGATAATTTTACGGTTTTATTTCTAAAGTTACTTTACAGAGTTTTTGTAGTATATACTTTTAATTTATTTATTTTACTTTTCATCCCATAGAGTCTCTTAACTAGTTGATTATTAGCATGCATGTACGCATATAGGGATTTATTTAAGGGTTAGTTCACCCACACATTCTGTCGTTATTACTCACCCTCATGTCGTTCCAAACCCATAACCCACCTTCGGAACACAAATTAAGATATTTTTGATGAAATCACAGAGCCAGCTGACTCTCCATAGACAGCAGTACAATTAAAACGATCCCAGATCCATAAAAGTAGTAAACGCATCAGTTTTGCAATGCTACGAGAATACACTTTTCTTTTGCGCAAAGAAAAAAATATATAATAATTTATTCAACTATTTTCTTCCCTTACTTACGTCTTCCGCCAACATTCCGAGTGTTTTCTTTGCGCAAAAAAAGTATTCTTGTAGCAGCGCAAAGCTGAAGTTGAGCCACTGATGTCACATGGACTGTTTTACCATTGTTTTTACTATACATCTGGGATCATTTCAGTTGTATTGCTGTCTATTGAGGGTCAGATAGTTTTTAGAATATATGGAAAATATCTTATTTTGTGTTCTGACTGAATGATGAACGGAGGTCTTATGGGTTTGGAATGACATGTGGGTGAGTAATTGAAAACAGAATATTCATTTTGGGGTGAACTAACCCTTTAATAGTTGAGCATTATATTAATACCTTACTCTACATCCCTAATCCTACCCTACCTTACTAAATATTAATAAGCAGAAAATTTGGAAATTATTGAGAGGAAAGTTGTTAATAATAGTGAATTAGTTTTCCCTGTTCTAAAGTATTACCGTACATATTTTTTACTACCTTTACTTGTATGGCCTCGTAATTTAATGAATCAACACAGTTTCTATTCTCATGGTTGTTCTTATAGTTCTTTGTCTTAAATATGTATTATATAATTTCTGCACCACTAGTGGCACGAAACAAAATTGAAAAAATAATCACAGTTTTATATAACAATAACCTGTGTTACATTTCTTGGATTCGCAGGCAATTTCACACCAAATTTACTCTGCACAAACAAACAGATTGCAATTGAACACAATCACACTCTTCATCTTTAACAGGATGAGCTCCAGTGCTGAATTACTACTGCAATATATTGGGTTATCTGGTCTTGGATCTCTGTCTATTGATTTGTATTAGTGTAAATCCTAAAAGACCTTATCGTTTTCAGTTCATAATTGTAAAAGAATCGAGAAATAAAGCTAAATATATTCTCCATTCTGACAAACTTAATGGTAGGCATTATTTGTTTAACTATTTTTGACCTCACTCTTTGTGAATGTTTCTTTAAAAAAGACTTTAAAGAAGTCAACTTATAACACACAATAGGGAAAATTACAAAAGGAACTGTATGAAAATAAAGTGCAAACCGAATCCAGCTAATTCTCAAACATAAATAAATCAAGGCATTAACATCAAACACAATTACAAAGCATCTCATTTGTATGTAAGAGAGATCTGTCTCTAGGAACAATAACAAATCCTGTTTAAGAACCTGCATATGGACCTAACAGGGGAACGCGTTTATTTATTGTTTTTCTTTTATATTAAAATGCCAGATTATTGTTTTGTCTCTGGTATTGTTATGGATTTGCCAGACTCTAACCCGTATTTCTAATCAGCACCACCTGCACCTCATCATCACTGCAATCACCAGCCCCATAAAACCACACACCACCTCTCAGTCAGTGTCCGGGCTCGTTTGTACGAATCCTGTTAAAAAACGAAAGTCGCTATTTCTCTGCCCTGACAAAAGGAAATTATCCGCATCCAAGATACTCACCTCTTAAGACCCGTCATCTCTGTTCATTCATTGCTGTGCAAAATAAATAACATTCTGTTTTCACTTCCTCTTGTGTAGAGTCTGCTTTCCTAACAGGTATTCAGCTGGCATTTATGTATGCCTTTGAAGGTCATTTATCTTTTTAGCACACAAAGGCAGTAAACAATCACACTGTTTAAGAGGCAGAATAAATTATTAATACAAGGATTTTGTCAGGAAGTCACAGCAAACGTGATTTAAGAAGTAAATGATTGCTGAAAAATAGTTTGAGAAGGATTATAATGTACACTCAGTTAAGTCTTAAAGTTAACTTTTAGATTTTAAAACCACACACATCTGTTACGTAAAATTGAAACGCCATGTATCCTGCTTTATAGCTTGATGTAATACACTGTAATGCATCTAAAAGAGTTTGTCTGCTCAATTTCAGAATCCAATTAACTGTTCTTGTTACAATAATTTACATAATTAGTATCTGGAAGCTTTGAGACAGAGGATAATACATGATCTTCGTTTGCTAGGAGGCAGTAATTAACAGTTGTGCTCTTTTAAATAGTTTAAAGGCCTATGTATGCATTTATCTTTTGAATATTCATGAATCAGTCAATGACTCAGGGACTGTAAACTCACACATTCACTCAGTTTGCTTGATATACCATTTGAATTATATATATATATACCTATATCTTTAAAATTCTGCAGTAGGGATCGTAAGGATTTTAACCACTTGCATTACATTACAGCAGTCCACAGACTTTGCAATACCAGCAGTCACACTGTTTGTGTTTAACAGCATCAGTAATCTGGATTGATTGCTGTAAACACCTGGTACAGCACGGTAGGGTGTGTGCGCATGCTGTAAATTCACTTAAGGCTATACAATGTTGTGTTTAGTTTGTAGCATCAGTAGTTTTATGGCAACACTTCAAATGGCAGGCAATATCACTCTCAGGAGACGTATTACATTGAGTTTATGATCAGGGTGTGTTTGGAGAAGTATATTTAGGGCATATTGACATTCAGATGCTGTATAAAGCTGTCATGTGCAGCCGTGTTTGAGCTGAGGGGAATGCTGAATTTATTTGATAGGACTCCTGGAGTCTTCACGGGTTCATAAAGTGTGTGAAAAATCTGAGCACCTTCACTATAAGCGCTTGATCCTGAAAGTGTTCAGATTGTAAATACAGTTTAATAACTTAAACTCACAACACAAAACGTTATGTGAAGGCATTTGTGTCTTCTTTTAAGCTTGAAAGAAATCCAGTCTTGTTGCAATTGAAATAAAATGAGCCACTAGTACATTCTTAAATGTATTATATTACCGATTCATTGTCTTCAAGAGTTCTTTGAAAATGAAAAGGCCTTCACCTTTGCAGTTTTGTCCCAAGTTTTATTTTACCTTGATGGTGGAAAGTTCAGGAAAGTGATTTTCTGTCTCTTTGTGTTAGTGCTATCATGAGTACTGGTCCTGAGGACAGTTGAGATTGAAAGGAAAGTGAATGGAGAGAGAAAGGGAAACGGCAGAAAAGCATTACACAGAATAGATAAGAATATGTAAGCATGTCTAATTAATTCTGAGAAAACTGCATGACAAGAATGAATGTAAAATGAGCAGTGAAATTTAGAAACAAGAAAAAGGTTGGAAGTTGTGAGAGATTTGAGGCAGAAGTTGTGAGAGATGAATCAAATTCCCACTCCAAACAACAGCCCATGGCGGGATCTGCTGCTGGAAACATCCAGAGGTGTTAGTGAGTGTCACGTCCCAGGTCTGAGTGATGTGAGCTGATGTCCCTGTCTTGTAGAAGTACTGCATGAGTAATGGGGTGTGCAGTTTCCCCCTTGCAGCAGTAAAAGGAAATGGCAGACCAATTCCACTCTAAACACTTTAGTTTAGCCGCCTTCTGCAATTACATTCGTCTGAATTAGATATTAGCAAGGAAATAGGCTGAGAAAATATACACATCACACTCAGCCATTTAAATACCAATTAGGCTGTTTGCAAGTAAAGCTAGTTTACAATCACTAGTCGCAACAAGCACCAACTTTGAGCAGATGGATTACTGTTAGATGTATTAGAGAACAGAAAATAGCATATGGATGCTTGCATTATTTAAATTAGTTTCACAAATTAATCAAATGGAGCTGTATTTCCTGTGCTAAATAAATGAAATGAATTGCTCTGCTATTAATACCATCATAATTAAATAGATAGCAAGATAAAATACTGTATGCATCTCTTGCTTAATATTATCGATAAATATATTTTGTCAAACAATATGATCCATAATAAATGATCATAAACATTTTTTTTTTCACCCCTTTATTTATCTCCAGGATTTGGATGTTCCTGTAAAAGGCCACAGAAGCAAGTCCACATTCATTTCAGTCTGTCATAACACCATGGGTTTGTTCAGCTCAACAGCCTCCTGCTGGGACTGCAGATTCCCCGCAGTTGCGGATATTTGCCACAGAATGACACACTGACAAAGTGAAGACACAGATACTCATACTTGTGAACTGCTTGCTTCTGATGAATTTCATTTCAATCCTGCTCCTCCTCGAGAGTGCTTTACTCCACAAGTTACATTGAGATCTTATTCCTGACTGGTTCAGGGTTGGAGAATGGAAGGGATGAGATGCAAGCATTTCAGTTGCAATTTTCACACCGAATTATGTTAATGTGTTGTGCCCGTGTCTCTGTGAGCGGGGCTGATGGAGCTATGTCCTTGAAGTAGGGTCTGCCGGGACACATAGAGGGCTAGAACAGACGTGACACGTTGTGCATACTTTACCCAAGGGACTGCAACCTCCAGCTACAGACAATCTGTAAACATGAGGGTTATTTTCATGCACAACCTAGGAGGGAGTCTGATGAGACCTGGTCAAAAAGCCAAGGAAATGTGCTCGGAAATGTGCAATAGTAGTATTTTATAGAAGTATAAATACATAAATTATAAATTGTATTTCATATTTTATATAACATTTTATTTCTGCCAATTTTCTTAATTTTCTAAATATACACTCTGTGACCCAGTGATGTCTTGAGAGAAACTGTCTTAACCAATTCAAAGCAAAACAGCCTCTTCAATACATGTCAGAACCAAGGCTCTTGTATTTCTTCCCACCTGAAAGATCCATTACCATAGACGTAGAGAAATAACTCATTCAGCAAGAAAAATCACTATCCCTCCTCCCTGTAAGGGACTGGCAGTGGCATTTATCATTTGAGCTCAATGTATTTGTCTTTCAGCAGGCAATTAGAGAAATCTCTCATATAGACATTCTTAGTACTTATTTTTCATTCTTTAATGGAGCTTCTCCTGAGTGAGACCATCTCCCTTAGTAGCAGGTAATTAGAAAAACTGTTTTCACTAATTACCATAGATTGTTTTTCTCAATACCAAACTCATGCAGTGTTATACTACTGAAGACGTCCATTAATATTTCACAGATATGAGAATATCACAAACGTAGATCATATAAAAAAAAGATCATGTCAAAATGATATCTCACACCACCCCACCACCACCAACCACTTGAGTCCAACATGGATTGGTCACAAAAAAATCTGGACATATCACTGATTACCAGCCAGAAAAAGCCACTGAAATCAGTTACTGGCACTGAAACCCAGCCGCTGACAGTTATAGCTAGTAAAACTTGCACAGTAAAAGCTGTAACAACGAAAATAAGACTAAATTGTGACATATCTGAAAGGCTTTTAACATTTACAGCTGCCGCAAAAGCCAAACTATAAATGGCTAAAATGCATCATAAATTATCTGAGTGAGGAAAAACACTATTACGAATTTGAAACACAGGCAATACAACCATAGACCAGTAATGCTCCACTTGATTTGTATAACATTGTTCACCTTTGTTTATATGAGAGAGAATTAGCCAACATGCAGTAAAGTCCGTCATTCGCAAAGTTCTTCTCTTGCTGCGGGGCATGTAGTAGATGCATTTTAACTAGCATGTACCAATTAGAATAAACAGGCTGGCAGGCTGTGAACAGTGTCTTGGCTCATACACTCACATATGACAGTGAGTTAGAAATCGGCATGAAATGCCAAACCCAGGAGCTCACACTTTATGAAAGGTCAAGGCCATGAAAGAACAACTCCAAAGTACTGTACTGCGGAAATAAATTTACCTGATAAAACTTTTTGCTCTATTTCCAACCTCAATCAGACAAAACCTGCATATTTGGATACTGGATAATTAATTATGCATGCTCATTTCCCTTCTCTTTAATATTTAATAATGAATATTTAGTGAGAGTTAATCTGAAAAACATTAGCATTTTTAAATATCGTCTTAAATTAATATTCTTTAATCATACGGTAAGGTTCTGATGCCTAAATTCACTTGATCAGTTTCTGTGTTTAGTGTTCTTTTGTTCATTTTTTGACTAAATATTATTTTACAGTTGCCCATTTATTGGTTAAGTAACGAATAATTGACGTTGATCAGATGATATATTTCAAGGGATTCGTCCAATTTTTCTACTTATATCGCTATTGTGAGTAGGATTATTTCTTCCGCATCTCATCCAACAACTCTTTTGCTCGTTCCAAAACGTCATTTTAAAGCTGGCAACGAAGGCTTGAGCCGTTGATAGCAGACTAATGCAGT
>JAUCMT010000048.1:10139526-10153366 GCA_032357475.1 Enteromius thamalakanensis
TTTTTTTGTTTTTTTTTTTTTTTTTTTTTTTTTTTTTTCACGAGTTCGCGTTTCCTCATGGTATAAAGAATAAATAGCAAATTTGACGCGCTGTCTGGGGAGCGAGCCGGCAGCTGCAGAGAACGCAGACTCCAAACTAGTGATGTCTGGTTCGCGAACGAATCGTTCTATTTAACCGATAGATTCTATCTATCTTCTTACTAAACCGGTCGATCCGGTTCATCAAATCGAACTGATTCGTTTGAAACGGTTCGTGTCTCAAGTATAAGCACTAATCCACAAATTACTTGTTTGTACAGTTCGAAAACAATTAAACCTGTGGAATGTTTCCATAAAACATGGAAACCCAGGTGTGTGTGTAGTGTCACAATAATTAGTTTTTGCACACATTATAACTGTCCCTCCTTTTAGCAGAATTTCCATCAGGACCAACAATCTTAATAGAAAATAAATGAACAAAACGTAAGAGTGCTTGGTTACCAAGGAGACAAATTTGCCTGTAATGAAATGCAGGCAGTTAATGTGTGAATTCAAATATAAGATTATCACATGAAACCAATATATTAGGCTATGCATAATTTCCAGTTAAGTTGTCAATTATCAAATATGCAAAATTATTTGAAAACGATGTACACTAAACATTAAATGGACGTTTTGAACATTGTCAGTCGATAACGTTAGCTTTAATTAATTGAAGTGTGAGACGCATTCCAGGAGTCAAAAGTAGGCTAGTAGCTTTCTCTTCAGTGTTTTTGTTGTTGTTTGTATAGATAAAGATGGGAGAAATGTAACTGTCTCAGGAAATTGTGTATAGCGAGTGTGTATGGTCGCCATGATGGATATCAATAATATCTTCACATTAGCTGAGCCTCCTACGTGTTGATTGGATGAGAGTGATCTACGCGCTCACAGAAACCGTCAATCAGCTGGTCGTCATGGAAACAGTTAGGCGCGTAACATGCTGGCAAGTCTCTGAGCGCGCCAGATCTGTGAGGGGATTTATAAGCGCTCTTTGAATCTCATCGCCCCAGACAACCGTGAAAATAGTTTACGTAGCGCTCTGTGCTTTACAGGTAGGTGTTTTAACGTTTTTTAACAGTATATTGTTGTTGAATTTTTTACATCTAAGTTAACCCGTTGTTCTAAGTTATATTTAATCACCTTAACGTTATAGATTTAGTTGAAGCAATGGCTGTTTGAATTCGTCTCAAATTTACAGACGTCACAAACAAAAAAGGGTTTTGTCGTAATAGTCTTCGAGTTTTGACTTTGCTCTGAGATTTCTACATTTATTTCTATACTTTAAGGAAGGGGAGGTAACGTGTTGGGAAGTAAAGTAATTAACTTATTTGCCCTTAATTGTATAAGTAGTTTACTTTTACTGTTAGCAAAACGCTTATTGATTTATACGTTAAGCTAAAGGATGTTTTTAAAGAGACTTTTTCTCTGCTGTCACACCCAGTGTGAGTTCATGTTTGTGCTGTAAACATTGCACCGCCTGTTTGTCGTCTCTGATCAAAATATGCATACACATTTTATATTATAATATAAAAAAGGCTTATCACTGAACACAAATCAGGCCAACAAATGAAATACAAATGAAAAAAACTTCACCAAGACTGTGTTTTGTGTTGATTTGCAGCATCTCCACATCTTTAAACTGATAGTATGTAAGCGGAGAAAATATCCGTTGTGTGATTGATCCAGTGTGGACTATTATTGACTTTGGTACTGTTTGATTAACCATGTCCACACAAGAGACAGAATTACCGGACAACCAGGAGAGGGCGGGTTTGAAGAGAAAACTAACCGGTCCTCCGAGACTTTTGCTGGGGAAGTCAAAATCATGCGAGAAACTGGAAGGTAAATCTCAAAGAAGGCAAAGACAAGCTATAAGTTGTGATGGCACAGCGGACAGTAATGATCAAGAAAAAAGTGGAACTGGATCCTCACTTATTGCCCACAACAGCCCAGAAAAACTCTCAGAGGAGAAGAAAACCCATCTAGATGCTCCAGGAGATACCTCAGGAATTCTTGTCACATTGGAGCATAGTGAAAGCAAAGATAAAAATATGGAAAGTAAAACTGAGATGACCAGAAGCACTTCAAAAACATCCATTAAAAAGACGTTCTCCTTACTTCTCAGGTGCGGAAAGAGGGAGGGATCTGAGAAAACAGAAAATCCTCAAAAAACAAAGAAAAACAGAAACAAAGCTCATTCCAGCATGTGTAATTCCATGGATGAGAATAAACTAAGTGATGTAAACAAGGAAATTTCTAATGGGAAAAGTAAAACTAGGTCTTTCTTTACAGTCTTGCCCCTTTTTAAGAGATCTACCACGTCTAATGTCAATCCAGGAAGGGAATGTAGAGAGCAAGACAAAAGCATGGATTTTCAGGAGATAACAACACCAAAAGGTTTGACATTTAAAAAGATCTACCGCATCTTTCCAAGAAAGAAGAAAGCATCGTATATTGATCAGTTTGAGTGTAATGATCCCAGGGAATCACATAAAGAAGAAGCTGATCAACTGAATCAATCTCCTTTAGCTTTGGACAGTTCCAGTGTCAAAAAAGAAGAGCAAAACATAAAGGCGGAAGGCATTTTAGAGACATTTACATTCAATGCAGAGGTAAGCATTAACACAGAGACTGAGTCTGACCAAATGGATGAGGAGGAGGAACTATGTCTCAACCAAGATGTTGGTATGAAAAAAGAAGAAAACCAGTTATTAAAATCTAATGGTTTGTTGGATTCTAAGGTTCCTCCATCATGTTGTAGCGAGTTTCCAGGCACATCATCAGGTGGAGTCTTAAGTGAGATGTTTATTAAAAATAATGTCAAATGCAAGCCAGTGATTACAATAGAGCAAGCATATTCATCAGAGGAAGAGAATGTGAATGAGATACCTGAGTTTGATGGTCTCACAGTGAATGGATCCTGGCAACATTTAAGAATTAACAGCCTAACAATCAACATGCTTCATCCTGACCTAAATGTGTCTCCTGAACCGGACCACAGCCATTATGATGAGACATTGCTGATTCAGACAGCAATTTCAATGGTGCACGCAGCCATTCGTGGCGCTGTGGAACAACTCACAATTGAGCAGAAGCACAATCAGATAAGTTTGGACCATGCGTAACCACACATATCTATATTCTTTATTCAGCAATTGGTTTCTTATTTCTCTATAATGGTATAAATAATGCTGTGTGTATACTGAGAAAAAGAGAAGAGGCATTTCAGTGTGTGTAAACAATGGTAATGATTAAATTATTGATGTGGAATTGTGGAAACGTACAGTGGGGCAAAAAAGTATTTAGTCATCCACCGGTTGTGCATGTTCTCCCACTTAAAAAGATGAGAGAGGCCTGTAATTTTCATCATTGGTATATATCAACTATGTGAGACAAAATAAGAAAAGAAAATCACATTATAGAATTTTGAATGAATTAATTGGTAAATTCCTCCCAAATTACTAGTGGGTAGTAGCTGAGACAGAATAAAAGAGCAAATAATCAAAAGTAAGAAAGATCAAAAGTATGAAAAAACACTGCCAGAATACATGTGATTAAAATAACTATTTATGAAAATATATATAAAAGTAAATTATGCAGGATTATAATAGTATTCAATGAAATCATTTTTTTTGAATGATCGCGGCAGTTTTGCAATGCCTTGTAGTGATGGGAATTCTGGCTCCCAAGCGGCCCTTCAGGGTTTTTTAATTTATGTATATTTATTACATTTATTATAACAAATATCATCATATATGTTTATCTTTATCATCCACAACTGAAAATGATTGGAAATCAATTGCAATCATTTTTGCCAGTTCTTCATCAACTGAGTTGCTTGCTGGGGTCACAGACTGTTGCAGTAGACACACTGGCACCTTCATTAATATCACACTCCTCTGACTGTTTTTATCTTCCCATTCCACTGATGGGGGGACAGTTCCTAGGTGCTTGTGCAGGTTGTTTGTGGAGCCAGCTCTATATGATATTCTTTTCTTGCAGACTCTGCATTTGTATTGTCAATAAAATTTAAATGGTTCCATCCAGATTTAGCTTTTTTCCTGGTTTCACTCATTTACTTTCCTATACTTTTCTAAAGTATATATATTTTCAATAAAAATAGCTTTGTAGATTTAATGTTAAAACAGTTTGCCATATCTATCGCAAGCATTTAACATTTAATCTATAAACTGCACCAGTATCTATTTCCATGTTACAAGTACTTATTTTTTAGATACTAGTATCTTTTCCATTGAGTACTAGTGCTTATTCTTTAGGTACTAGCGTCTAAAGTTACTATTACTTATTCATTAGATACTTGTACTTATTCCAATAGTGACAAGTAACTTTTTAGACCAGTGATATCCTGAACTTAATAGATGCTAGTACTTTTTCAATTTGCTTTTCTGCCCAGTATGCTAATCGTATGTTGAATATTAATGAACATAGGCTATAGGAGAGAGATTAGACAAGAAACAGAAACAAAGATGGACGTTTTTTTTTAAAGAAATCACATAGAAAAGAAACATTAATTTGTAATATGGAAGTTTTGAAAACTAATTTCGTAAACATGCTAGTCTAATGTGCTTGTTGGTCATCAAGCGACCTCAAGTGGCCGAATGGAGATAAGACAAATGTTATTATCTATTATTTTTCTCTTTTTCATCCAGTAAAAACAATTAATATCATATTAGGTTTGTGCACTACCTTGTTTTGTTTTTTTTTTTTGCATATTGCACTGGTGCAACAGACATTGAATGTTTTTATATTAATTTTCTTTGGGCAGCAGACACTGACCCCCAGTTTCACAGACAAGGTCCCAGACTAGTCCCAGACTAAATAGCATGTTTGAGCTGTCTCAGATGAAAAAATCTTGCTCTCACATATCTTAAAACATGTCAGTGTCATTGTTCTGTGTTAAGATGCTCACCTGTAATTTTTTTGTAAGGCATTTTTGTAAAAGTTGCTTAAATATCTTAATTAAACTAATGCCTAGTCCTGTTTGTGAAACCGGGCCTGAATGTTTTACATTTAATGCCCTTTACAGGGTTATTTAGGGACTATAGTGATAGAACATACAGGCTAAGTTAAATATAATGATAAATTCTGCCAAAGAAAAAATAGGCTATTCGTCTCATAGGGATTTCAGAGAATAGTTTTATAAAGTAAAATATGTGAGAAATTTAATTATATAATGTAGGACTTAATTTTCACGGTTAAACAGTTTTTTATTTCAAACTAGCTACTGTACCTGAAAATGCATAAACAACCATGAACAAATTTAGGGACTAGCTACTGCTTGTCTCTGTCTCTGCACTAGTATCTAATAAGTAATAGTATCTAATGATTAAGTAGCTACTAGTATCTAATGAATAAGTACTAGTAACTTAAAAAAAGACCTTAGTAAGTAAAGAGTAAGCACTAGTACTTAAAAAATAAGCAATAGTACTTAATGGAAAAGATACTAGTATCTAAAAAAAATAAGTACTAGTAACATGAAAATAGATACTGGTGCGTATTGTAGATTAAATGTTAAAACGGCTTGCCATATGCCATGTCTGCTCAGCGCAAACACAAGACACAAACACATATTGACCAATCATGTGCGGCGTGAAGAGTGAGTGAGAGAGAGAGGGTGTGTGAGAGAAAAAAAAGGTCGTTCACTTGAAAGAGCCAACTCTAAGAGCCGTATCGTTCGCGACTGACCCATCACTAGATCCTTCTTTTCTCTGTGAACTTGAGATGGGAGCAGATGTCCATCGCTGCTGGAGATTCAGTGAAGTGAGTATAAAAGACGTAAGAGCAATTTAATGTTTGTATTTTGTTATGCATCAGTGAGATAAAACTGCATACTTGTGTAACCGCAGAAACATTTAGATTTCGCATGTTAACAACTATTTTAACGTAAGCATAATGCTAACATCGTATGTGTCGTGTAACATTACATATGTATACATTTTTAGCGAAGGATTGAGAGGAAAGCAGAGCACGTTTGAAAGTGTATCTCCAACCATTTACCATCGTGATTTTCCTGCTTCACACATTTGCATGAGTTTCTTTGGTGAGTTGATGTGATTTTCAGATATTTTCATTAAGATGTGGTTTTAAAGACTTGTGTTTCATAAATTAACCATTTATTTTGTTTGGTATTAATGATGAAGAGAGACATAATGGAGAAAAAAATAATGGTAATTCGTGTTAAGTACCAACATTAACATGTGTTGTGTGTTAAGATAAATGTATAAATGATTGCATAGGATTTAAGTGGAGTAATAAAAAAAAGAATTTAGTACACAGAGGCATGTAAATGGATATAAATAGTTGTTTATTTAAAAGTTGTCAAACTAACATTATAAAGTGCTAATTATTCTTTTGGCCTTGTGTTTTCAAGGCTGTGTTTTATTTTTCTCTCTTTGGTTTTGTTCTGCGTGATGTTTTGCTGATGTTCAGCCACTGATTGTGGTCTGCTTTGGATGTGAATTGAGAGAAGTGTGAACCCTTCCTGGATTGTGGACCATCTCAACTCTCTTCTGTGTGCGTAACAGCAGAGTTGGACTGGCAATCTGTCCTTTAACTGGACCCTTTGAACATTCCTGTTAAATGTATTCATCTCCGAATGGTAGGAGTGGAATTTCATATCACTTTTCCTATTTTTGGATAGACTTTAGAGATTGTGGATTTGACAAATTCCTGGATTCCTGGACTGACATTATGAACTGATTGATTTTGCAAAGAATTATTCTGAGTGTTAATCATAAGCATTGGACTTTATGAGGTTTATGGGTAAATGCTTAAAGTGTTGAGTAACTAAACTAAGAACAAATCGATTAAAAAAGGGAAAAGGTTGATAACAAGGTTAATCACAAACATCTTTAACTGTCAGCTGTATGAATTAGCTCTTAACAAAGGGGGAAAAACAAGAAATATCAACTTACCTTGAGAAGTGACATTGCAAAAGAGCCCCGTTTGGAAAGAAAATGGTATAAGTCATTACTACTGAATGTAAACTAAACCTAGTTCACTGCACACAAAATGTTTTGCTTATCTTTTATTTCTGTGGTCATTGTTATTTGTCTTGAGTGTTCACTGTTGTTGAAAAATTTCTCTCCTTAGACAAATTTATGCTTCTGAGCTTACTGGTCCATTGATAGACAATTTATAAGAAATTCGGGTGTCACGGGTTACACTCTGTAAAATAGGCATTTGGTCACCTTCAAACAAGCAAGATTTCTGGCTCTCATAGACCTGTAAATTCTTCTTTAAGGGGCTCATCTGTCCTCAACTCATTACCGATATTAACTGTTTGAACTCATTATCAGTATAAAAGACACCTGTCCTCATCCTCAAACAGTCACACTCCAAACTTCACTATGGCCAAGACCAAAGAGCTGTCAAAGGACACAAGAAACAAAATTGTAGACTTGCACCAGGCTGGGAAGACTGAAACTGCAATAAGTAAGCAGCTTGGTGTTAAGAAATCAACTGTGGGAGCAATTATTAGAAAATGGAAGACATACGAGACCACTGATAATCTCCCTCGATCTGGGGCACCACGCAAGATCTCAAGCCGTGGGGTCAAAATGATCACAAGAACTGTGAGCAAAAATCCCAGAACCACACGGGGAGACCTCGTGAATGACCTGCAGAGAGCTGGGACCAAAGTAACAAAGGCTACCATCAGTAACACACTGCGCCGCCAGGGACTCAAATCCTGCAGTGCCAGACGTGCCCCCCTGCTTAAACCAGTACATGTCTGTACAGGTCCATCTGAAGTTTGCTAGAGAGCATTTGGATGATCCAGAAAAGGATAGGGAGAATGTCATATGGTCAGATTAAACCAAAATATAACTTTTTGGTAAAAACTGGTGCCAGGACGACTGATATGTGTACAATAAATGAAAGAATGAATGGGGCCATGTATTGTGAGATTTTGAGTGAAAACCCCCTTCAAGGGCATTGAAGATGAAACGTCTTTCAGCATGACAACGATCCCAAACTCCCTTTCCAGGCAACAAAGGAGTGGCTTCGGAAGAAGCATTTCAATTTCCTGGATTGATGGCCTAGCCAGTCTCCAGATCTCAACCCTATAGAAAATCTTTGGAGATGAAAGTCTGTGTCGCCCAGCGACAGCCCCAAAACATTCCTGCTCTAGAGGAGATCTGCATGGAGGAATGGGCCAAAATACCAGCAACAGTGTGTGAAAACCTTTGACCTCTGTGATTGCAAACAAAGGTTATACAGTATAACAAAGTATTGAGATGAAATTTTTTATTGACCAAATACAAATATTCCACCATCATTTGCAAATAAATTCTTAAAAAATTAGCTTTTCTGGATTTTTTTTCATAGTTGAGGTATACCTGTGATGAAAATTACAGGCCTCTCTTATCTTTTTAAGTGGGAGAACTTGCAAAATTGGTGGCTGACTAAATACTTATTTGCCTCATTATACGTACTTTTAATGCTGTAAGTTTGTACTTGCATGATTAACTATTGTCATATGTGTTACCTTTTATTGTTGCTTTTTTTTATATGCCATTGTCACTGCAGTCCCACCCATGACTCTTAAGAAGGCAACAAACAACATGCTTATGATATGTTGTCTGAAATTGCCTTCTGCCAACATTTAGGGCAATGTTTTTATGAAAATATGTGGTCTAAGAACCGAGGCCCTGACTGAAGCCTTCAGTGAAATTGTTAGATATTTAGTCACTGTATACTGTGCATCTCAAGCTTGGACATAACGTTAAAAGATAATGATTATATAGAGTTGGCAGCAGAGATTATGTTTGCTTCTGTGACTACATGCTACTCTCTTGTGGCACTGAGATGTTAAAAGACGGGCAATATACGGGTTAATTATTAATTAGTTCAGCCAAAAATGAAAATTGTCATGATTTACTTTACCTTACATTTTGTTACAAACCTGCATGATTTTCTTTCTTATGGAAAACACAAAAGAGGATATTTTGAATAATGTTTCAACACTTTTTGTCCATACAGTGAAAGTCAATGGGGACCAAAACTACACTGAGCACATTGTAAATACCAAAACAAGCTGGTTTGGAATTATATGAAAGTGAATAAATGATGACAGAATTTTCATTTGGGTTGAACAATCCCCAATAAGAAGTATATTGCCAAAGCAGATGTAGTATAAAACAATGTTTATTCAATGTGCCATTTATTTAAAAAAAAAATACCCAAACACATTATTACACAATGGCACTCAGTGCTGATGATGAATAAAATGGAAAGGGACTTTAAATGCACTACACAGGTCACACAAATAACACAAATGCAAGTTCTGCTGTTTTAAAATACTCATCACAGTACACCAGCCTCAAATTCGAGTATTCAATGAATATAACTGCAAAAAGTGGTGCTTCGACAGTTCAAATACAGCACAAAGAAACCATGTCTACCATCAGTGATGTCTTGAAATCGATGAGTAATTCTAAATAAAACATTTTGCCATGTCTCAGCTTTTGAAAATGACCGGTTTGCTTTAGAAACATGACTAAATGTGCCACTGTTGCTTTTGTCAAGAAGATTTGTATTAGAAATTTACAGTGGCATTGTCCCATCTTTGTAGTTATGTCTCAGTTTATGTAGTAAGCTTATTAGCAAACTTGGATTATACTCTGTTCCATACACAATATAATCGTGAAAGTCTTTCAACATATCAAAAAGCTTTTAGAAAAGCACCATTTGCAAACATTCCTTTGATAGAATATTCTGATTGCGTAGATGTCTTGGACAACTTTGCACAAATAGGCACTGTTCACTGTTAACTTGAAAAATGAAAAACAGCTGGATTTGGTTCAACTGGCTGAGCAATAGTTTAAGTGCTTTTGTCTACAGAGATGTTTGGCAAAAATGTTTTAAGGCACTGAACCAGTTTCTTATAGGAAATTCGATTTAGGGAAGAAATCATTTAGACTCTACGCTCAGTCAGTTTCACTCATCAGGCCACAGCCCAAAAATAAACAAGAGATAATATATACGTGGCCTCTGAAATAAAATGTTTTGATTGTAGTCAAATGTTGCACTTCAGGGTGCTATTTAAGTTTCATGCACATGTGCTTGTCAATCTAATACTTCATTGAAATATATAATTGATCCAACAGTGTTCAGTCATCCAAGAGTCAGTAACATCATTATACAACAACACTACAATCATCAACATTAAGATTTAAACATAGTTCTTGAATGTTTTAACACTGACAAGGACTTTTGTGACAGGACAGAAGTGCTGAGGCAGAAAACAAAACTAAGGAATGGAAAACTATGGGTTTAATAAAACTTAAGCTCAATCAATAATATTTAAAGAATAAAGTTGATTAACACAAAATAATTTTGACTTCCCGTTTTCTTATGGTTATGGTAAGGCCCATTTAAATGAATGGGGACCAATTTTGGAGGAATTGAAAGCAGAAGTAAATTATAAAATTAAGCATTGTGTCACAAGCACTGTGTGCATACTTCAATGTACGCATACAAACTGAAGTATGCTTTGGTCTTTGTTAGCATGGAAGTTGTCAAATTGAATCTATATTTTTTTACATATGTAAATCATGTTTATTTATGTCTTATTGAAAGAGTAAGGCTACGTTCACACCAGACGAATAAATCGTGCAATTCGCGTGTAGTTGGACACTTGAACATTATGGGGGAGTTTCCATTCTTATTGTTAAGACTAGTCCTAGATTAAAATAACTGTTAAGAGCTGTCTAAACTGGAAAAAGCTTGCACTGAGATAACTTAAAATACAATATTGTTATTGTTTGGTCTTTAAATGCTCACTTATAATGCATTTTTTGTAAGACATGTTTCTAAAAATTCTTAAATGTCCTAAATTAGCAAAGGTCTAGTCCTGGCTTAATCTAATCCCTGTCCGGGAAACCGGCCCTAAAGCTCTAACGTTTTTGGCTTAGTGTGACTACATCAGTGTGAAGCTGGGGAGAAAATATAAAAATCATCTGTCCAGTTCCTGAATCTATGTATAAGCAACATTAAATCTTTTGTCAAAATTACAGGGGGGTAAATGATCAGTCAAGAATAAAAATGCATTGAAAATGTCAGAATCATAATCTGAAGATGGCAGTCAAAACATAACGTACAACATACAATGTTTACTAACACTGTAATGGTTTTTTGTTGGATTGGCGTTTATCGTCTTTACCATGCAGTGTGAAGTATTTCAGATTTAGAGAACAATAAATTTATATTCATAACGTGCATTATTGCCTGTGAAGTCACTCAGGCTATTTGTTAGTGAGGGTTTTTCAGATAATGCATGTACTCACTGGACCTCTGTTTGATGGAAACACTACCATGTTATTTTTGACAGACATTGTCATTGTAATATTCAAATCATGTGGATTTGGAAACAGATTAATCATAAGGTTAGAGTTATTTCTTAGCTGGCAAAAATTCAGTGAAGTGATTGATGTGCTAAAGCAAGTATTCAGTGTGTTGAATATTTCAATCGACGACAGTTTTGTAACATTATATTACATGCATGTTTGTTGTTTGATTTTTTGATAATTATAAAACATGCTGGACGTGTTTAAAATTCATTACACTTAGTTTATATTAGGCTTATATAAATTGCCCTTAGCAGATTTTGACAGATGCATGTGTCAAATGATTTGTGCAATCAATGTGACCCAGATATTTCATCATAACATTCACACAGAAAGTTTAAAGTACTTAGTTTTAAGCTTAGTTTTACAGCAAATTGACTGTGATATTGTTTGATCAGATGTTCCTGGTTCTGATGCGTTTGATTGGCTCTGGTAGGGACAGCACCCCCGGTGGTCAGATGGTGACGGAGCAGTTTCAAGTAGACTGGACCACGGTGCTGGTCAGCTCCTACAACACTATAGTCATGCGTCTGGACGGCCGCGGCAGTGGCTTTCAAGGCACAAACCTCCTCCACCGCATCAAGAAGAAACTAGGAGAGTTCGAGAAGATAGACCAGCTGAAAGCTCTTAGGTCAGACCATCCACACGAACGACTCTCTTAAACTACAGCAGCATCATTTCATTTCACGCTTACATCTGTTCTTTGATTCTCTACAGAGAGATATCACAGCCGGCGTTCATCGACAGCTCAAGAATTGGAGTTTATGGAAAGGTGAGTTTGGCAGGTGAATGCAGTGATGCTAATAACTTCACTTTCATACAGTGATGATTCATTCAAAATAAAAGCAGGACCACATAGTTGAAGTCGGTTTTGATTTGAGGAGGTCTCTATTGTTGAATTCATATTCATTTTCTCTGGATGAAATTGCACATTTTATCATTCAGCATCATTTATGTTCCTGCATCATAATAACCTGTTTTGTCTGCTTCAGGCGTATGGAGGATACCTGGCCAGCAGACTATTACGCTCAGATGAAAATCCAAATATGTCAAAATTCAAAATCAAGTGTGGCACGGCTATCTCTCCCATCACTGATTTCTCTTTATACGGTATGATGTCACATCCAGTGTTTGATCAATCATGATTCACTCATTCATCAGAATAAAATGGACTAATTTCAGTGTTACTCTCCATCCTCTGTTCTGCAGCTTCTGCGTTTTCTGAACGTTATTTAGGATCACCGCAGGCCAGTAAGAGAGACTATGAGGTAATGTACAGCAATACAGAATGTACAAAAAAATCTGGATAGTAACTGATTATGTGTAATCTGGATTATGAAATCGGATCCAATCTCTTATATGTGGTGTTGGCTTGTATTTGTTCAGGCGGCGCGTTTAACAGACCACATGGAGCAACTGAGAGATCAAAAACTCTTGATAATTCACCCGACGGCTGACGGTAACCCTTGATTTAAACAAAGCTGCTTAAAAACATGCTTTTCTTTCATCTGTTAAACTGGCACTGGATTGTGTGTAACATTTCTTTCTGTTCACACAGAGAAAGTCCATTTTCAGCACACGGCCAAATTCATCACCCACCTGATAAATGAGAAAGCTAATTATACATTACAGGTGAGAGCTGATCAGCTGCTATTTAAAGCACTCTGCTGTTGACTCTTACGTTTCTGAATTGTTTAACAGCTTTTTGGTAGTAACACCCAAGCAACTACATAGCAACGCACTTAAAACCACTCAGACACCCTAGCAGAAAACACTTGGATCCACTTAACACATAGTAACATGCTAAAACACTCAGAAACCCTAGCAACATCCAAAAAAAACACTCAAAATCAAACACTCTTGAGATCCTTAACAACCACACAGTAACATGTTAAAACACTCGGACACCCTAACAACATGCAGAAAACACTTGGGCACTCCTAGCAACATTCAGAAAACACCCAGACACCCTTAGCAACATTCAGAGAACACTCAGACACCCTAGCAACATGCAGAAAACACTCAGACATCCTTAACAACCACACAGTAACACGCTAAAACACTCAGACACCCTAGCAACATTCAGAGAACACTCAGCCACCCTAGCAACATGCAAAAAAAACACTCAGGCACCCTAGCAACATGGAAAAAACTCTCAGACACCCTTAACAACATTCAGAAAACACTCAGACATCCTTAACAACCGCACAGTAACATGGTAAAACACTCAGACACCCTAGCAACATGCAGAAAACACTCAGACATCCTTAACAACCACACAGTAACATGTTAAAACACTCAGACACCCTAGAAACATGCAGAAAACACTCGGGCACTCCTAGCAACATTCAGAAAACACCCAGACACCCTTAACAACATTCAGAGAACACTCAGACACCCTAGCAACATGCAGAAAACACTCAGACATCCTTAACAACCACACAGTAACA
>JAUCMT010000048.1:10153466-10189359 GCA_032357475.1 Enteromius thamalakanensis
AAGACATGTTTCTAAAAATTCTTAAATGTCCTAAATTAGCAAAGGTCTAGTCCTGGCTTAATCTAATCCCTATCCGGCAAACCGGCCCAATGAGTTTACTCGTTTCATTCGCGCGTGAAATACACTTTACAGCAAATGTCAATTCACTTCACGGGAGGGGCTTCTGCCAGGCGCTTTCAGCCTCAGTAGTGGTTAGACATGAGGTAAAATTTGTTTTCTGTATATTTAATTGGCAAACATTGGATAATGAATCTAGTATTTAATTCCTTTTTATTCCCGTTTATATTAATTTACGAAGATGTGTCGTACAGCTCCTCCACATACAGTGACAATGATTTTGTCCTCCATAGTGTCAGAATTCTGCCTCCGTTTGCTAGTAATCACGTCACTACATGTAAATGTAAATCACTCACGCTTAATGCTTCATTCGCATCTGGTGTGAACGCACCATCAATTTTTTTACTTATTGGTCCTATTCATGTCTGCTGTAATTGCCTCACTGTAACCAAGATTTTTTTGTTTTTTAGGAAAATGAGGAACAGGTAGAAATAAATTTTTGCTGTAATCAATATTATATCACAAATGTTGTTGACAGAGCTTAACTTGTACTGAATCCATAATTTTCCTTAAACAGACATTGTGTGTTCACATGAATGTGTCAAACACCACGTCATTCCACAGTCACAGCGTCCACGCTCTCCTGAGAGACCTCAGAGTCCAGTGAGTAGCAGGAGCTGCCGTTATCCTGAGTGTCCTTGGCTGCCTCCTCTCCCGTGGCTGCAGTAATATCTGGCTGGCCCTCGCAGCCATGGAGCAGCTGCCCGCAGAAGCGGCTGTAGCGATGGTATCGCAACGGCTTGCCCACATGTGCGAACATGTGCTCCTGCAGCTGGCTCTTCTGTGAGAAGCGAAGGTTGCAGACGGCACAGGCCATCTTTCGTTTTCGCGTGAAGGCTGCCAATGGGCTGCCGCTCCGTCCGGTCCCACCACCTCGCCTGAGTTCCACAGCCAGCTCATCTGCCAAGGCCTGACTCTGCCGTAAGGCCTCCTCCAGACTACCAGAGTCAATTCGCTCCTTTTGAGGCCGTCTGTCCTCTAGGGACTTGTGCTCTTGGCTTTGGTTCTCTGAAGGCCCTTCCATCAGACCGCTAGGCTCGAGGGCACAGGCTGCATGGGTAAATAGGTGCTCTTGCAGGCCTTCAGGTGACAGACAGCGTTCTCCGCACCGGGGGCATAAAAGCGCTAGAGGGCCATCTTTAAACAGAGCAGCCTGACAGGGGCTCACCTCGGCTGGGGAGAGAGAGCAAGGCTCTTTGTCGCCTTCTTGTTGTTCTTCCTCCTCTACTCTTTCCTGTTTGATCCGCGCCAAAATGTCAGAGTCGTCCCCCGAGGCCACCGAGGATGCGGCGCGGAAGCTTTGAGGCTGTCGCTCAGATGTAATGCCCTCCAGCCCTACAGCAAGAGCTAAACGGCCATGTGTGCGATCGGCCCTAGCACTGGAGCGGCCATCCTCAGGGTCCCTTGAACCGCCAGCCTTTAGGCCCGAGCTGTCTTTACCGGCCAGTTGTGAAGAGATCTGGATGCCATACAGATTGGACATACGGATGGGCTCCGAAGATGCATCGGGGCCACCCTCGCCTGTTTTGCGGCAGAGCTGGTATGCGTGGAGGAACTTGATGCCTTCTTGAAGTCTGCCCTGGTCTACGGGTTGTTTGGGACCCATGCCTGTGTACATAATGTGTAACAGGTAGCTGAAGACATCTGGTTGAATATCTGTGGGCTGGATCTTGATGCACTCACTGGAAAAGCAGGAAAGACATTAAAAATACAATCAGAAATGTATTATTTCTTATTAATTATTTGGTTTATATTTGGCATTGCTATTAATATGCAACAACTTTTATTATTTATCAGTCAGGCTATCTTTACTTCCTCCCCAAGTTTATTTGATTAGCAGAGCATGTAATCACAATGCACAATACACACAGTTTTTGCTAACCTGGACTGGTGGATGAAGATCATTTTGAAGTAGTTTGAGAAGGCAGCGAGGACAGCACGATGAGCCTTGAAGTATACGTTACCAATGGCAACAGTGCAGTCACACAGAAAGCCAAACTCCCTTTGGACGTTCAGCTGCTGGAGGAGGAACAAACTATGGCCAGATACATCCATCTCAACCTGTTACATAGAACATACATGCATAGAAAACAAATATCAACCAAATAAATTCTTAAGCATAATTTCAATGACCTATACTACACTGTGATAAACAAAACTAGCATTTAGCTATATTATTCAGAGCTTATTCATTTGTACTACAATTTTTTCTTACAATTTCTGTTTCTGTTTTGGTTTTTCAATTTCATGGCCTTTTTTAATTACATTTTCATATTTTGTTCAGGTGAAATACAGCAAAACTTAATATTACTGAACCGTTGCACAAGCTAGACTCTTTTGTCTTCTCAGACAGTCTTATTTTTTCTTGTCCCAAATGTCTCTCAACATGATGGACCAGCAAGAACCAACCAATGAAGTGAGTCTCTGAAGAGCCTTAGTTGACTGAGTAACTGGCGACCTCTATCGATCAAAATAGCCATAATATTTGAACATTTTTTTAAAAAACCAGCTGTTTCCATCTGGACAGGCTTGCCATTTTTACAGTGAAACCTACTATGACAATGCTTAGGTAAATTAGATTCTTGCATTTCTCATTAAAACAAATTATTAGAAAATTCCGTCAGAACTATTATTCTTAATATATAACTTAATATTATCCTACAGCAGATTTTCACATTGAATCAGTCTAAAGTAATATGACTTTTCTTAATATAAACGGTGAAACGGCAACGACCGGCTTCCGTTCAGTGTTTACACCGCAACATTTTAAAATATTTGCATGCCGACCTGATCAGACAATACCTGACAGCGATTTCTTAAAATCATTACACAAAAGGACATTTACAAACAGCAGTGTCCGTCGCGTAAGAAAATTCCAGGAATGAATGGATAAAACACAAAATAGCGTGTATGAGCTGTTTAGTTCATGCTTCTGTTATATACATGTTCTGACTCCCAGCAGATTTCCCCGCGACAGAATCATAATAATTTTCACACGTCTGGTCTACACCGATCAAGTGTTGTCGAAGAAACGGTGTACGTTTTCATGCACCTTGGCCAACAAAACATGCATGTACCAAAGCAGAGACATAATGCATTCACACGGTCCCAAAAAATGGGTTCTTACCAACTATACGAGAGAAACGGATAATAATTTCGTGTTTGTTGCAGCAGGAAAATTCTCTTATGGTCTCGCGGTTCTTCCTAAGCGATTGACGGCTTAGCTTGTTATCCGTCACGTGACCGTACTGTACATTAGCTGATCCAGTCGCACACATAGTGGAAACACACAAAGCAAACGCCTTGCTTGTATTTACATGCTCGTTCTATATGTTTTTGTTCTTTTGTGTCGAATGATGATTCAGGGGCATATATATTGACAGCAGTTATGAAGAACAGTCCTAAACGATGCGTGAAGTAAGCTATGCAACTTGCGTATGACCAAAGCGCAAAGGCAGTTTTGCAAAAGGGTCTGACAGACCTGAAACTCTTCATATATAACGTTGCATTAGTGTGTAGGAACAGATACGGTTTAAACACTTGAACAATTATACGTCTGCAAATGGATTTTTATTATGTTTCATTATTATCCTGTGGATTTACGATAAGTGCCTGTGTGTTAATAGCATCTGATAGTGTTTTTTATGTAAATAGTTATGAGAGCCAACATGTTATAACGTCTAGGCCTATATTACTGTTGCTATTGTGTAAAATTGTGCATTTTAAAGATGTTTGTTGATGCCATATAAAAGCTAACCTATTGTGATAATGTAATACAGTATTGCACAATACAGTGATATTTCTGATGTTTTCCATAAAAAAACAAACTTTTTGCAGAAATTGAGTGCTTGGCATAATGGTAGCGATAGCAATACAGAAAAGAAGGAAATGTATAATATAAACACATGAATAAACACTCATTTGAAAGTTGTTTCTTTGGAAAAGGTGCGAGATGTAAGCTATATGAAACTATTCTATTTCGTTTTCGCAACGAACGTCACCGCAAGGGTTCGTCCTGAAGAGCATATTTTCATACATGGTTTGGTTGCATTTTCACTGTGCTGCGCGTGCTGGGGCGGGCTGGATTTGCGTGAGCGGGGCCGGATCTCAGTGCGGTGATAGAGCTCGCAGAGCGGCTGTGCGGAAGTTCTTTCATCCGCGCAGCATAGAAGGGGCTTCGCCCTCGAGATTAGCTATTCTCGTCCCAAGTTTTCGCTTGGACGAAGGCAAAAGAGGTGGAACTTCTTCGCTCTGTGTTTGTACTTGAATTCTGTCGTTCGCTACAAGTTAGCGCCCATTACCGTCGGTGAGTATTTTCAGTGTGTTTTGCGTGTAAACACGAGCTGCAGTAATGTGAAGCTCATAGCGTATGTGCGGGAAGCTGCGCGGGGGTGGCACTGCATGCTTGCGTGAGAGATCTCCCTACGACAATGGTCAGATATATTCGGTTATGCCGTCTCTTAAATAACAGAACCTTTAAAAACTTTATGTTGTCACTAAGGATAATTATATGGTCAGATCTGTAGCGTGTTGTCCAAGTAGTTTGATTTTACTTTTAAGTGCGGTATGATTGACAGCCACAACGCCCGCATGATTCTGTCTCCAAAATAGGCCAATGAGAACGCGGGGGCGGGATGTAAACCTCTGTGTTTGGCTTATGATGGAGCTAAACGACGGAAACAAGTACTGTTTAAACCAGTCCTTACAAAGCCAAATAGATAAATGAATACAGTTTCAGCTCCTGCTGTCATTTGTTTTTTATGTGTTTATTCTGAATAGTAAAATTGTATTTTGTTTTTACAAGAATCTGAAGATCTGTACAACATATGCTAAATATTTTTTTATTTAATATTATTTGTTTTCAGTTTTTTGAAGCGAACCAATACTAAATAATCACACACATTATATTAAAATCTGTAATATATTAGTTTTAGTTTTTTTTAATCCTCGCCTTTACATTTTTGTAGTTTCATATTGACAAAAGCCTAAAAGTATTTAGTGTAAGCAGCACAACTGTATTCATCATGGATAATAATAAGAAATGTTTTTTGAATACCAAATCAGCACTGAAAACTGAAATACTTTAGCTTGGCCATCACAGGAATAAATTTGATTTTAAAATATATTAAAATATAAAACAGTTATTTTAAGCTGCACTAATATTTCTCAATATTACTGGGTTTTTTTTAACAACTGTCTAATTTTAGACATTTTTGTACAGTGTGCTGTACTTTGGTTCTAAGAAAGTTGGTACGACTAAAAAGTTGTTCAAAGAAATTGGGGAAAAAAATGCCCTTTTTAAGCTACAGCCATGTGCATTCACACATCTTAGGCTGTTTTTGGATGTCCTGTTATTACTGTTGTGTTTTTAAGCATGTCAAGTGCATAAAACATTTTTAAAAGTGTATCTTGAGCTCTGTGCTCTCATGCTTCCATTCCACAGTTAGAGCAACACTTCAGTTGGCAAATTGAGTTATGTTTTTTTTTATATAAAAGGGCACCCGTGAGGTGGAAAAAGATTTCTCAAACCTTGGTGTTGCTGATATATCATGTGTTTCTTTATGATTCTTCACAGGGTAATGGCAAGGCCAAGCCACAGTGAGCATGTCCTGCAGCAGCTCAACAACCAAAGGGAGTGGGGTTTCCTCTGTGACTGCTGCATTGCCATAGGAGATATTTATTTCAGGGCCCATAAGGCTGTGTTGGCGGCCTGCAGCTCCTACTTCAGAATGATGTTCATCCGGGATCAGCAGGGAACTGCACGGTTTGATCTCAGCAACATGCAGATTAGCGCAGAGTGCTTCGATCTCATTCTGCAGCTCATGTACCTTGGCCGAATTGTCGTAGATCATTATGAATTTGAAGAGCTGAAATCATCTATGGCCTACCTACAAATGTACTACATTCCCGACTCACTGGAGGACCTCCGAGACATCCGAACATCCAATCTAACACCTTCGTCCTCCGCATCATCCTCTTCATCATCCAGCTCCTCGTCCTCATCCAGCGTGGTGGGAAGCAAGATGATGTTTGGCGTTCGAATGTTTGAGCAGCAGCGACCAAGCCCTTCTGAGAATGAACAAGCACCAAAAGCCTCAACCACAACTGCTCGTCAGACCATTAACATCTCAACCGTCAGGCCTGCTGAAGATGTGGTCATACCACACCCTCCGCCACACTCAGAGGCCGTTGTAGACCAGCCATGTGACTTGAGGAAGAGAACATCAGGCCGAAGCTCTGCCATGAAAGAACGTCCTCGATTTGGTCGTACATACACTTGTGACGATTGCGGTTTTGTGTTCAGCTGTGAAAAGCTCCTCATCGAACACATCCTCACATGCACCAATCGCAAAGCTTTCCAGTCACCCAAAGTCAGTAAAGATGATTACGGCAATGCCGGAAAAGCAGAGAGTTCAACCTCTGAAGGTACAGATGAGCACAGAACGGTTTGCAAGGGCGAAGAGGATTGGCCAGACCACAAGCTGGACACGGAGAGCGTGATCAGGTCCGTCGCCACTGGCATGGACGGAGAAGCTGCCTTCTCCAGGAATATCACCATTAAAGTGGAGCGAGATGACGATTCCGAAACCGATTTGGAAACGATAAAAGTCGTAAAGGTAGGGAACCTTAACGTAGGGAGCTGCAAAGTTCGTACCAGAGTGTACAAAGACAATCTTGCAGACCAGATGAAATTTGACAGCGAGGAAGACGCTGGAGTTTCAGCCATGGATGCTTTGGAGGGCCAAAGCACAGGGCTAGACACGGATCCAAAGGTGCACCGGATCAAAGAGGAAAAGCAAGATGGCGCATGCATTCCATGCGAGTTGTGTGGAGCCCTGTTGACGGAGGAGGATCAGTCCGCGCATTACATCTCCACCCACATGGGACATATCTGCGCTTGTGGAAGGTGCGGCCAAGTGCTCATCAAAGGCAGGCAGCTGCAGGAACACGCAGAGCGTTGTGGTGAACCCCAAGGGGCCGAGACGGACTCCCCAGGTGAAGATTCGCTTCTACTTGAAGATGCCGAGGCTATGGAAGAAAGCTTGCTGGAAGGAGCCGACCTGGGCTTTCGCTGTCCTCTCTGTGGGATGATATTTGAAAGCGAAAGTCTTGCGGTGGAGCACACGTTATCTTGTCCGGAGCAGGAGGCTTTCCGGCCCGTTCTATTGGAAGACACCAGTGAGCCAGACCATCGGCGCAAGCATTTCTGTGCGATTTGCGGCAAAGGCTTTTACCAAAGGTGTCATCTGCGGGAGCACTACACAGTGCATACCAAGGAAAAGCAGTTCACCTGTCAGACCTGCGGGAAACAGTTTCTGCGAGAGCGACAGCTGCGGTTGCACACTGACATGCACAAGGGAATGGCGCGGTACGTCTGCCCCGTGTGTGATCAGGGTACGTTCCTCAAACACGATCACGTGCGACACATGATCTCTCACCTGTCTGCCGGAGAGACTATCTGCCAGGTGTGTTTCCAGATTTTCCCCAGCGGCGAACATCTTGAAAAGCACATGGATGTGCATCTGTACATTTGTGGTGTTTGCGGTGAGAAGTTCCGTCTCCGCAAAGACATGCGGAGCCACTACAACTCCAAGCACACCAAGAGACAATGAGGCTCTCTCTGCAACCCTTGAATCTTTGAAATAAGCCATACTGTAAATGTGAGAACAAATCTATGCACTTAGACACCAATTGTAACCTTTACAACTGCACTTTCTATGTGTATGCAAATCCTGGATGTGTTGTTCGATGCTTTTGGTGGGACATAGTGCCTCAAGCTTTTGTCCTCATTTTCTTATACTTAGAGATGGATATCCAGACACTGGTTAAGTCTAGATATTGACTAAATCACACTATCCGTGGTGTTTCAGTTGAAAATGCTAAGTAAGATCTGTAGTTATAAAACTGGCCAATGGCTTATAGTTTTACATACAAAAAATAATCTGTTCATGAAGCTTTAACGGTGGTACACAATAACATTTTAACTTTGTCAAAGGGGTCATTTGTTTATATCGGTGGTGCTTTTTTAGTGAACATAAGCATATACTGCTTCCATTTTGCCATTCTTTCAAGTAGCTCTGGTGTTGTTACCTGTCACAATATTCTATCTTCAATTGCCCTTAAAGGGATAGTTCACTCAGACTAATTTTTCATCTTTTATTCACCCTTACTGTATGTTATTCTGACTGACTCTCTTCTGTTGAGATTTTGAAAAAAATCTCCTTTTATGTACTGTTTTTGTCCATGAAACAAAGCTTAGTGGTGTCCAATGTTGTTTTGAACAAAAACTGCTCAAACATTGTTCACAATATCTTTATTTCTGTACCGCAAAAAAAAAAGCAAGCCAGGTTTGGATTTACACGAGGGTGAAAAAACAATATTTTTTTGTTTTTTTGGCTAACTATCCCTTTAAAGCACAGAGATAATAAAGGAGAATAGATTGCTAATAGTATGCGGGCACTTTTCCCTCCTTGCACCAGAACACTAAAAATATTGTATTTTATAAAAAGCAAAGAAAAACACTCGTTGATGCCTTTCAGCTAGCTGTACTTGCTAAATAGTCACTCAAACAAATCCAGGAATCTATGCAAACTTTTGTAAATTCATCCCTAATTTAGTGTGCGTTCACAAAGTTGATGTGAACAGAGTTTCATGGAGTAAAAACATTTATTGTGTAGTTATTTCAATATTCCAAAGATGTTCATGTTATATAAACAGATTTCTAAAATCTTTTGGTTTGTACACAAGCTATCCGTTTCTAATAAGGATTACGTGATATACAATACTTATCAGCCTATGCTGTTTTTGTTCAGAGCAATCAAACTGTATGCTTTTGTTTAGGGTCCATCTAAAGCTTAAATGGGCTTATAAGAGGTCTTAACATTTCAAATATTTCACACCTTGTAAAATTATTGTCGCTTGATGTGAAGTATGCAATATAATGCTTGCACAAGGGTGTAGGGTAAATTATTACATGTTTGTATTAATTAACAAGTACTTCAGCAATTGTTATTTTATCCTGTAAAAAGCCAGGTTGGTTTGTTTTTCAAGTTTAGTCATGTGAAGTTCATACAGGCTAGAGAGCAGATTTTTGGAGCTGTGATCCATGAACCATCAACGGGGCCTTGAGATCATACAGATTAATCTAGACGCAGTTAATGATTGGATTAAGAGCAGGCAGTCTGGCTAAACTTGTGGCAGTTGGTGCTCCACGCTTCTGTTTAAAATACATTGTCACATTCAAGTAAACTGACCTATTCAAGCTTGCATAGCTTAATGACTTAATCTATGGATTGTATAACAAGTATATCAGAACTGTGTTACAGTGGGGTTTATGCAGCTCACTTGTATTCTTCCTCAGAAGTTACATGTGTGATGGGTTTTAAATAAAAAGGACCAAAGCAAGCAGTGATTTTAATTTACATGCAAACAGTTTAGACATATGCACTGGCTGTTCAGCGGTGTATTTGAGTGGTGTTGTGATCTAAACCTCGTGAAAATATTTTGTGTGTGTGTGTGGTAGAAATATTGCAAGGAATATATGCAAATATTGTTTTTGGATCACATTTTTTAAATTTTCCTTCAGTGTTTCATGAGTTTCAAGAAAATAAAAGTTTAAAAACTGCTAATTTGTCTTATGTACAGTATTTGACACAATTTGAAACATGAAAATTGCACGAATGCAAAACTTATTTTATAAATTGTGATTAATGTTTTATCTGATAATGATTAATTTATCATATAAAGTATTTTCTCTAGACAGGCTACAGGCTGCTGGCTGCAATATTACAACCTTCTGGTTGTCCGATAGTGGCAGCGTAATATTTGCCATGCAAATGATCATTCCAAACACATCCGGGATATTTTATCCCTTTATTTAACCGACCATATCAAACACAATAGCTTTAATCCCTTCCAAATAAATAACAGTATTTTTTACTAGTTTTGAAAGCTTGACTTTTATATTATACCTGGGCTATGTCAAATTTATTAAAAATAAATATGTATTACTCTGCTTTCTTTTTAGATGACAAAAAATTTGGTGCAATCTCTTCTGTAGTTTTAACTTATCTACAAATGAGCTTGTCAAAATATTGCAAGATTAATTGGAAGAGATTATTGCAAGATTGATTTGGCAAACCGAACATCATGTTATTGTGTTTCGCCTGCATTACTATGTGAAATGCTGTTTTATTGCTGATGTTCAGCAGCTGCACAAATAATCGTCATCATACCTGTGCCCTCGTACAGTATTCTGAAACTGAGCCGCAACACCGGAACAGGGAGCGATCTGTGTAGGTCTGTACACACATTAGCAAACTAATCAAACACATGGGCCGTATTGAACTAACAGTGTTTGTTTGTTTGCGTGATAATGCCATCACTAACCTCTAGATGGTGATATTTCTCGTATTTGATGATTTGAGGAGCTTTCCACTCTCCGAGAAACAGGTAAGGTGGTGTAGGGGAGATGGTCTAAGCGATATACAAAAAAACAAATGTGTACAAATGTTGTTAGGCCACCTCTATTCTGAGCTCTAAATATCAGCACAAAAACATCCATCCCGTACATAGCCTGTATTTTGCTATAATTATATATAGCCTAAACAGGCTCTATCACAGGCTCTCAAACGAGTTTATGTCTGGTTAAAAGCCTTTTAATGCCTACATGTTCCCCTAACAGCTCGACTGCCTTTGCAGCCAGTGAGCTTGTGGTTTTGGAAACCATCTCTAGATGCCTGGAAACCTCTTGTGGCGCTCACTGTGACGCATACAAACTCTGTATTTGTCCAACCAAATTAGTTAAGCATGGAAGGAACTTTTCGTTCTCAATGGGTAAATGCCTGACTAAGACGTCTCAAGCTGTTTAATAAACACATCCTTGTTTTGAAACAAATAATTCTTCTCATGAAACAAAAAAGTAGGCCCTACTTTAAATATCACACATCTATAGCTTTGTTCGTTTATTGCAAAATGTGCTAAAATCTTGTTGTTGCTTCTTGTTTACGAGAAGCGCAAAGCTCACTGTCTGTCCTCTCTTCTTCGTGTGCTTTAATTTTTTATCCACTTGGTGGCACTGTTTTATGCTTATTTATAATCCACTTCATGAACAGGTCTCACGGGTGCAGTAATGTGTGTGCTTGGCTGACAAAATGCACTCTGCTACTGAATATCAGAGGGAAAAAAATATTCTCTGTGTACATTTTTCTCTCGGTTATCAGACAAAAATGTTACTGCTTGAGACAAAACATTATCCAAGCTAGAATGTAAAATAGGCGCTGCTTATTCTCGTTGCCGCAAGGGGCGCTATAACGGAACGTCTTTTACGGTGAGAATCAAGTTCACTACTGTCATTTACAGTCAAACAGACTGTGTCAAAGCAGCTCTACAGTATAAAACATGGAATTAGTGTGTCAAATATTGTTCCTTTCTCCTCTGGCCAGATTAAACCAGCATTTTAGACTGGGACAAGTCCGGCTGTGCAGAGGAGTTATCTGGTTCCTGTCGCGATGGCAGTGTAGGTGATGTTGAGGTCTTCAGAGCAGATCTATCTTTGGGGCTTATCTAGTTTACATTGTCTTCACTGATATTCAGGGCTGTAGAGGTTGTCTCTAGGTGCTGATCCACTATCTGATCTTGGTGGCTATAGTGACCTCAAAGAGGCCTATAGAAAACTATAATTCCTAATGATTTGTTAACAAAACCAACAACTGCTTAAGCTACATTAATTTTTCTAAAAAATGGCCTTATCTGTGACATCTATGCTACAGTATGTTTCCGTTACACCCTGCTAAATAGATTTCTGCTCCATTATCCCTAATTATATGTTCCAAATCAACCGAGTTCTGCCTTGGATCACAGACCCACAATGCCTATCTTTCGTGCCCCTTTGATTTAGTCTGGTTTACATGATGTCCTTTTAAGGCAGGTCTGTTTGTCATGACTGTGGGTGTCTGGTCCTCATGGGAGCTGGTCATGCCGACTTCAGTAATGGAGAGCCTTTCCATAACACATCATCCACCCACTCCAGTCATATGTTTACAGGCACGGTCCTCTTGAAGGTCCACTTAACAGCACTTCCCAGCCACCTGGTCCTTTTGTAGTTGCTTCATTACATCTCATTTAGCACTGGCTTTGGTTCTTTAGCCTTCTTGAAAATATTAACCTTTCATGACTACTGTCTCCTGTAAGCTCAGATAAACCTACTGTAAGGACAATTCTAGCTTTTAGTCAGTTTTTTCAGACATTTAACTGATGACTTTGGAGTAATTTAAGGTTGAACTTACCTGTTGTCTGTTCAAAAGCAATTTGGTTTGACCTTATGTGATCTTTAATTTACTTGCTGATTCATTGTTTCAATCCATACACACTCTAATGTGTCGTCTACACATGTCTAATGCATTAAGGAAAGACACTATTTATATGGGTACTTGAAATATCAGTGTGTCCTATGGTGTGACAGAAAAATGTAAAAAAAAAAAGCTTACAAACTTACAATTTACCTTTTTGCTATGTCACACTATAGGACACATTTCAGTTTTTATTTGTCAACTACCCATATATTATTTAGAAATCTACATATGATTCTAGAAAACGCCTGAATAAGTTCACACGTTTGATTTAGCGTTTCCCACTTTCTCCTTATTTGTTACTCCTACCATCTGTCCACTCCCACCAGAGGCAGTTCAAAATAGTGTGTAAAGAATCTTATCATGAATAGCTATGATTTGACTCATAGCTGCATTTAATTTGTAGCTACATTCATGCACTCAACATCTTCAGGTAAAATAAATCAAAAATATTTTGTAGAATAAAAAACAATCTGACATAAGCATAATTTTTCTATAAACATAATAATCATGCTCAAACAGTCCCTTTTGACCCACTTTGTGGGTGTGAATGTTCACAGATAGCCTAGTGCTATGTGAGAAACAGCTTTTAGAGCCTTTGCCTTAAAAGGACATAAACCATTCTTGAAAGATTTCAAAATGGCAACTGACCCATGCCATCTGTTCATGACATAATGCAAAGTCACTTGCATATGCATGCTGGCTTAAAATGTGACTGATATTATGAGCCGAGAACCTCAGATGCTGGAGAAAAAATATAAATTGCGAAATGAGTTATTCTGTGATGTAGTGTGGGGCAAAAACCAACTTGTGTTGATCATCTTCATGATGATTCTCTGACATCAGGGGAGTGATCCACTGTATCCGTCTTTGACAGAAGAAAAAATATCAAACGGTAATCTATTTTGGCCCACATGATGAGTGTAGAAATTAATCAACGATGGCTCTTAAAGGTATTTGATAAGATTAAACATGTGCGTCACCAAATCCTATTTCCTCCGCTTTGTGAATAACCTGACAATTTTTGAACACAATTAATTCTGGTCACCAAACCCAGGTTGTACAGTTCTATTTCCATAATTCACGAACGCTGTATGACTTACAGAGTAAGAAACTATTTCCTAAAGGTTTTAAACTGTTAAGGTGATTGTATTTTCTTTCACATTTTAAAAGATGATTGTACAGTTATCCAACAGGTTCCTTTGAGGTAAAGTACGTCAGTCATTCTAGTCCTGTGGGTGATATTTTCTTCTGAGGACATCTGCTTCCCCATTGTTTCTATCCCATGTGTGTGGTTTGTCCTGGAGGACCCCTGCGAAATGTCAGGCAATAGAAAACAACAATCATTCGCAGACAGAATAAAAGTGATTCAAAACAAAGACAAAACGTTGCGTAAGATTTTAATCTTTGGATGGACAGAATGCTGCTGCCAGTGTAATCGCTCTACCATTCACAGTGACGTTGATTGACAAGATTGAAGACACAGGAGATTTCACAAGCATTTTCATCCCAACCAAAGGCGTACATGCCTTACAGTGTGCAAATTGAAATACAAACTTTTATTAGAAGAATTGCCATAGAATGCCATAGAATCTAAATGGTTCCATAAAGAACCTTTAACATCTGAAGAACCCTTCTGTTTTACAAAAGTTCTTAGTGGCAAAAGAAGGTTCTTCGGATTATAAAAAAGCAAGAAATAGGTGGTTCTTTAAAGAAAGCTTTGACTGAATGGTTATTTGTGGAACCAAAATGGTTCTTCTATGGCATAACTGTGAAGAACCTTTTAAACTGTTTTATTTTTAAGAGTGTACATTTCCGTTTAAAAGTTTGAGTTTAGCAATATTTAATAATGTTTTTGAAATTGTTTTGTGCTCACCAAGGCTTCATTTACTTGGTTACAGTAAAACCAAAATATTATCCGACTTAACCAGACTTAAACAAAAACAAAACAGACTTAAACCAGTTTTACTATCTAATTTTAAAGGTATAGTCCACGCACAAAATAAAAACGATCTCCTCATTTACTCACTAACATGTCCTTCCAAACCCATCAGACTTGTGTAACACAAAACAATACATTTTGAAGAAGATTAGCAACAAATAATTTGGGTTCTGACAGACTTTATTTGTCAACTGAAAATGTCCTCTAATTCATGTTTTCTCCATTTTCCTTTACTACAACCATCAGAAAAAGTGTTTCATTAATGGTTTCAGTCTAGCATCACTACGCTTCCATTTATAAAGAGCGTTACCCATAGTACCACCTTAAATTATGCAGGGAATGTCCAGCTCCTTATATTTTAAATTAAAATCAGGGAAAATATGAAAAAAATCAGGTAGCATTTTATGTTATTGCTATGGCATCTTTGCTCATCTGAAGCTAATGGGAATCTGCTGAGGGACAGTGCTGTTTGTTTGGCTGAATGGAATGCTGAGGCTTAATGTGATGAAGAAGTCCCCATGGACTATGGCTAGAGCATACACAGAGAGACAAACTTAGGCTGAGGGACATACTTCGTGTCTCTTTAAAACCACCAACAACCAGGATCACTGCTATAGATTGTCCAGCAGGAATTCAACTATTTTTATTGTTGCTGGATATTTGTTTTACTGAACTAGATTGGCTTTCAAATATATAATTGAAAGGGATGTAAAAGTCTGTTATTTAAACAAATTAATCCCTTTAGACAGCACTCTACTGATTAATTGTGTCATCTCCCTAATGGAGTGTCCCATAAAACATACATTTACCATTTACAGTGTGATATCTATGCATTTGTATTGTTTTATGTAATATAAGCATATACAATGAGGGTTTTGCTTGCATTTCATGCATTCTAACATAGATTGATGATTCTGAAATGGGAGTGTTCAGACATCTGGTTACTTTCATTCTGCTATGACATTTTTTTAAATAATCTTCTTCATGTATATTTAGAAGATAATAATCTAATTAACAAAAAAATGTCTAGAAATGGCTTTGTTTATAAATTATTTCCAGCACAAAGGAATGATGCTTCTCTATGTGAAATATAAAAATATAGATATAAACATGGATAAAAAAAATATATAAAATAATAATATTTTATTTAATTCTTTAAACTTTTATTAATATGATTCTTCTTTTATTCAGAATCAAATAGCATGGAATTTACAAAGTGAAAAGAATGGCTTTGTTTAATAATACTCTGCTTATTAATAATACTGCTTTACGTTTAAAATATATAACTTATATAAATACTATCTGTTGTTTAGGACCCGTTTCTTTCTAGTATAAGCAATCACTTTATAACTCATAAGGTGGACATGTTTCTGGTTTAATAATCATTGCACAGAATGAAAAATATTTGTTTATTCATACATCATATTTCAGTTATTATACATACTGCTCACCCACGCTGATTTATAAAAGACTCTTAATTAAAATATCAACATGGGTGAGTTTGCACAGTGAATTTTACCTACTTGCATTCAGACAGATATTCCAGTCCTGAGCATTCTTGAACTCTATAGGCAAAGTGTTTTAAGTTGCTTTAAACAGTGATTAACTTGCTCACAATTATACTTCACACTGAAATAAACGCTACTGAAGGATGTTTTTCCATCGTTGGTGACGTGAATGGCTCATTTTCCTGTTGGTCCAAAAGACAGCTCAAGAACCATGATCGTATCACTTCACCACATTATCATTATCTTATAATTCAATAACCTATACATCAGTAAGTTTTTGTCCTTGATTTTATTTGATGTTCCAAGACTTTGTATTTAGTATAACGGCACTGTGTTATAATATTTTGTAGTTTTAATTTTTGTATCACCCCATATAGAAAATCAGGACTGAATGTGGGGCTGAATCTGTGTACTACTTCTTTAAATGTGACTTATTTAGAAACTACTGTCATTATAAAAATATCTACACACTAAACAGACATTTTTTGTCTAAAATGTAAGTTGTTGGATATTAATTGCAGGTTTATAGAACTGTTGTATAAAAGCTATCACATAATTGCTCTATTATTCTTAATATGAGCGTGGCTGTATTATGCGTGTGAAATATGCAGCAGCTTGGTTCTAGAAGTATTTTTTCCCATTCATTTTTTTAAAAGAAAAATTTTTTAAGTTTTTGTCAAAGCGTTATAAGCCATGAACCATCGTTTTAATGTGGTAATGAAGCATTGCAAATAACATCAATAACAATTATGGGTAAATATGTGCTTCTAGTGATTGTATGCTAAGCAGCTTATTTTGGGGCAATTTGCTTGATGTGATTTTCTAAATGGTAAAGATTTCTCTTAAAATAATGTTTAATGTAGTTTTGAACCAGGAATTCTGCTGATAAACAATTATTTTAAATAAAAATTGAAATAGTGCAGTCTGCTGGTTTAAAAATAAATGTAACATCAATTAACGACCTTGTAGCTCACAGTAGGTCTGTCTTTTTAAAAAATCCTCAATCTAGAAAATGAATGGGATTTTTTTACTTTGGAACCCATCTATTGCACTCTTTAATGTCAAATAAACTTTTCAAAGCAGGAAGGTCAACAGTTTCTGTCCTTTAAATAGAAACAAAATCAGTATGTACGACTTTTTCTCTCACGTTTGCATTAGTTATTTCTTTTGCTGCAGAGTCATCACATACGTGCCACACAAATAATCTGGTGTCACACTCCACTTGCTGCATTCTCCGTGTCCTTGGTAACCAACTCCTCTTGCAATGGAGACGAGCCCTCCATTAATTCCAGACCACGTTCTGTCAAAGAGGAAACGTCAGGTCTCGCACTGTAGCTTGTCCAAGATGCTTGGTCAGCGGTGGGAGAGGCTGAATCCCACATGTTTGGCTGATCCTCAGACCTGCTGTTTTGTTTAGTAGAAGATGTGGATCCATGGCCCAGAGAAGGTTCACCAGATGCTCCTGCTACACGAACACTAGTTTCCGACACTTCTGCTGTTTGGAAATGCCCTGGTTTTTCGTAAATGTATGCTGAGTCAAGTGTTCCTGTTTGGTCAGCATTCTTTGTTGTGATATTCAGAAGGTCTTTGTGATCTTTATTATCACCCCAGTGCTGTTGCCTGTGTGAAGAAGTGGATTGGGCATACCTGGGGGTCTCTGTCGATGTCAGACTGACCGGTGGTGTTTTATTCGTCTTGTTCGTGGTTGGTACATTACTAGTTGTGATGTTGTTTGTGTTAATTGGCATACCTGCAGCCGTCACCAAAACATCTGTCCGTCCAGACACAGAAGCAGACGTAGGTTTCCATATCAAACTGTAATAAATTGCCAGTATTATAGCAGCCAAAGATACCGACAAGACATATGCGAATACAGTAGCCAGTCTCACCCACTTTTTATTGGTTTTAGCAGCCATTTTAGCTTTTTTATCTCCCGTGTATGTGGCCGGTTTACCCCGTTCCATGTTTGGCATAAAGTCCCGTTCCCTCATGTTCGAGCGGATTCTGCCTCTGTGCTCCTGGACGCCTTCCGTCTTGAAGGCTTGTTATTGACAGGTTATTCGTCTGAAACACAGCGTTTGTCGATTATCCACGTCCCTGTGTTTTTATTCATTCATCATTTCTCCAACCTTGCAAATCCACAATAGCGACCTGTTTCCAGCATGACAGTAGCGCGAGGACGTTTTTCCATGCAGAGACGTGTCCAGAGCTCTATAGATGACCGGTAACGTTATGTACAGCGATCTGTGCCGGCGCTGAGATGATATTCATCTGCTGAATGACATGAGAACTGACATACAGACAGCCCCAGTGTTATGCAGCGTGCTATAGAGCGAAAATGAAGGGAGGCGGGTCTCACTAGTGCGCACTAAATAGTGGCTGCCCACAGCTGAACGTCATCCTGTCAGAATCCCCCCTAACTGTGTTTGGGTAGTGGACAAATAACACGGACATCAACATGCTTCGGTTTAAAGGGAAACATTACATTCTGTTCTAATTCTGTTTTAAGGTTTTAGATGCCACGCACTAGTCAACCACCCTTGTTATTTCACTAGCTTTATAAAGCATTGGACAGACAATTGTCGCCTAGTAGCCTATTCAGTTTCAAAAACCAAAGTAGAGGTGTTTTTATAGCCTAAAACAATTTTTTTCTACACCATTTAAATGTGATTATTTCGTTTTTATTATAAATCATGAGAGGCAAGGCAGTCTTCTTTTTTTTTTTGCCTGGTCTTAAAATAGGAATTTGCTCCTTTATGCTTTTGGTTTGACACATTAATCACCAAATGCACGGATGCCACCAGCTGGACAAACAACTACACTGCTCTATCACTAAAATATAATAACCAACCTCAGAATATAGTGCATTCACCTAAAGAGTAGTTCAATTACTATGTGTGTGTTTAGAATTAAATACCATACTATTTTAGCCAATTGTCATATTAAACGTCATTAGATGGTTCAGTTATTGGCCAGACTAGGTACAATGATTATTGTGATAAAAGCTTTCTGAAAATCTGAAAGGCCAAATTAGTCTACTCAGTGTTTTTTAGGAACCAGAGAAAAACGATTAGGATGTGCCTTTGAATTTTATCGTCTTTCTTGTAGCATACGACTGTCATACTAAAACTTAATACTGTAGGCTATATAACAGTCCTTATATCTGTGAAACACTATTGTTAGCTTTCATAAAACTTTCCTAGTAACTGTAAACATGTTATGCTACTAAAAAAACTCCTTAGTTGTTCAGCATAAAATATGCAGATTTCATATCTATGTGTAATAAAGGAACCAGAGAAAAAGGAACTCAGGAAGTGTTTGCCACTATTGCCTGATTCTGGCAATGCAGGACAGGAGCAGAGTATGTTTAGACTTGGTTGAGGGTGCTGAACGTCTAGCTAACCTAATGGGGTATTATAATGAATTATGCTTTCACATAAGAAAATGCTAATAAATGATGGCTTTTGTGCCAAACAGATTGCACAGTCTGAGGAAGTGATGTCAAAAGACAAAGTGTTTATATATATAAGACTGGGGGAACTGAGAGCAATAGCTGTTGCAACGCTTAACAAAGAAGGTATGACTTTGCTCTTGCACACATGTTTTGGATTGCTATTCAGCTTGATTGAGTGTTCACTAGTTGATTTTAATGCAGGTAATGCAGACAAATTAAAGTCATAAATGAATAGTTAATTATTTCACTTATATATTTCATAATTAATAGATATATTTTTAAATTATGTTATCAGGTAAGTAACTTTAAAGATGTCTGGCTTATGCATTAACCTGAATAACAATGAATAATGAATGCTAACTATAATGAGAAAATATCTCAGATTAATTGGTTTGTTGCTAGTATTTTCTGTTTAATTTTTTTATTATTTGTTTATTTATTAATTTTATTTCTGTTTGTTTATTTTGTACACATTGGTCGTGAATATTTAAAATAGGTTTTTATGGTTGCCCTCTTTTGATCATAATAGCACTTATTTTTGGTGAAAAGTTTATGTTTATATTAAGGTATTATAGAAGAGAAGGTAGTCTGAGTTTGCCGTGTCTGTCTAATGATAATCCTGCCGTGGAGTTGGTCACTCTTGGTAAACTAAAACCAGACAAGGCAGAGTGAATCTGACAATGTCTAGCTGCTCTCTGCACATCAGTTAAATCAGAGCTGAAGATAAGGAATGCTACACCTGCCGACAATATTTAGGTGTGGATGACAGCAAAACTTAAGGGGATGCCAGAATTAGTTTGATTGTTAATAAAAGTAAGCTATTATCTTAACTTTAGCTTACTTACTGCATTGACATGATCTACTATATACTGTATGTTCATATTCCTTTGTGTCCTTCTCCTTTAGTAAACAATGGGAAACTTTTACATTTTTTTTAAATCTTGAATTTACTATGAAGTATATTTACATTGTATATTAATGAAATTTAACATTCATAATAGGTTTCTACTAGAGGTTTCTTCTTGCAACTGTCTTTGCCTGCTGTATATTGCTGTTAAAGTTTAGTCAGGTCAGTATAGTTGAAGTTTTGATTCTAAAAGGATCATATTGTTATGGAAAAAAAAAAAAAAACATAATCATCCCAGCAATATACTAACCAACATATTTGCCTAATATAATTTTTTTAAGCTGCTACTTACATGAAAAATTATGGCAGCATAAAGAACTAATTATTTCCATGAATTTTATTTTTGTGATTGAGAGTTGTATAAAGTACAGTGTCAACAGTGATCTTATATTTTTATTGCTTGTTGACTGTTGTTCTGTTTAAATCACATGTTCAATTCCGCCATCTAGTGGTTAAAAATTACATTTGGCTCCCACACATACAGTGGGTACGGAAAGTATTCAGACCCCCTTAAATTTTTCACTCTTTTTTATACTGCAGCCATTTGCTAAAATCATTTAAGTTCATTTTTTCCTCTTTAATGTAAACACAGCACCTCATATTGACGGAAAAACACAGAAATTTTGTCATTTTTGCAGATTTATTAAAAAAGAAAAACTGAAATATCACATGGTACTAAGTATTTAGACCCTCTGCTCAGTATTTCGTAGATGCACCCTTTTGATCCAAAACAACTTTCTCCCATCAGCCCTAGTGATACTACAAAGTAATGAAACCAAGGAATGCGGACATAGACATAGTGGACATAGATAAAAAAAACTGAATATGCGTTCATAAAACTTTCTAGTGACTGTAAACATGTCATGCTATAAAAAAAACCTCCTTAGTTCAGCACAAAATATGCTGATTTCATATATGTGTAATTCATGACTAACATTTTACCACAGATTATGATCTTCCCATGGACTCATTGACACTGTCTATGTTTTTGCTCACTATAGACACTCACATAGACACTTTTGCCCTTTTATTTTAAAGCACTTATTTTTTAATAATACAAAATGCATAAAAACAGTAGAAAAAAACACATCATATTGATGACATGCAAACAACTATCAGTTTGGTCATATCTAAAGATATCTCCCACATTTTAGTTAGAAGCTACATTCATGTAACCACAACCATGAAACTTTACACATCAGCAGTTTGTTGTACAGTACTTCCTAATAGAGCTATTTAATGCCAGTGTGAAAAGTGTATTTTTAGTGTATTAATACACAGACACACACACACACAATAATCTGTTTATACCTTAAATGGGATTTTTGACTTTTTTATGTAAGTTGCTAGCAAGTTGCTATAGAAAGTACAGTGATTATTCAATTCCTTAAGTATAAAGTCACATCCTTAAGCTAGTGGTATGGGCCTTATTTGGCAATTGTGCTTTATTGTCATAATAAGAGGAAGTTAAACCACTATTTTGTTAAAATTAATTTAAAATCTATTATCTATTAGATTTATTATAGATAATTATCTATTATCTATTCAATTAAACACACGCACACACTTTGATTGCACCTTTCTAAGTGATATAAAAAAGACACAAGCTGTTTAATTCCTATAAAGATGTACTTCAGTTTCATGAATTAAAACCATTTTCTTTTTATTTGTAGTCTGGTAACAAACCCCCATTACAGGTAATAATGATCCCAATATATATAAACATGCATGACAACAATTATTTATTATATATAATTATATATAAGTATTTAATTGACCCAGCATGCAATACTAAATAGCTCATTTAGACATATTATTGTATAACAAAATTAGCCTATTGTAGTCTCAAAAATCAATAAATAAATATCTGGAAATAAAATGAAATGAAATACAGAAATGTGGCATCTGAAATGTGTTTCCTTATCTCTGTACACCTTTAGTTTGTATTTGCTGGTTAATGAAGTGAAGTGCTGTTTAAAAGCAGAACCCATGTTGAGATTACCCAATAGGTGTCAAGGGCTTGCTCTTGACAGTGCCTGAGTCCACACTGCCAAGCTCAAGAACAAAAGGTTGCAAGACTCTCCTTGTCTGTGTCCCACAGACCTTTGACGACCCCCCTCAAACCCCCAACATACACAAGCACGGCCCATACCCCAGCACATACATACAACCTCAGCATGTGGCAGACTACCGGAGCCGACCCAATGTTGTCCCATTTGCATTTTAAGCACAGGATGGAAAGAGGACACTTGAGGTGTTTTAGCCCACAACGGCTCATCAACATTTCAGATCCACATTTTAGCAACAACGTCTGTTCTCTAACATACTGTGTTTTTACATTGCACTACAGAAATAAAGGCATTGACGATTCAACAAAGAACTTTTAACATCCATAGAAACTTTTCAATGCACAAAAGGTTCTTTTTAATAAAGGAAGCTTCTACAGGTAGATACAACTTAATTCATACACTAAAAAATGGTTATTTTAAGAAAAGCCTACTTTTTGGCACCTATATTTTTAAAAGGCTCTTCACAGGGAAGATTATGAACATTTTGGTCGACCTAGAGTTCAAGTTTAAGCTTTGGATTCGTCATTTAAGACAGTTTATAATTATAATGCATTTTTGGACTTATTAATAAAAACAAGCTATAGTAACATTTCAGCATTGTTTTAAGCCTTGCACCAAGTTGTCTCCGTTCGAAAAACTGGACTGCAGATTCAGGTGGAGAGATGTAGATCAGGCCGGTGGAGGGTGTTTGTGGATGAAGCAGTAGAAACAAAAGGTTCTGTGAAAAGCCTGCAAAAGGTGGACAGGCAGAGGTGTTAAAAGCGATACCCTGAAGAAACAAGAGGCAGATATGCACCTTCCCAGATCTGTGTGTGTCTCTCTCTCTCTGCCATTTGCACACACTGTCTGCTTAAGCACAACTCCAATAAACAAAAGAGTGAGCTTGACCTTGTGCGGCCTGCTGGTCTGACTTGTTTCGTAGTGAGATGAACACACATACAGCGCTATGAATAAATAGGTAAATGTTTGAGTAAATAGCGTACCTGCTGGATTTACTGAACCTTGAGAATGATAATTGTTTTGTTCAGAGGGGGTTGAAATGGAATACAAGGCCCTGCTAATCCATTAAAAGACAGCACTACGCTAAACATCCCCAGGTTTACAGAAAAAAATCCATCTACATCTGATTGAAACTGGACCCGAGGCTTTGGCCTGGAAAGAAAACACTTCAAAGCCATTGTCTGAGGGAGTTCACTTTGAGCTATGGAAATGGAAATTTCCAGCATTCCTCAATGATAATTGGCCAACTCCAAAAGTGCAGTTAAGCTTAACTTTAATTACCAAGGAAGCTATTCAGACTTTGTTGTCTATTTAAGATCTTTTCATTTTTGTAAAGTAAATGCAAACATTTAAGACCAAACTATACGACAAACTTACAATGTTCATTTCCAAGATAGGCCTACAAGTGTACATAAATTGATACAATTAAAATTGTTACTGCGATCGCAAGTTATGTCTTAATTAATATTATAAAATTCCATTGATTATCCATATATATATTTTTTAATTTACCCAATAAATTAACTAATAAAAATGCTTCCACATAGTTTGACCTTTGTTCATATTTCACATTTAAAATTACAAAAGGCATCTGTACATGTTTCTTCATATTAGTAGCCTAATGGGCCATTTATTTGGAAAATACCTTATCAGGTATAACAGTTAGCCTATATATATGTTATGTCAAAATGTGTTTTGTGAGGTGGTCCAGGATATTTAAATTGTGTTTTTACTGCTATTAACAGCGTGATGCTTAGATGTAAGGGTAGGGTATAAGCATTATTATCTTTGTATAAAACCATTGTGTTTCTACTGATAGCCTATAGGTGTGTGAGTGTGTGTGTAGGGGTTCAACACAACTCAGTGATTGACAATTTCCTGGAGGGAGGTCCCTCCCTTATCATGTGAAATTTCCACTGCTTGGGTTCAGATTGCGCTCGTTGTCTCACCTATGATGAGCACGCTGTTCACCTCACACACAATGGATTAAACTCGGAGTTGTGAGTAGGTCACAGTTTGCCATACCTGACTACTTTACAAAGTTGATTCAAATCTCAGGGGGACGGAAAACCAAAAAAAAACGAGGTGAGGGATGTGTGTACACTTATGCTCGTTTGACTATAGTTCACTCTTCTGTTGTAAATACTGTTTGTATTTATTTGAAATTATTCAGTGTTAGTATGAGAGCAGCTCTGTGTTGTTATGCGTATTTTGCTATGTGCATTTTCCTGTTGTTTTAATTTGTTAAGTCCACTCAATTAGGGTTTTCAAGGAAAATTAACAAAATGTTCGTCAATGATCGTATACGATAAAAAAAGTAACGAAAGTGCTGGTAAGTTTTCGTATGGCTGAATTGTTTGTTTGTTTGTTTGTTTTTTCGCGTGTGCAACGGATAGTGTTTGCTGGTGCGTTTGGACTTTGTCATGCCAATTAATTGAAAAGTTACGTTAACGTTATCTGTAACTAACCCCTCTGTTTTTAACGCAATGTCTAAATACCGTGACAGTTGTGGGGAAATGGATTGATTGATAAATATTGAATAAATACGTCTATGCAGTATTGTAATGTGAAGAGTTTTTTGTTTTTTCTTCAAAATAGTGCTCAGGGTTTGCTTGTATGCTGATCATGATTTCTATAAAAATTAAGATCCTATAAATATTGTATTTAGTGCTTATTTTCTTTTATGGTTGTCAACAATGTGTAAAATAGAGATGTAATTGTTTTAAACTCTTTTGTGGTCACAATAAAAGGGTTAGTGGTTATGCAGCAGAATCACTTCACCTTTTTTTTTTTTAAGGAGCATTGTTATTTTACATTAATCACCATTCTTGTTATCATCACTTTTTGAAGAGTATAAAAATGCAATTGTTTTTTTTCCTTCACTTCTGCTGAAGTAGCGATTAACTTATTATATTGTACCTCTGTCAGTATAACAAACTGAATGCATACACTTTATATATCAGTATACTAATCGTCTTGTTTCTTCCTGTGTGTTTTGTGTAGGCATGATTCCTAGGACAGAGGTGGTGCTCTCCGTCTTGGGGGAACTGCAGGAGGCCACAGAGTGTGTGGGTCTTGATGCCCTCACTAAAGTTGCTGTGGAGGTGGAGCAGGTCCTGACCCCTTTCCATCTTCCTACAGCACTTTGCTCTGAGATCTCTTCATGGCTGGGCATTGACGCAGTAGCTCACAGACTATACCCAGGAGATGCTCCAACAGGTTTGCTTCCTCTGGTCTGCAAAGGAGATGGAAACCTGCTGTTTGATGCAGCTAGCATGCTTCTGGTGGGTTCTACGAGCCTGAGTCTGGAGCTGCAGGTCAGAACTGTGGTGGAGATGCTACTGTGGAAGCGATACTACCTGTGTGGTATGATTGACTCAAAGGTCATGCTGCAGGCGGTTAGGTTTTCCCTCTGCACTGAGGAGTCTCAGGACATGCTAAATCTCCCGATTCAAGTCCTAGAAGCCATCTTCGATGCTGATGTCAAGGCCTCCTGCTTCCCCGGCTCGTTTGCAAACATGTGGCACGTGTATGCACTGGCGTCTGTCCTGCAGTGCAACATCTATTCGGTTTATCCCATGTACAATTTAAAGATTCGGCCCTATTTCAATCGAGTCATTCGCCCGAGGACATGGCCGAAAGATGTTGAGCCCTTGACCCTTCACATCATGTGGTCGGGCGACTTGGAGGCAGGCTCTGTTTTCAAATCTCACAACTTCGTGGCCTTAATTCATGCGAGCGACCTAAAAATCGGAAGTCCCAACAACGAGCAGCGAATGCCTTTGGTAAAGTCCCTGGATCTTCTGAATCAGGACTCCCATCTGTCTTACTCCAACCTCAAAGACAAGTTCAACATCACCAAGAGCACCTTTTACCGCTGGAAGAGGCAAAGCATGGAGTATCACAAGAAATCGGTGGCCAGGTATGAAGCCAAACACTTCTTCCTGACATCCTACAAGCAGGGGAAGCTTATTCCCCTCAGCCAGTTCAAACAGCTTTTCCCAGAAATTCCACGATCCACTTACTATGCGTGGAAGCAAGAGCTTTTGTCCACTTGCAGTGTCTCGAGCGGCTCCACGGGGGAGCTGAGTCCCGCAGACAGCACTGAACAGGACTACTGGTCCTCACCGGAAGTCCAGAAGAAGCCCAGCCAAGGGAGCTTTGCTAGCATGTTGGCCTTCAAATGTGAGAAACTAGAAGGGGAACGTGCCCAAAACATGGCTTTGATGCAGGAGGCGAAGAAGAGCTTGCAGAACTGTATTGTTGCAAACACTTCGTTCCCCTACAGAATTTTCAAAAGAAGGTTTCCGGGCATCTCCAGATCCACATACTACAATTGGAGAAGGGAAGCCATGCTGTTTACGCCTTTCAAAGAGCTTTCAGGTAGCAGCGAGGAAAGCTCAGATGCTGATAAAACCCAGAGTCCCAGAAGTCAAATGTCCGCTGCTAAGTTTGACAGACAAAAGCTGTCACCAAGAGTGAAGCTCTCCAGACGCAAGCAAAGAAGCCTGAGGCTGGCTTATCACCAGAGGAAAGCATTGAGGGAAGAAGCCAAAATGCATGTTAGGAGGTCAAAGATGTCCTTCATCAAATTCAAGCTCAAGTTCCCTTCGGTTTCCTCCTCTTTCTACTGGCTCTGGAGAGATTCTTTGAACAGGAAAGCCAAGAAGCCGGTCACAACGTCTGAGACAGAGAAATCCCAGAGCTTGGCTGTCTTGCCAGATGTCTTCGAAAAGATAAAAACTCAAAGAATGTTTTCGTTTGATGGGAACATGGATTGCCTGCATAGACAGACAGGCTGTCCCTCTGAATTTACACTGCCTGAATACTCTCTGCCTGACCAGTCCAGTAACGAACAGATGTTTGTGATGGATGTTGTGGCACTGGCCAATTTCAAGGCCAAAGCAAAACTGTTCTTGCAACAACGCTTTGAAGAAAAGTCCTTTCCCACATTCAAAGAATTCCGGTCTTATTTTCCTCTCACTCCCCGTTCCACCTACTACATGTGGAAAAGGGCTCTGCATCACGGAGTGGCGTTAATTCATGGCTGAATGCTCTGTTATTTTTCTCACCGCTGTAAAGTCCTCTGATTAAGTACAAATCTGACTCTATTGATTTTTATAGTTTATGATGCAATATTCCTTTGAGTCTGACTGTTTGTTTTTTGAGTTACCCACATAATTGCAGTTCATGCATCTTAATTATTTGTCCTTTTCCTTTATTTGACCACTTGGTTCTAGCTCAAGGACATTTGCATGTGTGTGAAATCAGACAGTCTTTGTGTCCACCTACAGTAAGTGCTGATGGCCCCTAGGCAAAAGGCAGTTCAAAGACATTATCAGGTTTTCAGATGGCTCTCTTTATTGACCCACCCCCATATATTTACAATTTAAATGAGTTCCAAATTCTGATTTAGGTTCATTTTAATTCTTGTTTATTTCTTTTTAATAGTTTTTGACTTCTTGTTGTTTTTTTTATTGTTATTTTGTTTTATTTAGTTTAAACTATGAAATTACAGCTAAATGTATAGTATTTTAATTCGTACCCTGGAGTGTTCTTTATTTCTTTTCTTTCATTTTTTTTTAATACATATATATTTTTATACTGACAATTGAATGTACTCTCTGCTTGGGAAATGTGCCCAATTTAAAATGAATACCTCATGCTTGAATGTTACAGAATTATTGCCATTTTGCACATTGTTTTTGATCATGTTTCACTTCACAGGTTTACTTTTTTGCTGCTTAAAGGTGTAAATATTTGGTACCTAATCTCTAACTTGATACTGTTGAATTGTTTTGTGAAGTTATTGTGTTTAACTACCTGACTAACGTTTTGAGCTTCACCATTGTAGTGTTCTGTAACTCAAAGTTAAACTTGTCTAAAAAAAAGACAGTTCACAATGTGCTTCTTGGATCCATTTGATGAGCACAAAGCCAATTTGGTTAATTTTTCCATGTATTTTCCAGTTGCATTGTGCAATAAAAACTGGTTTATATTCTCTTTTCACTCTTTAGGCGTTTATGTAGTATCAGAAACATTACCTACCTAGTCTTAAGTTAATTTCTTAATAAAGGTCTGATTTGTGTTAATTGTACTCTTTTGAGAACAAAAATACTCTCATTTAAATGCCTGAGAATAAATGTGCTGGAAAAAAATCTGTTCATGTAGATCATTTATTCTAGTAGCATTTGGGATGAAACTATTGTTGTTGATTAAATTAGCCCAATATTGACTTGCTGGTGTGCCGTATCAACACTGTAACGTCTGCTATATATTTGAGTACTTTACAGACAGATTTTACAGTTTCAATAAGTGTTTACCAAAAAAAAAAAATGTATTTAAATAATTGATAGGAGAGCCAAGCCTTCAGTGATGAGCGTCATCATAAGGAGCTTTTTATGGGTGCCAGAAAGCCACAGAAATATGTCTCTTTGTTTATAATGTGCACCTTTTTGAGGGACAGATTAAAGGAATGATAGATATTTATGAGAATCTAGAGTCTAGACAATCCATAAGAGCTATTTTAATGGCTATCCAAAAGCTATTAAAATCTTGGTTTCTCGCTCTGGTTTCATTAAATGGTTGAAAAATATAAACACATACATACATTTGGCATCTATAAGCCTTTTCTAGATGTTCCAAAGCCTTGGAAAATCCAAAAAGAGTATTTATAGATCAATACAGTAGATGGCAGTGGAGAGCTTTCTTTAGGAGCGTCTTGCTGCAATGGCTTGCTAAGATTCCTCATATATCCAATATTTTACAAATTAACATTATTAATAATAAAAAAACGATATCAAAATAAAGTTTTAGCTTTTAGAAAATTCTTGAGCAAAACAGGTTATAACTTAAATGATTAAATTCTTAAATGTAATCGTTAAGTATGACTAGTTGCTTAATTTGATCTTTGCTGAATTTATAAAAGGTGTAGCCTACTAAATATTGTAATAGCATTTGCTTCAACTATGCCAAAACCTTTAGTGGTAATGAATAAATCATACATTTATATAGCCTAATGCTCAAAGCCTTTCCTTCAGCTTGTTGCTGTTTATTACATCACAATTTTGAGACAACTATATCTTAATATTTAAAGATAAATAGTAATTTAACAAGATAATTATATTGTTTGCATTTAATTTCTTTTTTTCTTTTTTTTTTTTTTTAAATCGGCGTTAGTGGGACCTTTACTTTGATATCATCACCTGTGCTTTGTTACATTATTGCGCACATACAGCTCGAACGAACGCAAACCTGATGATGATGCTGAAGATTAGGAGAGCTTTCCTCAAGTAGTAAGGTAATTACTTTCTTTTAATCAAGTTTGATACTTAAATTGACCAAAATAAATACGTAAATGTACTTTTTTTATTTTTGTGTTGTTATGTGTACAGGGAAGTTTAATTCGCGTTCTTAACTTTGTAACAGTTACCTGTTGTTTTCATAGAGTTAGCAACAATGGTTGTGAATTAGTTGAGTGCTTTTATTAGAGGCGAAGGTGCACTTAGACCGTTTTCATTGTAACTTCCGGTAAAGTTACTGATGTTGCTATGTGAATGTATTAGGTGTTATACAAAGCATAACCATTAAAGTACAAGAATAGAACATAACCAGAAGATTAAAAAACAACCAATCATCAACCAAAACATGATGTACAAAAAACGTTATTGGCTAAACTGTGATAAAATTGATATAATTACAGTCCATGTAATCTTTTATCAGATGAATGGTATCCCTAAATGATCTTAGGTTCATTTACCAGATAAACGTGAATATCAGTGTCAGCTGGACAAATTTTGTCACAGCTTTCAAACAGAATGACTGAAGATTGTGTTAACTGTGTGTTATACAGTTGTTTAATTTGTCTGAGGTGATCAGTCAGCTCTGACTAATTGTACACAAGTTTGCTAGATTAGACATGGCGCTTTGTTCCTGCTCATTTTGAGCAATTTGTTGTACTGTTCACAATACGTGACGTGCATATACCTATGAAAACCCCAACAGATGCCATGAAAGATTTCCAGAAGCATTGACAAACATTTTTTTTATGCACAAATTTGTCTCATTTCTGCACTTGGTATTTTTCATCACTAAGGTGTCTAATTAACTCATTTGATAGTCAATTTGCTTTCAACTTTCATTTATGCCACTTATGCTGAAATCTATACAGACAGCAGCTGAATTTACCATTCATTTACCATTGCAATAATTGTTTGCCTTCTCTGTAGAGTTGTATATCGCGTATGTGATGTTTTATGGCGTTAAAAGGATTTTTCCATTAGAGAAATGTGATGGCACCCCTCTGAGATCACTTTAGGGCTACATGGGTTGTCTTAGTGGGATAAACCCGAAAAAAAAAGAAAGACTGAAAGAGATTGGCAAACATCAGGACCATCCATTGCATGCTAATAATTCCTAGTGTCTCTTCTGTAATAAAACCACCTCATTAGTAAACCCAACTCTCTCATTTAACCTCATCCGTGGTAATGACCAAATGACTTCCATTGTGAAATTCTGCTCACCGCTGCACCTCCCTAATGGCTTCTCTCCTCTGTGATTAAGAGGCAAACAGCCTCAGACACGAGCCATGTCCACTTTTGTCTGCTGTAGAGGAGGTGAACGAGAGGGACAAAGGATAATTGTGGTTTTGTTTAAGCACCAGCAAGGGAACCTTAACAGGGTATAAAAAAAACTTGCAATGCAAATGCGTAGTTATTATAAATACATTTCAGGACTGAAGAATAAGGAAAGTGTGGAGGCCATTAGTCTCAGTTAAAGAAGCTGTTACTTGCTGTGTTGGGTCTCGCAAATAGTTTTTTTAATTTTATTTTTGTGGCACTTAGTTGTGAATTCTGCTTGCAAATGTTGTAAATTTTGGCAGCTTGGTAACATAATTTGCTAATATCGTGAAGTTACTTAAGCATGCATGACATAAAACATAATTTTCTGTATTATTATGCAACTTATATAATTATTGGTGTTAAACGTGAAGGCCTCTCTCTCTAGTGGTGGTGATTTCAGTCTGAAATCATCATCTTTCTGATTTTTTAATATGACCTTGTTGTCTACCTAAGGTAAATTTTAGCCTTTAAATTTTAGTCTTGAAGAGTATTTTTCTTTCAAAGGGTTGTGAAGAGGTTTGTCCACTTTTAACAAACCTCTTTATTTGGGATCCATTTTTGGACACGTCCTTCCTGCTAATTTTCTTGGGTCGGTAGAGGGTACATTTAGAGAGAGTTGTTGGTATCTAAGGCAAACTTACGCTCTACAGCAGAGGCTTTTCGTCAGTATCCCTGTCAGTGTCGGCTGGTTTTGATTTATAATTAACTCTGACTGTTTTCGGATCGATTCATTTCTCAGAGGAGAGCCAACCTGGTAAGCTCTCAGTAAGAAAGGGGTCAGTGTATCGCTGGCAGGTATTTCACACAACACTGGCATTTATGGAGCAGAAATTCATTAAATTGGATAAATTCTCAATGTTGGCACATCTTCACTGGCCCCAGAGCCAAAAGTTACATAAACGGGGACAATCCCAGTTTAAATAAATGATGTATTAGCATCATTTTTTGGCCATTATAACAGATGGATGGCCTGTTCTTCTATGTGGAATGTCTACCATTAATATCCTCCCATCTAAAAAGAGTGCCTGGAGGGAGGGACTAAATTAAATAAAAACAAAAGGTGTAACACATCCTCCGGTTTAATGCCTATTTTTAAACTATTGATATGTAACACTATGCTGACTACTTTAATAAAACAGATTAGGTCTTTGTTATGTGACACAGTTGTTAAAGTACCATTTGGTTATTCTTGAAGCTTTTAATACTTGATGATTTAACATATGTTGCGTGGGCTTAGGTGTGACATGCCACTACATTTCTGTTCCAGACATGACTGGGAATCACCAGTGGTGATATGAAATGACTATGAAATTAGTTTTTTTAGCTGGTAGCTATAGTAACGATTAAGGCCACAGTCACTAAATTGGCCATGACTGAAGTCCATTATTTTACAACTTTAACCTCTATTATTCCCTCACATCAGTTGACTCGTTTCACAAGCCATTCGAACTCTAATGATCTCAAAGTAGCTTTACTGACATTGTGACCCAGCAAAAGTGAACGTCTTTAAGAAATGCATCAGTTATAGGAGTAATTGAAGTCTCATTTGTTTGTTAGCCTCAAATTATGCTGTGTCTTTAGCATGCAGTGTAGTGGACCAGGATTTGATTTGTTTCTGCGCTGAGCATAAGGTAAATACAGGATTGCCCCATGTCCTTGGTGAATTATTACCTTGTCACTTTCCTTTCCACCTGTCATCTTTCATAGTGTATAGCGGTGTTAAATCGGTTTGTTGCCAAACTCTAGTTGGCACTCTGTGTGCTTGTACTTTCTGTCAAGGGAATTACACAGCCTTCCTGAAGTCTTGTAACTTTTAATTTCAACTTTCACTTTGGTTTTTGGTTGAAGGGTAACTTAAAGGTGCTCTATGAGATGCTGTTTGACGTCACTTTTGCAGACGTTTCACGTAAATACAAAACAGAGCAAGCTCCCCCCTCCCGCCCAGTGTTTCTGTAACTGCCGTGAACGCGCAAAGCGCATTGATACGCAAGGTGGTGCTAACCCAAGAGAGACAGCGACAGAGCGAACATCAAGCTAACATGTCTAAGGAAACTCCAACTGTTCTCCAACAATATTTTTACAATCTTATTTTATTAGTTAAAGCTGATATATTGGTAACTATTCTAGAAGCGAAAGCCAAAGAAATGCTTATTCTGGTATTTATCCTACCTGTGGTCAAAAGTACTAGCTAAGGACCTACAGACTTAAACCTAATGAAGCTAAAAGCTGCAAACTATTACTTTGAAAAACACTAGCGTCTTTTCTTGTATCGCCTACACTGTAAAGTAGCAACTCGTGGAAACGTCAAGGAAGCAAAGACTCTCAGATTCACGCTGTACAATCAACTCTTGTCTATTATGTGCACGCGCATTAACCCCCACCTCTTCTTGCCGATTGGTTGGCCGTAGTTTGTTTTTGCTTTGGTGCACATCCTGTTCCCATAGTGTTTGTTTTGGTATTGCAGCCTCTGTGTTGTCTTTCGAGACCGGGCTTTTTCCCAATGTATTCAGAAGGCAGACAGCAAGACGATCAAGGGGTGATAAAAATGAAATCGAGCTAAAATCCTGCAACATAGAGCACCTTTAAGAGTCCAAAGCAGTGCCATGTAATGCTTTCAGTGTTACCTTCAGGGGTTCTCTGATGCATTTCACTGACAGATTCCACCAAGCCTGTTTAATTTCAATTTAAATGAATTAACACCCATTATTACACCAGCAAGTATTTCAGGAAATAGTATTTTAGCATTTTTACCCTCCGAGTTTCTCATTTCAGTTCTTATTCTGCTGATTGTAAATCTGGCAGTCAATTGGCCACTGGGATCTGGGTCTGACTGAATACATTTTCCGTGGTTTGGTTAGCCGAACTGTTGCATCTCATGCGCATGCCTCTATATATACCCACCCAGACTTTAAGTTAATTCCTCTTCAGGCACCATCATAACCGCTGACCCTCTTTTTCGGTTGCTGGCTATTGTGGAGGGGCTGTGCTGGAGTTTATCAGCTTTCAATTTGCCATGTTTGAGCTCTAGGGGTCACAGTGCAGTCACACTACTCTCCCTGGGTTTACGGCTTTTTAATCAACTTCTACAACCTTTCCTATCAATGTGCTGCTAGCCTAAGGGAGCAGGGGATGTGGGAGGATATAGAGCTGTATCTTAAAAAATACTGAGTGCAGCAAAACAGTCACGGTGGTATCTAAATGAGCCTTTAGCTTCTTAAAGCATCAAAGCCCTTTGCTGAATCGGTAATGTCTACAAAACTGTGGAGTATTTTTTTTTTTGTAGTGAAGTCATTGATAAGATATATTTTATACAGCTAATTTAATGTCTGATAGTTGCTGTTGCTTTTTGTTTTCAGTTGAATTATTTTGAATCATAAATCTTTTAAATCCATTTCACTGCCAGAGCACCAACCTTTCACACAAATATATGACAGCATTTACTTAAACTTATATTCACTTATATACAGAGTATGTTATAGTAATCAGTATTCTCTAATTAAGAGGATTATGATAATATTAATGTGAAATTACAACATTTGCACAGGCTACAAATGTTTGTGCATGCCTGTTTTTTGCCTGTCAAACCTTTTAGTTCATTTTGGTTTTAATTAAATCAAATTTTCATAATTTTGCATGTTTTGCCCCTCTCTGTTATCATTCCCAAAAGTTCTCTTTTATCAGTAGTAACAGATATGTAACTCCTTAAGCTCTAACAGTGAGATGGTTACACTTTGGGGAGAAGTCAAGTTTAAATATCGACAAGCACAGTACAGGTGTATTTGTTAGCACTGAACATTTTAACTTAAATGTGCAGGTTCAACAAGAAACCCAAAGGCACCATTAAAGCGGAATGAAAGACTAAGTGTCAGCACTGAGCCTTGCACAACTTTGGGTCACTTGCAACTCTCAGATCAATATGAGCTGTTACAATTTCACAGTTGGTCATGCTTCACTGTTTGACACTTGCTCCTTTAGCGCAGGTTGGGAGAGTTTCTGAATGTATGAGGCAGGACCGAGAGAAAGCAGTAGAGAGAAGCCTGTCGCCATATGGGAACTCACATTGACACCTCCGATGCACAGCTCCACTTGGCATGCAGTTGACAGGGTCCACTGGATAGTTGCTGCAAATGAGTCCAGTCTATCTTGCAGTTCCTCAGGCGGCAAAACAACCCCTTTCCTCACCTCCATCGCAGCATTATAGAGACCCTCAGGTGGTGATGTACAAACCTTAACCTGGCTCGATGGGGGGCATCATGTATAATTTAATGGATCATATAAACAAATGCCCTTTTTCACAATTTTATTTTTGCGGAGAGTGAGTGGGATGGCAGAGCACTCTATAGTCAAATGTCTGTGTACTTCAGTACAGTACTTGATTAAAACTGTTTGCTAAGAATCAGGATGGTTTTTGTTTTAATAACTAATTTAATAACTTTTTTTTTTTTTAATAATCATAAAAAAAGCAGACAACGATTTTGTGACTAAAGTGTGATTTAAATGAAATAATGTAAAATAATATAATCCTACAATGTTCAGCTCTAAAATTATATATTTTATTTTATTTGGTAGAAATTGTGAGAAAAAAATTGATACAATTTAGGGATGCTCATTTTAACCGTTTAACCGTTAACCGACCGATTTGAAGTTCAACCGATTAACACAATCAGGTAAACGGTTTAAAAGGTAATTTTATTTATTTATTTATTTCAGTATTTAACCTACTCATAGTCTATATAAAATTGTGTTGACAAAAAAAATCGCATTTTATTGACCACATTCAAACAGCAGCAGAATACAGTTGTTGAGTACAGGGAGTGACAACCGCGTTCTGTAACGGAACTCACCTGAAAATGTTTAGGACTCGCGAGCGCGTTCACGGAACACACGCGAGAGCCGCTCTGCTGCACAAACGCACTTCTAGCGGG
>JAUCMT010000048.1:10198261-10213419 GCA_032357475.1 Enteromius thamalakanensis
ATATAGTTTGTCTGCTTCCCATCATGCAAGTTGGCTATTAAAGCATATAAATTTGACAAGATATGTAACACATAAACACATTTACCCAGAGGTATTTCAAGTACATTTTGAACAGTCTTTACTGAGAATATGGTGGAAAATATCTCTCTCTTTCCTCAACTGTGTTTCCAATAAGACTAAAGAAACACTATTTTGGCTATGATTTAGTGTTTGAGCCTAATCTATTGAAATTAAATGTTCAATTGTCTGGACGATCTTGAAATGTTTCGGTTTAAAAATACTCCAGATGCACTCAAATCAGGGTTTCAAATTTAAAAAGCTTTTACTTTCAAGTCTATATTTCACACTTAAAAAAAAGGAGGTGTATTGAAAGATGAATTATGACTATCTAAATTAAAGATCTGAACAATAAGAAGATCTGCCCTTTCATAAAAGGTTAAAATATATATATATATTTTTAATGACCAAAATAAATCTTATTGGGTTCTTTTTGCTTATTGGTTATGCCACACTGACTTTGATTTACAAATTAAATTTAAATATATTTTTTAAATGCTTCACCGCTTTTTAAATAAATAAATAAACAAACAATGTATCTGACAAAACGTATCTTCATAAAAAGATAGAAATGTCACATGACAACAAAAGTTCTTACGTATTGGTCAGAGCTATGCTTACAATGTTTATAAAATGTAAATATTGTACAATAATTTTCTACTAATGTAATGAAATATCTTTGTATTAACAATGACAAAAAAAATAATAATCTTCTAAATCTGTAATACTTTACTGACTTTGATATACCAAGTTATCCATAAACAAACATTTAAAAAATGCTTTGTTTTCTAAACAATTAATAATATTTTTTTCAATAAGTGAAGTATTTTAGCCTTTTAATTACTTTTCCCACCACCAATACTTTTTTGACCTAAAGCCTTACAAAAATAAAAAATTACATTTTGAAATACAACCAATAAAACCATTCATGTACGAATCGAATTTTGAATAACTTCCGGACAAAAACAAGCATCACGTCATGGACCATTTAAACTTTCTATAAGAGTACATGTAATTGAGAATCTCTTTATATATATATATATATTTTTTTTTTTTTTTTTTTGTGCCATCCTCAGCCATAAGTTTGCATCCATGCACCTTTATCGGCCATAAAAATGAGAACTTAATATCTTGACCCCTGAACATCACGATGTTAAAAGAATAATGAAAACAAAGCGCGAAGCCGCCCACCGATGTTCCCCAGGGCTCAATTGCGCAAGAGTTTATCACTTACGATAAGGATCTCATTACACTTAGTTCTTTTACAAAAGACACGAAAAACAAAAGACCACCTCAGCAAAGAGTATCCCTTTAGTTACTTCTAAAGCTACTTGTCGTGTCACGACAAACAGAGAATTTGCCAAAAGAAATACATCAGCGCTCTCTATTTTTCACCGACTAACGTCCCGGATGTCTACCAACATCGTAGTTGCGCTCGTTCTTTCAGAGATGAGAAAAGTGCTTGTATCATCGACGTGACACACGTTTAAGCTCACAAAACCTGTAAATATTTTAAACCTGCCCCTTACCGAATTAAGAGATTTTCTGGCGGTCCTCGGCACGCGACATCCTCTCTCTCTCGTAGTAAAGTTTTCATACAGCATGCAACTGTGTTGTTTACAAAGTATTGAGCGGAATCCCGATTGGTCCGGGTCGAGCCAAGGCAACGCCCAGAAGCTTAAAGCCCATCTGACGCGACGCAACAAAGTTGTAATCAGCGCCGCTTTATTTCACCGCGCCGCAGAGTTGTTAACGGAAACGCTTTAGTTAGTAGTTAGTTTGTCTCGTCGCTTGCATTTTATATACGGGTATTCAGTCTGAGATTTGCGCTTTTACATCGGCTGTAATGATCAGATTTTGCACAAGGTGGTGCCATTGTCAACCTACTCAAATTTTCAGGACTAGCAGATTTACTGTTACGCTTTATTTGACACAGCAGGGAGTCAATATGATGTAACAAATACCGCAAAAATACAATACATTCTTTTTTATAAAGACATTTTTATGATCATCAGGCTTCCCTATACTTATAACATAATGCAACATTATTTAGAACAAAGTTTATAATAAAATAATTGTAAACTTTTTTTGAATGCTACTGACTTTTATATAGCCTATCTGCTTTTTTATATATGCTTATGTATGTTTTTTTTAACGGGGCTGCTTAATTGTCATTAAATAAAATGTAAACAACTGTCAAAAGAATGTTATAAAATATTTTTCATGTGAATCATAGATATCAAGAGTAACACAAAACGTAATAAAACATAGGCTAATAATATTAACAATTTGTCACTTAATTGCTTAATATGGGTTTTCCAAATATAAATCACATACAAAAAAAATGTATCAATTAATGAAAGGAATATTATTCAAATATATTTTAAACCAATTCCAGCCTTATATGGTATGGTATGTAATTTCTTTATAGAAAATAAAAATAACATCACAGTATAAAATTTAAGATTTGTTTTTGTTTGAATGAATGAATGAATGAATGAATGAACTGTGTACTGTGTATTGCCGTACACCCAAAGCACTTTACAATCATGTGGGGGGGTCTCTCCTGACTTCCACTTGGATGATGCAACGGCTGCCACAGGACAACAGAGCCAGTGCGCTCACCACACACCAGCAACAGTGGAAAGGAGAGAGAGATACAGCCAATCAATGGATGGGGATTATTGGGAGGCCATGATAGACAGTGAGAATTTGGCCAGGACACCCCTACTCTTTACGATGAGTGTCATAGGATTTTTAACGACCACAGAGAGTCAGGACCTCGGTTTAACGTCTCATCCGAAAGACAGTACTCTTTGGACAGTCACTATACTGGGGCATTAGGACCCCCACAGACCACAAGGTGAGCACACCCTGCTGGTCTCTCTAACACCTCTACCAACAGAAACCTAGTTTTTCCAGGAGGTCTCCCATCCAGGTACTGACCAGGCTCAACCCTGCTTAGCTTCAGTGGGCAACCAGGCTTGGGCAGCAGGGTGATATATCGCTGTGCAATATTATAATGTTCCTGTGGTTCTAGAGTGAGAATGCTGTGTTTAAAAAAAAAAATACATACATTTTCCCTTTCTTTTTTCTGTGCTTAACAAAAGGCTAAAGTTTAGCTTCAGAGGAATCACAGCGCTATGCAATTAATGCTAGTATTTGTTTAGCAGACCTGCTAGACCTGCAAACACAAGAAACCTCAATGAAAATGATTTCACTGTCAATCTTGCAGATGACTCCGTCTTGCTTCTGCTGCAACGTGTCACCCTATCACCTTCTGACCTCACAGAAAGTGTTTTTCTCGAAACACACTGACAGAGTCATTTCGTCTTTCCATAAATACATCCAGAGATTAAAAAACTGACAAATACAGAGGTGAGACCTTGGTGGTCATTTATGACATCAGAAACAGCCTCCATCTTTCAGTAGAATCAATACACTGCAATCATAGACCTGTCCTTCTGTTGTCACTAAGTGATCTGTTTTTGATTTCAGTCTGTATTCTTTAATTGTTTTAACCAGTTTCTTATGTTGGGCTTTTGAAAAAAAAACAAATGTATAGGTGAGATTGATTTGTTGCTAGTGGACATGCCATAAACCTGGCTTCTCTACAGACATGTCAAGAAAGCTTTCAGAAAGCTTGCCATGGCATTGGACTTTCCTGTCATGGTGGTAATTGACTGTCAATTGTAAACTCCAATACTGGAGTCGGTGAGGTGGACGAGGAACCAGGCTCTCTCTCTCTCTCAGACCCTGTTATTCCAGTCAGTTTTGGTGGTAAAATGTCACAGCTCAACTGCTCTATCTCTTTCTCTGAGCTGGAATTAATACCGTTCGTTTGGTTCAGACACTCCTGGAAGGTTAATTACTTTGCTGGATTATGGAGAGGTGCTCTCGCCACCTGCGTTAATCAAAAAAATGTGCCAGATTTAATGGCTAATCCTGTTAGCACATATTACCTCTTACATGTGCCAGTCATCCTCTGCATTTATGCTCTGATTCACATTTATATTGATTTTCAGAATATAAACGGCACGAACTGTAAATGCATGATGAAGTAGAAATAATTTTTTCCCCAAAAATTACAATATGTTATCATTTACACTCCCTTTCTTTCTTGTTTTGTGGATCACACAAAGAATGTTTCAGTGGGGTCCAAAACAACATTTGCCTCCGTTTGCCTATTTTATGGATAAAAACTTACTTTTTATCAGCGAGTCTGTAAATGATGACAGAACTATTCCTGTGGACTGCATCTTTAAAGGCAAAAATATTGTCCTTGCAGTTGGGGTAGGAGGAAACGTTGGTGCTGTTATAACAGAAATAATGAAATGGATGGATTGAAAGGGCCAAAGATAGACATATCATTACATGGGAAAGAAGAAGAGAGGCACAGCCTCATTAAAGTGTCTAGGAAGCTGCCTCGCAATTGTGACACTAGAAAGGACACAGGTGAGAGTGCTGCTTTTAATGACCACAGTCTGTGATGTTACCTGTCGACAAGATTTTGGGTCTGGAGAAAGCTATTAGGTTGAGGACTGAGAGGAAAGAGAGATCTGTGAGCTACTAGTGTTTATACCAGTGTGTATTTGTTCATGCTCACCAGAACAGGAAGAATTTGTGTGCATGGATCATTCTAATCCTATTTTTTTGATGTCTTGCCATTTACAGACTTAAATCATGGAGGTAATGATAGGCCATCTATGTATCTATCATCATATATCTGTCTATCCATTGAAAAAAAGGGTATTCATTTTGCATCCTGGCAGCAGCGGTAGTATTTTCCAGACAACATTTTGTAGAAATGACTACATACTAGCTCTGTTTTAGGCAGTAACCCAAGAATCAGCATTCAAAGTATGCTCTTGTGAATGAGAAATCTTGTTTGTCTTTGGTGCTTACACTGTGCTGAAGCTTGTGGAAACACTCAAACATTTGCTTTGACTTCTGCTGGTAGATAGAATACAGTGTGGCAGATGCATCAATGCAGGATTTATACAGTTGTAAAAAAGACCCGACATTTCTTGTGTATGATGTTGTCTGTGCTTTTTAAATGAAATCACAATTTTTTTTTTCTGCATACGCCGTTGAATTTCATGAGTCGTTTACATTATTCATTTGCACAAGCGCTATTCATATTTGATACTATGGCAAATCCAACTGTAAAAACTGGAAAGATTGTGTTATTGAGAGTGAGCTGTAATCCAAGCGGCTGTGTGCGTTCAATATTTGCCTGTCTATATAAGCCAGATGAATCATTGTTTAGGGTTTGAGTCATGAGATTGCTCACTCTGGGTATAAATTAAGAAGAGTATGCATATGCACATAATTATTGATTGGTTTCTACATTTCGTTCAAAGTGCATAGTTCTATGATGGCATTAGTGATGTCCAAGGCATTTTATTTCATGCTGAAAGATTGACCCCAGGTCAACCGAATGCACTAAAAACGCCAGTGTGTCATTTTCCAGAAGATGCCATTTACATTCCGGTCAGCTTTTAAGTGTTTTAAGATGCGCAGTGTAACTTTCTCTTTCTTCCGGTTTTGCTCTTCCCTTTTCATACGATTTAAAGTAAATACGAAATCCTCATAGATACAGCAGGGCCACATTTGAGGATTTAGGAGATATAAATCTGACTCTTTCATTGCTGTCTCTCTCAGGAAATGTGCATACTAGAGCGAAGAAAAGGCTGAAGGAAAAAAGGTGCGAGTACAAAAGCTTCTGGTACTGCTACGTTATTTTTTTTTTCCTCTTTCGGTGTAAACAATGAGACAAGGACAGATTTTCAGAGCCACTCACCCCAGGAAGAGATCAAATATGTTGCTTTTCCACATCATCCTTATGAGTTATTTGTCTGCCATACTCATCCTTTTGTGGCTGTTTAAAAAAATGTTCCTTTTAAATGAAATGCAACAGCATAGGAGGTTTATTTACTACAGTGAAGGTTGCTGTCTTTTAAACAGTGCAATCAAAACAGTGTAAAAGTATAAATCGTCTTCAAAATAACTGTAACAATACATTGCAAATACATTCTTTATAAAGCAAAAGGCAATCAAACGTCTTAGAGGATGTTACAATTGCAACACAAACTGCAAAACATCATTTTAGAACATAAAACCTGAACCCAAAATTTAATTTATGCTAGTCTTTGCTGAGAGGTTTTGGTCACGTTTCTGGGTGGGGGATCAGCTAACATCTAACCATCCAGTCGTAACTGAAAGTCATCTTAATGCATTTATGCCAAGTAATAATATGTTTTATGTTCATACTGTCTAACACTTTGGGGTGTTTCCAAATTGGAAAGAGAAGTCCATGCCAGCTGTGACTGGTTCAAGCAACACCTCGAGGGGGTTACCACCGCTCAAGTGCCTGAGGGAGCACTCTCATCATTAGAGCACTATGGGAACTCTAATGGGTTAGGGTTACGGGGGCAGTCAGTGGAAGTACAAACACGTATAACAGCTATCCAGGCGGAGCTGTCAGCAGCAGACAACTCACTCCCAGTGGATTCACTCACCTATGTGACTCCAGGTCTTTCATTCCCATAGGACTGGCGTTGTTTTACCCGAGACCTGATCGGTTAATGTTTCCTCGCTGATTTTCATGCTCCATCTCTGATTATAATTTCATGAGGACCAGCAATTCACGAAGTCAGGCTGAATAGCACTTCCCGCTTTAAGCGCAAAACCAAACTCGCAGTTATTATCCCACAATAGAAGTTGAAAAACAAATGTTGGTGCAAAGAAATGAAACAATCCCAATATATGCACATAATCAGAAGAGGTATTACACTGAAACCAGTGCTTTAGGGAAATATGCACAGCGATTTGCATAGTTTTATATTGAGCAGATATGAAGTACTGTGCTGCAGATTGACCTGAGTGGGAGTGGAAGAGACGCTCTTCTGCACCCACACTCCTCATGTTTCAGATTTTCTCATCAACTTCAGCCGCTCTGTGAGATTGCTGGGAGGAGCCCTGAAGGTGTCTCTGAAAATGCCGTTCAAGAGGCGGATCTGCTTTGAAACCCATCTGCCTTTTACCTCTGCCCAATATTCTCTTGGCACAATTAACTATTCCTGTCATGCAGCCTCCTGTTGTAGTGAGCTCGAATTGGCAAAATGGGAAAAGGCAAATTGATACTTAGATATGAACATAATTAGACAGATGTTAGACGGCATACTAATCTCTGCAGAAAAGTAACAGTCTGGCAGTACAAAGGCAGGAAACTAAGTTGTTTCCTAAAGTCCGAAGGCATGATGGAACGCAAACGGAGATCCACAATTGTGAATTATGTTCAGACATGTACTATCTGTTGTCTGACGACGACATGTTAGGGAATTGTTCAGGAACCCTGAAAAATAAAATTAAAAAACACATCGATTTTGGAATTTCTGAACACATGCCTTTCCAGAAAAGTATTGTTTGATTGAAACAGGGTTTTACACCGGGGTTAAGTTCTTTAATCACCTGTTAATGAAAATTTGTTAGATTTCATTAATGTGCTCTGGATTTGACTGCATACTTATTTAATTTCTCCTCAAACCGGATATTACTTCTCATAGTCAAGCTCCTTTTAATACCTGCACTTGAGGTGTGTGTGTCTTTACGTGATCTATGTCACTGCATGTGATGTCAGATGGTTGTTATCCCTTTAAGGTTCATCTGATAGAAAGATCGGACCACAGACATGTCTCTGCAGAGAAATTGGAAACAAGCTGTGGTCATAAATAACCGAAAAGCACTGGACAACTGCAGCTTATTTCTTGAATGTGAAAGTAAAATGCCAGTTGTACATTCTTGTTTGTATATAGAAGAATTGTGATTGACGAAATGTCAATGCCGGTCAGGAATCAAATCCCATTTTCATTACAGGATACGATTTTAAGGTGGATTTTAATTTGAATGCCAGGTACCAGTTCATACCAATTCATTTCATACACTACACTTTTTGGAAGTTGATCACCCGAGCTGTAATTGCTTTTCAGTGGAGGATGTATTTATTTATTTATTTTGCTTAGAAATGTTTAATGTGGACATTGCGTTCATTTATTGCGCTAACAGCACTACTTCTACCTTCAAACTACATAAATAAATAAAGTGTCTGCAGAGTCAGACAAACCTCTGCAGGTGCCGATTCTTTCCACACGGGATCTCTGGGATAAAAAGAGCTGCATCTTATAACTGCGTTGGTTTTCACCTCAGGCAATGAAAGCACACCTACAGAACAATATAAATCATAAAATAAAAGAGTATTTCCACATATTGCCTCAACAATTACACATGCCCATACTTATCCTAACATACACAAAGCAATATGTGGCAAACCTCTTCTACAACAAGAATAATGCAATTAATTTCCACTTCGTCTGTAAAAGAAGCCTGTGATGTCACAGAGTGCATGTGAGTTGTGAATTGTGCCATATTCTGCTAATACCTGTTTTGAAAAGGATAAATCCAGTGTAATTTAGTTTGTTTCGAGAAGTAACGATGCAGATCAGTGACACTGATTAGGTGAACCGTCCCTTTCACTTCCAGCGCATTTAATGTAATATATGAGATTGAGGAAATTCTTCCAAAACTGTTTTATGAATGCTTTAAAGAAATCCCATTTGTCATAACAATTCCAGTTTTGCTGATTGCATTCGTAATCAAACACTCAAACGCATCCCTGCGTGCGGTCTGTAGAAGATTCAGCCCTGGAGGCCAGTCATTTATTTAATAATCAATTCATCCGACTCTGTAAATGAATGTTGTTGTATTGCTCAAAAAAGCCACACGCTATTCAAAAAACAAATTTGCGTCAGGCTTTACAACCGCTGAATTTAAGTAAGTAATGCATATTGAACTAATCAAATTGCAAATATATAACATTCCTCGATGATTTCCACTGAAGGATGTTGATATATGGAGAATAAGGGGGAAAAACATGAAGCTTCGTCCTCACACCTCCATACACACCTCTGCTGTGCTCGAATATGACTCATCCATCTGTTTAGTGTTTTGTTCCTGACAAGAGAGATTCACGCATGAGGACCACACTGTATCATATTTTCCCAAAAGGCAAAAACACATCCAGCCTTTGCATTAATAGATACAAGGTCGTTTTTGTCTGAAATAATTTATTTTAGACCGCTGCATCTTGCAGTATTTACAGTGTCACTGTCTCACAAGCACATTCCGATCATGAATGATGAGAAAACCCAAAGTATTACAATACCAAGAAAACACTGACGTTCTTTATAAACACTTTACTCTTTCTCTCTCTCATTTTGTATTAATTGAAGCAGGCAATCCTCAGTTTGTTGATGAGGGATACCAAAATAACCTTACAGCCTTAAAAACACCTTTTGAATGTCAATGACAAAACACAAAGCGGATAGAAATGATTGCAATTAAAAAGTTCAAAGGTAAAATGCACGTTTGATCTCAGTAATCTTACAGTGTAGGTCATTGCATGTGGCATAAAATGAACGTCTGAAAATGACTAGTCACTATGGAAACGTAAAATGGGGTGGGGGGAGGGCCAGGCTGATACACAATCAAGGGATGGTAGACACTGACACTGTTCATTTAGAAGTTAATGATGCAAACACATAAGACAAAAAAAATACATCAACGGCTTGATAGCATGTTGGTATCACTTGAGACCTTGACGGAAAGTGAAGCCCATTTTCATTACAGCCAATTTGAGTTTTTGCAAGTGTGCTACCCTTGTAGATGGTAATACACACGTGAATTTTATAAAAATAGCACAGATTTGCTTGGTCAAGCTTCAGTGGCTGCAAAGTGTGTTATTTATTAAAAAAAACAACTATTCTGTTTTGCTATATCCAGCTATGCTCTGGAGACCAGACACTTCCTCGGAAAAAGCCATTATGGGAAGCTAATTGTGAACCGTAAATGTCAGGTATGACTAATGCATGACCTGCGCTGAGAGACTGCAAGTGTCCCAGGTTGGCTCTCAACGCTTTGGTGGTTGCAGTGGAAATGCATTTGCTAAAGACTGCAACACAACCAGCAGGTTTTAAGTGTGTGCTATGCATCACAGGCTCAGAGGAAGCAGCAGAGGTTTGCGTTTAGCTATCCAGGCTTTATTTTTCCCTGTTGTGCGTTCTGCTACATACTATTTCAAGTATGTGAAGGGTGGTGCGCGTGGATAAAAACCTACAAAACTTCTGATATGACTGGTATGAGAATTTAGTCTCAGGCGCTTCACTTTGGTGCCATATATTAAGCGCAATTAGTTCTTATGGCAGAGATATAAACAGTGAATTAGCGGTAAAATCCTCAACCATAGCCTCGTTTACTCGTCGTCTCTTTTATTTCTAATAAAAGCTCGCTGATTCAGTGAATTCATTCTGACCAGCGTCTCTCAGTTTACAGAACTGAGTAAATCTGTTAACCTTGACAAAAGCACCACACCAATAGAAACCTCCTGTAGACATTTTTTCCTGATCTGTTGACTCTTTTGAGAGAATGTATTTTTATTACAGTCTCCAGGTTATGCTTTTTACACATTGATATAATTCAGCAGCGTATAATAATAGCAATAATGATACTTAACTCCAGGCAGAAGTTACTTAAGTACAGCTTGTTCTTTACTGTTGCTCAGCTGTACTTACAAGTTCACATGAAGGCTATAAAGCATGACCTTTACCAGTTTGCTTTTTCACAATGAAGGGTTCTCCACACACTTTTAAATCCTTGTCAATTCGTTTCTCTAGAATTCAAAAAGAAAGCATCTGCAAGAATTTTCTCAAGCGTATCTTAGTTTTTTTTTTATTGTTATAAAGAATAAAACGAAAGTCTTTGAGGTTAGAGTTTAGCTTAACTTTTAAGAGGTTACTTGCAATAATATTAAAAAAATTCTATAGTTTTGTATGTTTTGTGAATTCAACCTCTTAAAGGCCTCACACTGTAAATATTTAAGCTTGTGTAGAATCAGGGTATTCATTGCTATGGGGTATTTCAAATCACAACAGGGAGCAAAATGTGGCCAATTTCATTTCAACTGAGGTCTGTACCTTAAGAATTCAAGTCAACCCCCGAAACACTATTTAGCCACCAGAGAACCCATAGTTTTCATGTTTTGAAGTGCTTATGCGGATGACTACACCAGATTTAGTGTACATTGTTGTTGAAATAGACTAGTCGACCTTTAACTCAACATCCCCTGTGTTCGTTCTCATGCCTGCAAGCTTCGAAACATCCAATACATTATTAATCGATTCAATCGGAGTCCCTTTCACCTGAAAACAAAACCTGCCTTTTTGTTCAAACATACATCTTAGGATTTGAGAAAAGTATATAGTATATTTTTTTAACCATCTGTCTTGAGCCAATTCAAAAAAAATATTATTTTCGATCATAAGAGACATTAAGTGATGCATTTGGGGAGTAAAGGGACACATCGCTATACACTTGTAGAGTCATTTCATTTATATTCAGGTCAGACATGGGTTAAATTCAAGCAAATCCTCACCGATATGAAATAAACATTTGTTTTCCTTGTTATCTTTTTCTTTTACCATCACATAACTCTTGCAGCCTATGTTGGGTCAAAATGAAGATTTGTTTCAGACAAAACAAAATACAAAGAATTTACAACACAAAGCATACAGCCCTGAACAAGTGGGGACGACATACAGGTTGTGTATAAGTGGTGCTGAATTTCACAGATGAATTTCAATTCATAGATGTGGACCGCACTGTCTCGTGATCATAAGTTTATGACCTCCACATTCACTTATTTTTAACATAGAAAGCTGTGTTACTTTGGACAACATTCTGTCCTTTTTAATAGCGCTCACTGACTGCAGTTGGTATATTCAGCAGTGCTGGTTTAATTGGGCCACACGCATATACAAGGTTTAATGAAGTAAGTAAGTAATGAGAGAGAGAAACGGAGAACGGCTTGACTTCTCTTTAAGGTTCGGAATGAAGCACAGTTGGAAAGGGAAAAACAAATCCAAGGGCACTTAGTCCCTTTTGATCCTTACATGTGTCCTTTGGAATAGCTTCCCTTTGGGTTTGGTTAATTGGATTGCTTATTTGTCGGTAGGTTATAATCTTCACCAGAACTGCTCTCAGACTTAGTTTTATCCAGTCTGGTGTGACACAAGGTGAAGCTTACATTTATATATTATGACTGAGGTGATAAAATCCCCAGTTCTTCTGGTACATCCTCTTCTGGTTCACCCCTTTCTCTGATTTTGGGCGGACAGGCAGTCCATGGGGAGGGATGAGAATGAGACATTTAGAAAAAGACGGTTGTGAAGTATCATGGAGTTCTGTAGTCCTCCTCTGGCTGTGCTAAATGTGACCTGGTTTGGACAGATACGCGATGAGGGCCACCACTACGCCCACGTAGACCCCCGTCCCAATGGTGATGGAGAGAGCGGCTAGGAACAAAGCTCGTCTAGATGCGATGCTAGCCAATGGGAAGTCTCCCTTGGTCACGGCTTTGCTGGTCTGGAACAAAGAAAGGGAGTGGTGAGAAAGAAGCAAGATCAAAGGATACATTGACCCGTTTTCCATTCAAGGGTAAATTGCATTGAACTATATGCTTCCTTGATGATGCGGAGGGCTGAAGGGAATATCGGAAATGTTCGCGCCGAAGCACCATATGCTTTTACCACATTATAAAAACCCATTCAACCTACTTTGAAGGGCAGAGTCACAAAGTACCTTTTTGAATGTATAAAAAATTAAAGCAGCCTTTTAGGTAGCTATGTGAATGGATGCATTTCTGATCTAGAGCAGAAAATAAAACTTAATTCTGGACACATTCAGTAAGCAGGTTGTCCATGGAGCCTTAAAATGCCTTCAATTCACTTTTCGAAAATGTAAGGCCATAAAAGATGCATTTTTGCAGATTTGCTCTGTGGGGGGTTAGATTACATTTTTAAAGAATATCACCTCAGAATATAAATAAAGAATTAAAAAAAAGACCTTTATATACAGTAGCTTTTGTAAGGTTTCACGCAGGAAGCAATAGAACACGGGAATTGCCAAACAATAACTCTGCTTTATTTACAAAGCTCACATCAGAAGAAACCATATAACAAGTAGACTGGACAGAGAGCATTGCAAAAAACACACTTTAAATACATAACATAAAGAGGGGAGAACTCAAGACACCTGGGGAACGCGGCTGGGAACAAATTAACACGATTACATCAAGGACAGGAACAACCAAATAAGGCGGACACATGGGGAAAAATCAAGACAGAACACACAGAGATCGTGACACCTTTAATACAACAATTTTAGCACTTTAAGCTTTTTGAGCAACCACCCCAGCAACAGGACAAACACTGAAATTATATTATGTCGTTGTTATCATTATAATTTCCAAATTTGTGTTGGTTTAAATGAGAATTCATAAAAGCCAGCCTAACCCAGATGAGTGAGCATTGTTCTGTGAAATATTTGACTTATGAATGTCTTGATAGGCCTTTTTTTAAATATCCTTTAAAAAAAGTTCGCCACAGCTTCTGTAAATATACTCAATTCATAAAGCACTTCTACTGCTCATGTACTCATTTCTTTACAGATCTTAGATTTTTCCATCGGGAACACTTGATATTTGTGTTTTTGTTCTAATCGTAATTTGATTTGTCCCTGCTGCTTTCACCTTGTAAACTTCGCTAAAAAACACCTTTGAGGTTTCCGGCATGATCAGTGATGCAGCAGAGATGAGAGGGAAAGCGGTAGCCAGCAAATGCACAGATGTTGTGTTTGTCAACTACTAACTTCTCGCATTGTTTCCTTCTTCTTATAAACATCAGTGTCAAGAGGGATGAGCCAAATGTGATACAGAGATCAGAAGGAAGCACAATTTTGCTTGTGATGCAGCTGTTGCAATTCTCTCTGTAAGTAGCAGCACAGTTGCTTTGTAGAGTACTATTACCCCCTGTGTGTTTTAAAGAAATGTCACGTGACTCAAAACTCCAATGAATGGCTTTATCTAATGTTTGCAGTTTCCTTTTAACCCCATTATGGAAGTACGTTGTGCTGAGAGCTATTAACTTAAAAAGGGAGCATCACACTGCCTTCATTTCTTTAATAGCGAGGCCTATGGAGCCTCATGTAATAGTTTAATCAATCCATTTCCCCGCTCAAATTAATAATTAAGTTCTACTATGATTCTCATTTACCAAGAACATGGCTCAAGGGCTGCATGAATTTAACGGGGTGAATTTTTGTAGAACGTGCAGATAACTAAACCCGCTCTATTATGCACAAAGTTGTATTATTTCCCCACAGCACGGTGTCCGCTAGTTGTAAGCAAACAAATATGCTTTGAACAGTCGCTTTGTGTGATTGTGTCATGACCCTTTGGAATCCGCTGTCTATTTTAGTATCCTCGTGAGAAAATGGAAAGAGTTGCCAGTCACACATGTCTGTCGCTGTGGGAGGTGTCTTGCTCTCTTTGTCACAGCATCTGACCCTGTAGTCCAGGGAAAACATTATTGATTTTCTCTCCTACGCTTTGTGGCGGTCAATAATGGGTTGTTTGGATACCCCAGTGCTGGAACGTCAGCTGAGTTGCCATGTTAACATCTTTCTGCACATTTGTTTTTATCTTTATATTTGAAGATGCATCTACTTATGCAATCATTTTTCAGTAAGGTTGGAAGATATATTACACATTATTTACAATGAATTAGTTTTATGATCTTTTTTTTATACTACTTATATTTTTTAGTTCAGTTTTTCAATATCAGTTAATATACTGTAGGATATGCTGCATCTTTATTTTTATAATTAGATTACATTTGCTCTTAAATGTGTAATGGTTAACATAACATAATATTAACATGATAGCAATAATTGAATAACTCAAATAAATATGCATCTTTCATAATGTAGACTACATTACAATTCATTACTTAAATTTCAATTAATTCAAGAATTGATTCCTCCATCTTTGTTTGACCCTCTAGCACTCTCTATTCTAATTCTATTCTAAGAAAAACGTGTCCCTTTTAGACTTGCACTGTATACTAGGGTTGCGTCGATAGACGATGCCATCGTCCATCGCCGATGGCCGATAGACATCACGATGCTGAGCCGGCATCGCGATGCTCCGC
>JAUCMT010000048.1:10213519-10228165 GCA_032357475.1 Enteromius thamalakanensis
TGCCGCCCCCCACGTGACAAGAAAAAATTGCGCCCCGGGCGGTCGCCCTGTCTGCCCGTACCAAAAACCGCCACTGCATCCCACCAATAGTATCCATCACATACTAGACACCATAATACTTTCCATTAAATGTTGATGTTTTGCAACCACAGTCCTCTATGGCGGAAGTCTTGTTTAACTTTATAAAGACATATTTTTGCAAAAAGAACAGGCAGCAGAAATCACACAGAACAGACTGAAATTTTAACATTTAATATTAAGTAAACAGTTTAATGCAGTTGCAAACAAGGGCATTGATATATCAGCTAAAAAGGACAAAAATAATCAAATGAATGCTGCAACTTTAAAATTTATAAGGATCTATTTTTAGTTGTCAACAGGTTAGTTTTTATGTTTAGATCCTGAAAATGTTTAATTATTGTACGCTTTACAGAACAACATTTTGCACAAAATACATACGAATTATCATTAACAAAATCACATTGTCTTTGCAGGTTAGAAGGCAAAATAATGCCACCTCAATGCCAATGATGGGAATCCAGAGCTGTATGTGACTTGAATATCATTTGGAGGTTGGCTTTTCTTTCTCACTTGGACCAATAAACAACCAGCTAATGCTTAACATCTAGTTCCTTTCTGAGTTGAAAAACAGTCTCAGCCTAGATGATGAAACGTGAAAAGCTCCTTTGACTGCAGATTTTAGAGAGGCATTTTACTGTGAATTTAATATTTAATATTTCTTCTGTTGCTTGGTTGATATAACCATGATCAAAGCAATCCTTTTAACCATATTCACTATTTTCATGTTAATAGGTAAGCATTTACAGTACAATGCAGATTTTCAGTTATTTACTGTGCATGTATTATCATGCGCTCCTCACCCTCTTGTAGTTTGTGTGGTTTGTTCTCTTGTCATTCAGCAGTCTCCCGAACATCTTCTACTGACAGTGGAGGAAAAAGAGGCAAAGCTTACTTGTTATCACGGTGACAGCAGCTACCCATACCTCTACTGGTATCAACAAAGAATCAGTGAATCAGCTAATTGGAATGCTGACATATGAATCAGTTTCTCCAGAGGAAAAATTCAAACCTCAATTTGTTCTCTCTGGACATACAAAACATGCAATCCTGCTCATATCCAACATATCTGCAGAGAACAGCGCAGTGTATTTCTGTGCAGCAAGTGCACACAGTTGTGCAAGTTCTCTGTTACGGTTGACAAAAAATGAATCAGTCACACCTGTTTGAATAATAATGAAAAAAAAAACATTTCCACAAGGCCACAAGGTTTCTTGAATATTCATTCCAAATCTGCTAATAACTGTTATTACAGAGGGCACTAATGAAAATGTCACCTAAAGGTATTTATGGGCTTTCAAGGAGAACAGCAGCATAATTTTTCCAGGTTCAAGAGTATGGTCTAGTTCAGTTCAATCCCTTTGTTCTTGTGCTTTCTTGGTTTTCCACTGTCCTCTCAAATAAAGGCAAAACATCAAGAAGAAAAGAAAAAAAATAATACTAGTCATTTTTTAATCTTATTTAATTCCTGCTCGTTTGCACAGCCAAATTACAGTTTCTTTACAGAACATCACCTTTGAGGGCTATATATATAGCCCTTCCATTTCCCCCTACCCCTCCAACCAAAGGAGAATTGAGACACCCCTACCCCTACACGTGGACATGCCAAATGGAGGGGTAGGGGAAAGTGTAGGGGTATTATCTACTGTAGGGGTAGATTATTATGTTAGTATAAGAGAACATAAGTCCAAGTGGACGTCCACGAGTCCCTCAAGGCTCAATCCTTGCGCCACTCTTGTTCAGCCTGTATATGCTCACACTTAGTCGAATAATGAGAAAGAACCAAACTGCATATCACAGCTATGCGGATGATACCCAGATTTACCTAGCCCTATCGCCAAATGACTACAGCCCCCTTGATTCCTTTTGCCGATGCATTGATGAAATTAACACTTGCATGTGCCAAAATTTCCTTCAGTTAAACAAGGAGAAAACTGAAGTCATTGCATTCGGAAGCAAAGAGGAAGTTCTTAAGGTGAAAACATACCTTGACTCTAGGGGTCAAACTCCGGAAAACCAATTCAGGAATCTTGTCAGATCTTAGCTTCAGTAGTCAAGTCAAAGCAGTGACTAAATCAGCATACTATCATCTCAAAAACATTGCAAGAATTAGATGTTTTGTTTCCAGTGAAGACTTGGAAAAACTTGTTCACGCCTTTATCACAAGCAGAGTGGATCATTGTAATGGTCTCCTCACTGGCTTTCCCAAGAAGATCATTAGACAGCTGCAGCTCGTCCAGAACGCTGCTGCCAGGATTCTGACTAGAACTAGAAAATCTAAGCATATCACACCAGTCCTCAGGTCCCTACATTGGCTTCCAGTTATATATAGAATTGATTTTAAAGTACTTTTACTCGTTTATAAATCACTCAATCTCTTGGCTTGGCTTCGTTTCCGAAGATTTGAAGGGGGGCTATCGACGTCTGCAGGCCCGCTGGTGGCTAGTGAGGCCAATCTTGGAGAGGCACACGCGGCCGCAGTGGCTGCAGGTTAAGCTCTGATCTGGGGTAGTCTGGACTGGGATGGATGCAGCAGCCTTGTTTTTCCTCCTGGTTCGTTTGTCCATCAGGCATGACTTTTAACCATCCGCTATTCTAAAGTGTTACCAATATTTTAAGAGTGTAAACAGATCTTTAAAAAAATATGTGAATGGATTTTGAAGTGTAGGGACAACAGTGGATGGACTTTTTTCACTAAAGGGTGTGGTAATTATTTAAAAGTAACTTGGCCTGATAAAGGACATGGAGATTATTGAATAAAGATGATGTTTTTGCTTTCTTAGCCTACAAAAAGTATTCTCGTAGCTTCATATAATACAGACTGAACCTCTGATGGTAGATGGACTATGTCTTTCATACTTTTCTGGACCTGTTCATTCTTTGGAAATCAATGGGAGCCACCTAGTTTTCATCCAAAATATCTTAATTTGTGTTCCAAGGACAAACAAAGCTTTTACAGGTTTGGGGTAAGTGATTAATGATACAGTTTTGGTTTTGGAGTAACCCTTTCCCTCTGACGGCACCCATTTATTTCTTTCCATTGGTGAGCAAGTGATATAATGTTAAATCTGTTCTGTTTTCGGTCATGAACTTTACTGATGATGTGTCCCTTTCAGCAACATGTTTTTGCATGAGAATGCAGTAGTTAGCAAACCACTCTGATACAGTCATAGCAAAAACAATCCATATATTAAAGTTATATTTCTGATCCTGGATGGAATATTAGTTTTGATCTTTCAAGTTATGTTGCGCAGTACCATGATATCTGTCCTGTAGTGCAAATTATTGCTACTAGCTGCTACGTGTATTTAGTTGCATAGATTATAAGAGCTGTTTAGACTTTTTTTTTTTGATTTTGCAGTTATTGTTGTCTTCCTGTTCACATTGGCCTAGTTGTAGTTGTCAAAATGTAATAGTATTGTGTGGGAATAAGTTGTTAGTTATTGCTCAGATAACTCTGTTCAGAGAACATCCAATCACAGTGATTTTTTTTTCTTTTTTTACTTATTCTTCTTCTTCCGTCTCAACTTTAGTTTTTCATTTATACCGAGATGTATCCAACAAGCATGTGAGCTCTAGAGAGGGGCCTGCTAACCGTCCCATACTAATAAACATCTGTTATTCAAATGATGTACTCGCTCAAAGACAAGCTGGGACTGGAAAGCAGAAGGGATTGATAGAGCAGAGGTTCACACTATCTCACAAAAAACACTAAAAACTAATTTATGCTGTTGACATGAACAGAGAAGCTGTAGTAGCTGTGTTTTGATAGAGTGACTGGTGGGGTCATGAGAGACCCACAGCTGATCTCCACAGCTGGAATGCTAATAAACCACCTTGTGCTGCTGCTTATATTTGCTTCATTTTAGCACAAGGAGTTGATTTTAGAAGCACAGGTTATATGTCATAAATAGGTGAAACGTGGTGATTAGAAAAGGGAGTTGATGTTCATTTCCGTCTGAATTTATTAGTGGATCCTTTCTTTCGGTGGGGGGGGGACACAAGTCCCTTGTTGTGGTACAACTGGAGTATTACCCATAGTTCTTTGCTAGTAGTTACACTATGATGAGCTAAGCCACTGCAATTCAGCAGAGGTTCTTCTACCGCTGCTCTAGAACAAATGGGAGGGGAACTAGGTGTGTGTTTCAGGTGCAGATGTCTCACTGGGGCCTACCCAAATCCTCAGCAGGCTTCTTTTGGGTCCTAATAATAACTTGAAAGTGCCTCTTTTTGCCCCTTTTAATTAGTCTCCGGAATGCATACAGCTAATTGGTGGTTCATAATTGGGTTTAGATTCGCTACTTGTCTGTTCAGATCCCCCTGCTCCCCACCCCAATCCCTTCTCAGTCTAGGTGAAAAGAAATCCTCACACCCCAGCCAGGGGTTTTATGTTTCTTGTCACTTAGCACTTTGATTTCTTGGTGAATTAAGAGCTATTTAATTAGCGGGGTTTCTTTTTATATCTCAATCTCAGTAGGGGAGAGATTTGGATGGTGTCAGAGTTGAAGCTTTTTAAAGGTAAAAGAGGAAGTTTCAAAAGCAGTGGCTTAACACACTTTAAACAGAAACTTATTGTATTCACAGCCTAGAATAAAAATGATTCTAAAAAAAAAAAAAAAAAGTAAATTCATGCATAGAAACAACATACATAGTTGTCAAGTAACATAGTGATATTATGGTCTCCTTTGTATCTAACATTAACATGCATTTAGTAATCGGCGAGGTTTTTTTGGAATGGTTCCATTTAAAACTTCATGCATCTCGTCTTAAACATGATTGGAGTGAGCTTTTGCAAATCCATACTTGCAAATACCGTGAGTTTGCATTAATTGAAACATTGTGGATGTTTTCACAAAAATTTTAAAACATTGTTGGATACTTGTAAAATATCCTTTGGTTGTTTGACTAACCCCATGTTGATAGGGATCAGTAGTAAAGAAAAGAGGGGAAAAAATCATAGAATCCAATTAAATAGTTTAATATGTATTTAGATTTTGTTAATACACTTGGTTGGGAAAATTTCGAAATCACAATGTCTGCTCTTTTTATTATAGCCCATAAAAGTGAAACACATGATTTGTAGTGGAACCTCATCACATATTAAGTTTAAACCTGAATGCGGATAATGAAAATTTATCTAACACACTTTTAAAAGTAGTTTCAGTCATCTGATTACAATTTTTCTTTTGAACAAGACTAATCCATGCATGTTAATTCCGGTTGGAAGTGCGCTTGTATATTTCCGGATTGAATCCATTATGCTTTAGTTTGTGGTCATTGAATAGACCGTACAAATCAATAGCAAATTATTTAAATCAATACATAACAGAGATGTATGCATGATTTCAGAAGTGGTATTGATATTGAAATAAATGTTGTTTTTTTCAGGTTGTATTAATAACATAGTCCATCTAAATAGCATTACTTGGCACTGTAGTAATTCTACCATCTAATTTGGATGCTGTTGGATATGTTTAGAGCTAGTCTGGAAGAGGAACTAAATGCAGCCCTCGACAGAGTTGCAGTACGGGACCTACGGGAGCATCAGCAGGAGGAAATGCAAGGTATCACACTCTGTCCTATGCACCATACTTCAAAGGCATCACTTTTTTTGTATTGTAATGCAACTGATGAGTATTAAGGTGTTCCACTGTATAAACTCTTATAAACATTCTGAATCCTTTCTTTTGTGGGATTGCAATGATCCTTTCCAGTTCATCTAATGCCAAGTAAATTAAGTGGTTTATTAATGCCAAGTCCCATGCCCCTATTTCTGCATAAATTGATCAGTCTGAGGTGTGAAATTTTTTGAAAAGGTTTGAAATTAGCTTGCGGTTTCCCGTTTCTTCGCATATAGATCCGGTTTCCTTTTGCGGAAATTATTTACCGCACATGCCAGCATTAGAGTTGCGCTCTCTTATTAATGGCATAGATTTGTTGGGTTTGTCGTTCAGACACGGCACCGAAATCCGCGTTTTGATTCGGTTCGGTACATACCTTAGATATCGGTGCCATGCTGGTACCAGGTTTCGGTACCCAATCCTATGCAGGGGAACATCACAGAGATCCACGAGAACTGATACTGATTAACATTACTGGTGAAAAGATTGACTCGCCATGTGGTGGATGGCTCTTTAAATTTAACTCGCCAGACAGAGAATTTGCTCGCATTTGACGAATGGCGAATGTTAATTTCGGACCCTGCCAAATCACTTTAATACCGCTTTACCAGCCTAAGAGGTAACTCAAACTGCAACTATGGCGGTCAGTAGGGTTGGGTCGATAGACGATGCCATCGTCGATCGCCAATGACCGATAGACATCACGATGCTGAGCCGGCATCGCAATGCTCCGCTCCGTCGCAGAAACAGCTACAAGCTCGTGAAAAACACACTTAATCTATGGCGGCAAATCTATGCCATTAATAAGCGAGTGCACCACTGATGCTGACGAGCGTGGTAAATCATTTCCGCGACAGGAAAACAGATGTACAGGGGAAGAAACGGTGTCGCAAGCTCATATCAAACCCTCGCACGCACTTGATGTGTCATCCGTGCGCAATTCAAGCACTTGCGCGCGATCACTCCTGCGCTCAATCCTATCTCTCATCTGCTCGTGTGAACACTGTTTGGTCAGTCGTGGGGCGGGGCTTGGTGTTTTAGTTACAATTAGACCCGCCCCCTATGGTGATGACGATATCATCGTCCATCGCGATGTTTCACATTAGACATTGTACGATGCCAAATGGTCGACATCGCCTAACCCTACTCTATACACTTTCTTTATAGAAAAACTAACACTAACTATTATGTTCTCTATTCTTTTTTTATTCAGTCGTTATAACAACTGCATAGAAATTGGATGTTAAATTAAATATTATTTACAGAATAATGGATCCTTTTCATTTCAAAATCACCACTTTCAGCCATTTAAGATGAAATACTTGAAGTTTGTGATCGAATATAACCAAAAAACTGAAAAGCATCCAGATAAATTCTACATAGCCCTACATTCTACTGTATGTGTAATGGCCTTTTGTAGAACTAATACTGATAATTATAAGTCCTATACAGTCCCTATTGTTTCATTAGTTCTACAATGAAGACAAAGAGATTTTCTCAGTCTGTAAGAGTGAGACAGAGGTGGATGCTTAGAGGTAGGAGGAGTTGTCGGCAAATGGTTGGCGACATTCCTCATGAACATTCAACCCTGCGCCGCGGGGAAGGTGAGAAAATCCGTTCAGGATGTTCTCAGAGGAATATTCCCAGCCAGGAGACTGGACAAAAACATTCACATTTTCAGCAGATCTCATTTCCATCCTCCTCACACACACGCACACACACTGAAGCTGCATTCTGGAGAACCTTCACTCAACAACACCACCATCATCATAATTACTCTGGGAGAATTCACTTAGCTCCTGACAAAATAATTCACTCTGGCTGTGTCTGCTGCAGACTAAACTATAGATAAGAATAAAAAGGCTCATTCCAAAGTAGAAAAATAGATATCTATTGCTTTGCATGCGAAAAAGCAGCTGAAAACACGGTCCATGCTCGTCACACCCATCTGCTCTGTGGATTCATGTTTACACTATTTATATTAGAGAAGTGCATGATCATTTTCAGTCACACAAAGGAGAGCTGTTTGTTCGTATGATGGGTTTTATAATGAGGCACCTGTTCTGTATTATTAGAGGGAGCTGAAAGAGATCACAAACTCTTTCTCTCGTGAGACTACATGCTTGTTTGCAGGGCACAGATGAACAAGTGTTGAAGAGTTCATTTTATCTGTCTCTAGTGTTATAGAAGATTCTTAGCTGGCTTAATGGTTAGGCTATGAATTTGGTCGGTGGGCACTGCACTTACCCCCTGAGAAAAGTAGAAAGCAGCAATGCCCAGAGGCCAGAAGCAACAGAGCATGGAGAAGATGGCGAGGCCCAGGTGATCTCGAGGAGGGATGACGATGAAGTTGTCCTCGCTCTCATTGTCGCTGGAGCAGTCTGTCTATAACCAGAGAGAAAATTCAGTCAAATTAATCTTTTTTTTTTTTTCTGCAAGAAATCAAAAATACACTAACAGTAATACTGTGAAATATTATTACAATTTTAAATAACCGTTTTCTTTTTAAATATTTATTCCTAAGATGGCAAAGCTAAATTGTGAGCCATTATTCCAGTCATCAGTGCCAATGATTTCAGCTTAGGAAACATTTATTATCGTGATAAATAATAAAAACGGTTTTGTGTCTAACTTACTTTTTCTAGAAACAGTGTGGGTTTTTTTTTCTTTGAATACAAAGTTTAAAAGAACTAAATTTATTAAAAAAAAATAAAAATAATAATAATTTTCAAACTTAAACTTTTGAGGCCTATGTTGGACAAAAATATGAAAAATAAAATCTATAACAAAAAAAAAAATATTTTAAGTACATCTGAAACCTCTTCAACCTATTTCACTGGTCTAGATTTCATAATTGTTTTCCACTTTCTTTTTATTTAAATGTCACAAATGATCATGAATTTTCTGTAATAATCAATATTAATCTAAACATGTTGTTCACGAAGCTTGCATTGAATCTGTGCAGCTTTTCCACAACATTTAGGGAAGTTTTCATTGTTTGTCAGTTCTCTCCTTTGATTCTAGTTCACTTGAGTAACTAAAAATACAGCAGCCACGTGAAGAGTGTGCCAAGAGGAAAGCTGTTAGGAAAATATTTCTGTACTGATTCACAGCAATAAGCTCCAATCATCAGTGGTGAAGGATAGCTCTGTCACTGGGGTTTTATCTGAGAAAATAATAGGCCTACCTTGCTGTAAAATAACATGAGATGTTAGATTGGATTCCTCCATAAGGAGGGGGTGAAGTGGCTTGCTTGTTGCACATGGATATTGTCATGGTTTTTGCTGTATAGTCTGGTACAACTCTTGGCAATAGCCAAAATACTGTTTTGTGTTTGGGTTATAGAAACAGAGGAAACTGACATTTCCTTGTCATTCATGCTGAAGAAATCTGACAAATATCAGTCCATATAAGAAATCGTCACAACTACACTTTTTCTCATTTCTTATAACCAAACTTGATGTTACATAAGAGGATATAAATATTTCATTGGGCATTTGTTAGTCAGTCTGCTGTGTTCTGTGGATGAGCAGTTTAGTTTTTTTTTAAGTGAAACAATGCGGGGGAACTTGCAAATAAACTGCGCCATGTTGATATGCATAGTTTTATCACCTGATTCACTTTGCAAAATAGTGGCATTATCATGTAACTGCAAATGCACCCACAAAATCAGTGCTGAAAGACATTTGCACAGTGCAACTTTTGTTGTGACTTTGGTTTTGAGTATAGGATTTGGAGGATGTGGCATACTTTTCTGAAACTGTAGGTCTTCTCTGCAGCAATTAACAAATGATAGTGACTATACGGATACACGGTGTATTGGTTAACTACTGGATATCAGGCAATATTATTTGTTGTATTTATTAGTATTAATTCATATTGTTTATACTGTATACTGCCTATATAGTGGAGAAACCGCAGTTCATATAATTAAGGTAAGATTTTCAAGCTGTTTTCTGTGAAGTCTCATGCTTACCAAGGCTGCATTTATTTGATTACAATATAGTAAAATAGTTTACAATATTGTTAAATTATGTCAAAACAGAATTTAATTAGCCATTACTCCAGTTTTTTGTCACAAGATACTTCAAATTATTCTAATATGCTGGTTTAGCGGCTTTAGAATTATTATTCTTGTTATAAAAGTTAAAAATCTGCATGACTTCACAAAAGGAAGTGTCATAGACAGCATTTCCTGGTCCAGGGTTCCCAGGTTTTTGCAACAAAACTGCCCAATTGCTAGTCAGAACTACCCCAAATTTTTAAGCATTTTAAGGGAAATCACGTTCGGGGTGGTAAAATACCGTGTTTTTTGTGAGGTTTTCCTGGTACAGTTCACATTACAAGTACTAAATATCACATTATTGTGGTCGCTTCAAACCAGAAACAACATGTGGAAATAACATAGCTACACTGGTCCGCACTCCTCCCTGAACTTCCTGTATCTTGCCCTTTCATTGGCTGTAGTTCATAGCTGATGTATGTTTCAGTCAGAACACAGCAGGATTGTGAATCACAGACCGGTGCAGATATTAAGAATGCTAAATATTTCACTGGCATTTGCGACACATCAGAGATTCTCTCAGATCATGTTTTTGATCATTTATACTGCGTGATTGTGACTCACGTGAATAAGCAACAATTTACCTCCAATTTCAGGCATTTGAAACCAACCCTGAAGTGACTAAAACTGCAATTCATCGATTGGCCGCTAAAAGATGGCTCCAAACGGGTGTCAGTCCCATAGACTCCTTATGTTAAGATGCCCAGCTTAACACCAGGGGAAAAAACTTACAGCATGGTATAAAAAGTGGTCTAGGTCTATCCAGCTACAACTATGAGAGGAGGGCATTTTTTATATATATATATATAACTCATCCATTTAAATTATATTAAGCCTTAAGTTCTGCATAAGTAAGGGCGTGGCAACTTGAATGACAGGAGGACAGGTGTGTTCATCAACCAACTCCCGCCTCCTTGTCTATTTTCAATTACCCAAGATGATGACGGCCAGCTCTCCCCACTTTGATCTTTAAAAATAGACAGAGACTGAAATTTAAAAAAATGCCAGAAATAAGTATCCTACATAAATTCCAATGCCTAATGCACTATCCAAAAATTTGAATAAAAACAGATAAGCCAAAAACAATCTCATCATCTCAGCATTCAGCTGAAAGGCATGAATTTGTGCATTATGTTATTAGTGATCTACGCTGAATGTGAGTAATCTGGCAGCAGTGTCAAACGGTTAAGCCCCAGAGCCAGAGTCCCACAGCTTGGCCCCTGATAAGCCCACCTTCTACCTCTAAGGTGCCTCTCCTGAAAGCGGGTGGGTGGGGGGTGACGGCAGATGCTGTCACTGCCTGCCAGTTTCCTGACAGGTAATGACAGATTAATGGATGGTTTTATCCTTTCAGGGTGGCAGGAGGCACAGGAAGAAAAGCGTGTAATTTATGTTACCAAAATGCCGCCCCCAGCATGAGCACGCTGAGCCCTGTCCTTCTCCTCATTTCATTCTTTTCTGTTCTTTTGCGATCCAATGCACAGCTAATAGAACTTCATCTCGTTTTCAAGGTGATCGATGTCAGCGCTTTCAAACTTATTATGTGTGTGTCATGTGTGAGGGCTCTGGATGAGTGCCCTCCTTTGGCGCAGAGGAAATTGAATCCATATACATTTGTAATTAGCTGCTTAATCAAATCTATCCAAATTCCAGTTACTCCATCCGACACGTTTTCATCGCAGTGTAATAGGAGTAATATTGTTTCGTGTCAAATTGAAATTATCCTCAGATGGCATACCCGCAGACCTCCCATAGCCTGATCACTGACCATCTGATGGGTATTGCTCACAAAAATGGCAAGCTCTGAAATCCACACTTTTGATCTGATTTGCTGGGTGTGTGTTTTGTACCTTTCAATTCGACTCATATCCGGTAAAACCCTCATGACCAAATGTAGTACAATTTACTTTAAAGCTATAAACCGATTATCTTCCAGTGCTAGAGGGCCCTGTAACTAAAGAAAACCTTACATTTGAGATTCCATTTATTATTACTTGTGCCGTGTCATAGCATCAGCAACATGTGTTCTTTTAAATTTGCCAATTTAGTTTCTTATCTCCATTTTTCCAAAGCGCTTGGACATAGATAATTGTTATTTGTGGCCGTTATGTAGAAGTGCTGCCCAATTAGTCTGCTGAAGTTATGTTCAAAAGCTAGTTGTTTTATATAATGAGCACTTTCGATAAAGAACTCTTGTATCTGCTAAAGTTTGCAAGGCTAATGGCATCAGATTTGTTTTTTTGAGGTTTCAGCTGAACTGAATATCCATGAACAAAACTGAACATTGTGTTTTGTTTTCTGAACGTAGGCAGACTCCTGTCCAAATAGATAGCTCTTGGCCACAATAAGGTGCAACGAGCACCTTTTCGTCGTGAGACTAAACTGAAATTAGTTCAGGCTTGGTTTTGCCCTTTCATAAAGCAAAACGCAGCCCGTGCAGTTTTTTTTTCCAAACTGCACAAACATAGAATTTATGAATTCTTCCTTTGCCCCAGTCTCCCTTCACATCTGTCTGACTTGGAGCAGCCTGTAGGGAGAGCCGTGCAAATGGAAATTGATGTTGAGGATGGAAAGTGAATGAGGCGATCTAAACAGCAACCGGTAAACTGATGGAAAGGTGTTGGGGGAAGGGAGCAGGAAGAGGTGGGCCATGGAATAAAAGAGCTGTCAGGTGAAAAGCTCTCTGAGGCAATTATATGCCAACAAAGGGGCAAGTAACTGCATCAGCGATGTCGTCGGGGGGTCATTGTCCCGGCAGGTGTCGTAGCGTCGCTGAAAACAGCCGCATACATTTTTAATGGGACTGTTCACCGATTATAAGCAGTTGGCTTGTGGTGGAGAGTAGTTAAGTTGTGTCATGCCAGGTGCTGGCAGGATTTCAGCAGCAGGCCATGAGGATATAATTCATCGGGGGCTTTGATTAACGTCTAGCGCATGCCAGACAAATAAAAAATACTGACTTAGTGAGCTGTTAATAAGCCCGGCTGATTTATAGACCCCCACCACACGTATACCATGACCTGCGCTCAAGTACCACTGTGGGATTCTCAATCTCTAAGCGAATAATAAGGCTGCCATGCGGAAAAAAGAATAATAATTATATGCCATATATTTTCCAAAACTAAATTTCCAAATGCATCCCTTTTCTCTTTCAGGATCCGCTGGGTTAGCTGATGTTTGATGGCAAATGCTTGTTGATAGAGGCTTAAAGAATATTATTTTAAAAAGCTCAAGGGTGTAGTAGTACTTTATGAGCACTTAGGCTCGATACAGAAGCCTGGTATAAACTCTTGTAATTGATATTTGCAACCTCATAACTGAGATACATTAGTACAGTAATATATTTTGCGATGCTTACTCTTGCACACCTATCCATCAACAGTTATGATAAATTAATTTTCTTTGGAATACACAGCAAGCTCATTTATCTTCAGTCTGTGCAAATAGCCTTTGATCACCTGGGAACTCAGCGTACCCTCTCGCCCACAATGTAGCAGTAATGAGATTAAGAATGGGTTAGTGTTGACAGAGTTCTGTGGGTCTTAATAATTTAAAGACTAATTAATTGCCTGGTGCCAGAGCTTTTCATTTAGACTACAGAGGAGTGCAAGAGAAACACCATTAGTCGTTCAATAGCTGCGTGGATGAAAATGCCAAGATGCGCATAAATTCTAAAAATGCACATTTAAAAAAACATATGCACTCAACTAAGTAGGATTACTTATCCAGTAAGAAAACACGCACATAAACTACAGTCGATTTTACAGAATACATTCCTTGATTTTGCAAGAAAAAGTCGTGATTTTGCTATGGGGCAGCATAAAACTGGACCTACCAAGTAATATAATATTTCCTCTCCATTTAAAAAACATATTATTCAATGAAAGGTTAGATTTTTTTTAATCTTTTAAATGAAAAATAAAAAGGATTAATATTGCAGATACATTTTTCACAGCCTTTGATTATATTCACCAAGTGTGCCGATATTTGTAGACATGACTGTATATAAAACATATATTTATATTATGATGTTTTTAAAATTATATTTGCAAAAACAAATTAGTTTTTTGATTTAAGCTTGCATCCTGAAAGCTGCTTTATCGTATGTCTTTTATGAGCTTTATATAAAAGCACACATGCGGCTGATGTTTTGACATGGCCCTGAAATTCATCTCGAGACTGGCATCCGGCAAACTGCAGGTGCATCAAAGCGTTAAAAGAATGTGATTAGAGATTGAAGAACTTATTTGTCTTTTTTCTGTCAGAAAAGAACATATTTGGGAGGCCACATTTTAGCTGGGAGAGTTTGTTTGCAAGGCGATAAGAGTGAAATTAAGACAGTTTGACAGTATACAACTGTACACAGAAAACCCAATGGAGCCTTTTCACAGTCGATCATCAGAGCAAGTTTTCTATGCCTATTAGGGATGGCGAAAACTAAAAAAATTCTTGACCGACCACTGAGCTTCAGTAGCCAGTTGTAACCGGTTAACCGATTAGTTTAAAATATGGTACGCTATTTGAAATAACAGCCATTTCGAGCCGCGTCTGCAATTTCGCAACTCTGTCACATCTCTCTGCCACTCTGCCTCCCGCACACACACACACACACACACACACACACACTGCCACTCTCGTCACTTTTTTAAATCCCCTACAGCGCAAAACACGAGTCGCGCAAACGTGGCGCCGAAGAGCTTGTTGTATGTAATCGTAAGACAAATGGCTCCTTAGTCTCAAATGGTACAAGGTGATCGCTTTGAAAATAAAGGCGTTTGTCTAGGTACGCCTTTATTTTCAAAGGTAGTGAGGTAGTGCTAACCATAATAAAGAAAGTTGCAACTTACATCTGTCTCATTCTTTTTGGTGAAATGGTCCCACACA
>JAUCMT010000048.1:10244944-10256192 GCA_032357475.1 Enteromius thamalakanensis
TACAATAATGGCAATATCATTACCCAATATTTGAATCCAAATCCGTGCATGGATCACAGCTAAACCGTGACAAAAAAACACAACAGTCATACAATTTAAGGTCCATTATTGTAACACCGCTACGTTTTGCACTTTGGGCCAACGTAGTCAGGGTACGTTTTTGTATGAGACTGGGTTGTTTTCAGCTATGATTATTGGTTACACATTCATCATCATACTCTTAACCAAACAGTTCTATAATTGCAGAAGGCTTTCCACTTGTCAACATCTGCACACCTCCACAACCTCACCACCAGATCACCTTTTGCCTCTTTGCCAGGACCGAGCTCAAGGGATATCCGAAATGGCCTTTCGCCCAGGTTCCCATGACAACATTCACTCAAGTGCTTGCAATTTGGATAAGAGGCTCCCTGTCACCTTGTCCACCATCTGCCTCCACAAGATGGAATTTGTTTTGTGTCGCTCCATAAGGAGGTAGCAGCTTTGGCTGAGCACCAGACATATCCTCTGCTTGTTCCCCTAAATTATGCATGTTTTCTGATGCATAATGCATGTGCTCTGAAATGCACGCAAATAAAGCAGCTGTATTGTTTCATGTCTATGTAAGCAGATCGCTTATTTGGCTGGGTGCATCGTAAGCCTGGTGTTTCCACCCTTTCAGCAGCAGATTTGGCATTGAATCCAACCACGGCTTTGTTGTGTGTCCAAACAAGCAGTGCCGTTGTTGGTGGTGAGTGTTGGCAAGCCTCGTAAGGCGTTAAGACGAGAGGTAGAAGTATCTGCTGTGGCAGTAAGGTACCTTTCTCAGGTGTGCACAGACAATGGAAAAGAAGAAAAGGCTACTGGCATGAGCAGTACCTGGCATGAGCAGAAACACAGTGGCATAGCTCATTATGTGTTTTTCTGCTATTAGCCTGGAGCTGTGCCTCGGCTCATTCCTTCACATGCAGATTAACACTGACCACTGTGTTATTTGCCTCATTCATATATTGATTGATCTAGCATTATTTAGTACAAAATACCTGGTGCTATTTTAATTTATACCAAAGCCAAAGATGTATATTTACATTAAATAATAGACAAATATCAAATTTATTTATTATGATTTTTGTTTCAATGGATTTTTATGCCCAGTCTCACTCATATAGGCCTATACAGTATAAAGATAATTCTTAGTTTGCATTTTGATTTTGAAATCCAGATGATTTTTTTAACTGTCCATTGTTTATTTTACATATATTGTTCTGGGTCAGTATTTATTTTTTATTTTACTTTTTTTTCATAAGGAATGCATTAAATTGACCAATTTTGCAATAAAGATATTTCTTGTGTTACAGAAGATATTTCAAATGCATGCAGCCTTTTTTTGAATCTGCTATTCATCAAAAAAATTCTTAAAAATATTACACTTTCCACACACGAATTCAAAAATTTTGATTTAAAGTTAATGATTTCTGAAAGATTGTGACTCTGACTGGAGAAATGGCTTATAAAACCTGGCTTTGCCGACACTGGAATTATAAAATATATATAAAAAAAATATTAAATTGCTTACACACATTTTCAAAACATATCCAAGAATTGCACGCACAAAATATAAAACTCCTCTCTTGCAAAATAAAGCACTGCATTTAAAATATCACAAAACACATCTGAAAAGCAAATTAATTCATGTTATATTTTAGTGTGTTAAATACTGTAGATTGTAGGTTTTATGAAATTCAACATTGTGTCAAAAGCTGATACCCAATAGGGCTGCCGGATATATTGAATATTAGTGATAATATAGCAATAATTTTTACAACAATGTAAAATAAAAAAATATTGTGTATATCGACTATTTCAAATTCAAGCATACTTTCATAAATGATTGTTAAAAGGGGGTGAATTTTCTGCCTGGTGTTTTGTTTATTTTAAGCAATCTGGCAACCTGGCATGTTCTCGAACAAAAAGCGCCGCAGATGATCTGAAATCACAGACAAACCGATCAAAATGTAAGTGTTACTCAACCAGTTTGTATTCTTTCATGAGATCTCGACTGGATTGTTTGCAAATTGTCAATTGCATGCACTAAAAACATTGACAGAATGCACGTTTTGTACTCTTTTTTTTTTTTTTTTTCCCTTTTTTTTTTTTTTTTTTTACATGTATCGCCCAGCCCTAATACTTAATGATTAACTTAGGTCAGTAAAACTTATCTTTATAAATTTCCCGTACACAGTATCATTAATAAAGCACCTGAGTGGAACAGATGCATTCAAACCCAGGAATATTTTGAAATGAGCTCCATGGTGTATCTCAGCGCTGCTGGAGATTTCCCTACAACAGCTTGATTTTGTAGCTGAACAAGCGTGACGTTACATTCGTTTGAGGATTTCCTTCAATGCTCTCTTTCAAGGTTTGTTTTGCTTTGTGTTGATTCGTTGGACACTGCTGTGGTGACATGGTGAATCCTGGAGCAGGTCATGATCTATGCAAACTCTCCTTCAATGAAACATGTTCCAGTGACTGATTCCACCGTTTGTGTAATATCATGCTGACTCAAGGTCCTAAGCAATCAATCTCACAAATGGGGAAAAAGCTAAAGCACTGTGTTTGTTCAGTTCCCCAGTAGGCACTCGTGGGCTAATGCTAAGACAGATACTTATTAGTACCTTTTTATAGGGGCTTACTGCAACCAAGGTCGAACAGAAAAAGGATTCTGGGATTGAAGGGACTGTCTCATCTATTTTTAATGTGGATGGCAGGCATGAATGTTTATGTGTAGACATCATTTTCTGTCCTGTTTTGTTTAGCTCTGTACTCAGTTTTGCTGTCATATGATATGTGATATGATTACTTTAAGTAGTTTCTATATATTGAATTTTCTGAGATTTCATCAGAGCAGAAAAGCCAGTGATGGAAGTTTTATCATCTTTATCCATGTCTATGACATTCTTCACGGTCTCTGATGACCTTTGCGTTTGTAACAGAGAATGTATCAGTGTTGTGTAGCTCATGTAGAGCCTGTGTCCTGGACACTTTAGCAAAATCATCTACCTTACCAGTCCCATTTTTTTTGTTAACCAAATTCCTGGATTGCATTGTTCCCATTGCTGTCAAAGGCTTTATAAATCCAGGAAAAATTGCTTCATTGCAAGTATTATTCTCAATTTACCTATTTTTTTTCTCCGCTCTATTCAGCGACCCAAACTGTATTCGTCACCATTTACATAAGGGAGCAGACATGGAGCAGATAGGTAATTATTGTAAATGTAGATCCTTATTTTAACTTTCTTCCTGATGATTATACACTTCATTGTCTAGCCCTTTCTTTCTTCATCTTATTTCTGTCTCAGAGACAACTGTCATTTCTGTGCTCCAGCACAAAAGAAACTAATATACATAGTATACGGTAAGATTAAAATGTTTTACCAATGCTGCATTTATTTGATCAAAATACAGCAATGACATTAATACTGTGAAACATTATTACAATTTAAAATGACGTTTTCGATTTTAATACATTTTAAAATGTAATTTATTTATGTGATTATTAAAGTTGCTCAAAAATAATTTCTTATTTAACATGTTGAAAACGGTTGTGCTGCTTGGTACAGATTGTGTTTGTACACAGTGTAACTACAGAAGCGTCCATTTTTAAACAGGAAAATATCAAAACTCTTTTTATTTTGGGCGAGCTGGATTCTTATTGGATTCAATGATCTATGCTAAGCTAAAAGTGCTCCTCCAGACCCGGAGAACGACTGAATGAAAAACCTAGTTTAATCCTATAGGGGACAAAAATAGTGGAATGTTCCTATAAATTCTATTTGAACTTGTATAGCATATAACACAGCTGGGCTGCAACATTGTGTTTGAAGCTATATAGATTATGAATGATTTCTATACCAAACAAGCAATATTCTTCTGTGAGTGGGACTAACATATATTGTATTTGTAGGTCGACATCTTGAAAGTGCTGTAACTCTTCCTACCTTCATTTAGCAGAATTGCTCTGAAGCAGCGTGCGCCAGTTAATTTGATGTAATTGTCACTAAAAGTCACATCAGCTATTACATCAGTCCATCAATACATTGAGCGCAATCAATGTATTGATTGACCGATGTCAATAGCTGGTGTGTAGATGAATGACTGAACTGAGGACACCAGCTTTACACTCCCACGGTGTAGCAGACCCCGTTTAGGCAGCAGAGAAAACACATTAGAACGAGTTCAAAGCCTTTGCCAACTTGAAAAATCACAGAAGATAGCACAAAAGGTGAGAGACTTTGCCCCACACCCGTATTTCTCAACCCTATGTAATACCTCAAGTTTGGATTTGATGGCATGCTTAGTTTATCAGGTGTTTCAGCTGGTGTCAGCTCCTCACTGCAGCCACACATCGCTCCCAGGGGGCTCTTCTACAGACCACTGAGTACAGTGAAAAGAACTGGGCTGTGTGAATTCGCTGTCTGGCACATACAAATGGCCCACTTTAACCGCTTTCTTGTAGCTCTCTCCTGTGAGGAAACAGCTATAAGTCAAATGAATGAGTGCTGATGACCCTCTGGGCACTTCTAAAGCCATATTATGGGTCTGGCGAAAAAAAAAAAATGTTGTTCTCACACTGTGAGCAGCATACAGCCTTTCACTCAGAGAAAAATCTGAATAGACAAAATGCAATATTTACTGTAAATGTTATTTAGATTTTTTAAATCAGTGTTAGTATACAATTAGTTTTCATTCATAATTTTAATTAACTTTTAGATTTCAGTAAATTTAATCTTAATTTTATTTTTAAATACATTTATTTTTTTTATTTTTATAATTTTTTATTTAGGTTTAACATTATTTTATTTCAGTTTTATTCCAGTTTTAGTTTGTATTCATTTCCAATTAGTTCTCCAACCAAGTTCTTTAAAATATATTGCTCCGTCTTTCTCTTTCTCTCTTCATCGATAGTGACATAGATATTTGTTTAGTTTTATTTCAATTTAATACAATTTTAAAATAGTTTAAGGTTTAGTTAGCATTTTTTTATGTATATATTTATATATTAGGGCTGGGCGATAAAACAATAACCATATGTATTGTGATCGATATCAATAAAAAATGTGTTTAATAAAACATTCTGTCCGAAGAAAACAGAGGTTGCGAAGCTAGTTTATTTGCATAAACAAAGGCACACACTCTCTGGTAACCTAGCAAAGTAAAAACAATTATTAAAATTGTGCTTGGACAAAAAAACGCATTTTGGTTTTAGATTTTAGGACAGCTTTGATGAAAAGCTTTGATCCACTTCAAATGTTGACTACTGTTTATTTTATCAGTATTAGTGTATTAGAGCTGTCAAAGTTAATTTACTGACTTGATGTGCTGAAGTGTTTAACAGTACCAAAAAATTCTATTATTATCTCTGTTGCAATTTACTTGATTATTAATGTGGGTGGGTTGTAAAAGTTTTTTTCTTCTATTTAAACACTTTCCTAAACTTAGTCTATATTGATGAGCAAGTAAATTAAAATTAAAAAGCAATCCGTCAGTACACTTAAAAAGAAGAGCATGTTTCTTTAGTTTTTTCGACAATCCTATAGTGTTAGTGAAAAGAAAAGGGAAAATCAAAGAGACGGGTAAATGCATATTTAGAAAAGCAGTGAAGTGAACCATCTGGCAGACAGAAACCACAAATAAACATTTGTGAGCAGAGACAAGACAGTGTAGAGGGACGGCCTGCACTTGCTCTGGATTTGAAATGTAATCAATATGTAAATTGTTTTTCCCAGCACAAAAATTCTGGACTGTGGCCATCTCAGGAACAAAAATAGCTACCGTTTTCTTCTGCGCACAACACAAAAACTTTAAGGAATCCCATCTGCATCTGTCTGAATTCATCTCAGTGTGAAGGAAAGAGAACAGCAGTAGACAATAGCTCATTTATAATGCCCATGTCTCTGTTTTAACATTCTTATTGCTTCTTTTGGATATTACTGATGGGAATATCTTGAAATTAATACAGGTTTTGCCAGGAATGTATTTTAATGTAAACATTCTTTGAATTATACAAATTCAATGAAAATGGTAAAAATGGTAGGCATAAGCAGTGTTCAGAATAGATTCAGAAATGCTTTTACATTCTGTTATTAAATGATTATTAAATGTTATTAAATTGAACACTTCATATACTGTAGATATTGCATTTGCATAGTTTATCATACACTGCTGTTTTAAATAATTAAATAATAAATAATTTAAATAATTGATCTTGCCTATAGGTGGCATTTATTTGATAAAAAATGCTGTAAAAACAGCAGAATTTAAAAGAACTGATTTGTTCAATTATTTAAATGTCATTTCTTCCTCTTAATGCCCAAACTGAATTTCAGCAGCTGTTACTCCAGTCTTTCAGTTGCATTACCCTTCAGCAATCATTCTAATTGCACCATAGGAATAAATAACATTGTAAAATACATTCAAATAGAAGACAATTCTTTTAAAATGCAATAATATTTACTGTGTTGCAGCCTTGACCTGCAGTAGATTTGCAGTAAATATATATTTGAATTTTTTAATTTTGCACAACAATTTTTCTGCTCATGCATTGAACCTTGACCTTGGCATGTACTGTTGAACCTAGCGAGACACTGAATTAATCTCTAATTTGGACAACACGTTTCACTTCAATTACCAAAGGCAAACTGGGAAATCTTGCCCTGGACAAGTGCTTAGTGTTGTTCAGCACTCGAGTATTTGGTCAGCGCTGATTGTTTCACCCAACTAATTGCTTTCTATGCTCAGAGAAGGTGCAGCTGCCAGTGCTCCACCTGCTTCAGGGACCTGTGTTCTTCACCCTCGTCCTGGCAGCGCAAACGCACCGCATCGCTGCCGGGCCTTCAGAACCCGATGAAGACGTTACGGTGTAATGAGGAGGATACAAATAGCAGGAAGAGGTCAAGATGTCATGAAAATCTCTCTCTGGGGTTATGGTTGTAAAGGACGAAGGAAAGATTTAATGAAGAGAAATTATCTGTGTCTGCTCACATTAGTCAGCAAGGGTCTCAATGCAAGCTGTGAAATCCATCATGTTAGGATATCTAATTATGTGTTTGTAATTGCATCGGGCAGCTTATCTTTTCTGATGAGACCAAATAGATATGCTTGTAACGGCACAGTGATGTTGGGGTAGTTTTAGAGACCTTCACACCTGCACAAAGCGAAATTATCCTCCATCATAGCTTATAAACAGAATAATTATAAGCACCGCAGCATTCAGCACCCACTACATGTGCGACAGTACTTACGGTGATTGAGTGCTCTGACATCAGCAACAATGATATGTTAATTTCAGCAGATTTTGCAAAGCATCCCACTTTTATTTTTATTTTTTACATACTCTCTTATCATCACTGTCAAATGATTGAAACATTACAAAAAATATGGCAAGGAGTGATATAATTATAGCTGTTGGGTGCAATGGCTATTATGTTTTAGATGTGTATATGCTCGACATTGTATATATGAATGAGACCTTTTAGTATGCCAGAGGGGAGGTGTCCTACTTCTGCTTGTAGGAATTTAAGAGATTAAACAGAGTGAGGTGCATCTTGGGAACTGCTACTGAGATCCACGTGGCATTAAAGAGGATGTTAATAACACAATGGATATTTCCATTATAATGGCGTTGTGCATTTTTTGAGAGATGCATTTAATAACTGACAGTCACAAGTAGTTTCTGTCCTATTTGCCAAATTATTTTCGCTCTTCACTGAACAAAAAAGTTTATCACTTTAGTACCTAAAAAGAAATAAAACGCTTTCAAACTGAAAAATAGAATGTTTATTGAAATCAGATTTTAACAATGTTACTGAAATAACAGAAAGGTGTCAAGTTACTGTTTCAGCTGACAAGTAATAGACTTTATTTCATTTATATTTAACAATATAGTGAAAAAACAAGGTGTCGAGTTACTGTTCCAAATGACAAATAGGAACATATATAAAATGACATTTAAATCTAACTAATTCATACAAGTGAATCTTTTAAATGCAACTTTTTAATAGCTTTGTAGCAAAAACATTTGCCAGTTCATTTCTTAATACATTTGCCAGCTGCTTTTGTTTATCCATTCATCAAGTGAATTAATATTGGAGCGTTCACATCTGAAAGCCGCCAGTGAACTTTCAACTGAATTTTAGCAAATGCTTTGTTCAAATGCAGCTTTATGTTGCTTTTAAAATCAAATTTGTCAATTTGCAAAGTAACTAAATTTAATTACCTTTTTGTTTTTGATCCAAGACACAAATAATTGTTTCCTACATTTTATTTTCAGGGGGACTCATACAGAAATGCAATCTCAGTGACAAAATAGGTCCTTTATCTGCCACAAAAATTGCTCTGCAAACCATTCCAAGGGTAAACAAGTGTTAAGTCATGTGCTGTTGTAACCTGTGATCCTAACATATGGGAGTTAGTACTTGCATTTTACACTCATGCTATGGCTTTCTAGAGTTTGGATGTGTTATACCAGGCAGCTGTGACCGCTCTGTCTCAGTGCCACCTGTGGGGCTGTACCTGTGCAAGTCTCATCACATTGAATGACAGGATATAATTAAAAACTGCTCCAAGAGCTACTCAGGAGGGGGGACTCTTCAAATGAGCTCAGGACGACCAACTGAATGTAAAAGAGTATTCCTTCCAGAGCAGACAGGTGCGACTAATGCTGTAAATGCATTCACTTTTCTGCTGGGAAGTCAGTTTTATAAAGACGGTTTCAGGGTGCCTGTATTGTTCACTTAAAACCAAATATGTGCTCAAGGAAAGTAGCATTTTCCCCACACAATTTCAATTTCAATCTTTTCACAGTTGACAATATATACAGATGAGGGAAAAACTCCCATGCAGCATTAGGCCTATATTGGATATTGGCTGTTCTGAGGTCCAAAAGGACTGGAATAGTGTTCCAGATTGTAAGCATTGTCAGCACTTGTTCTTTAAAGTCATTCAGGCAGATGTTTCGATTGTAGAATTTTTGGATGTCCACATATATAGGCTGCATTAACATATAGATTAAATGCTTTCGTTTTTAATATCTGTTATCTATTTTCTTCCCCCAGAATCGCATGAGCTAATGTTTGATAATGTACTTCAATTTATAATACACATAGAATGAAAGAGATAACCAGAGAGATTGTATGTTTAAGCTATGTCTTTTATTGCAGATGCATTAATGTTTAAATGTGTCAGCAGAAACTGCAATAATAAGCGCTCATAATATAATAATATCAACAATCCCTGTATGTGGGATTGACCTACTAGTTGAACTAGGCATTGCAGTCCAAATTCAAAATATTAGAGGGTTTTTTTTTCACCCAGCTCAGACTTGGCATCTTGAGGTTGCCAGATCAACAACACCAACAGGAATTCCCCTGTTGTTTGGCAGCTTCCAACACTGAAATAAATACACTATTTTTTTTCACACCAAACTGGCAACCTGTGGTGCTGAAATACAATTGGGTAAAGTGGCAGTGGGTGGGTTACACAGACCAAAACAGAGACAGAATTTTGGACACATCAAAGGAGAATAACTGACAGTAGCATTGTTTTTCAAATAAAGAAGTATGTTAACTTAGCATATTTCTTATCTGCAAACGTATTACTGTATTTTTAACGGATGCACTGGTTGACCATCCATAAATTGGAATCAGCCGTTTTTTTCAACCGGGTGTTTTTTTTTATTTTGTGCATTTAATTTGTACATAACAAACAGAAAAATGGATACCAAGTGGCAAACAGCCGCTATGAGCTTATCTAATCGTCGTGCCATGCGCAGACATAGAAAGTGAACAGTTGTTTAATGCAGCTTATCATGTGTTGGATGAGAATCGAAACAGATTAGTTTTTTACGAGGAGGAAATGCTTCTTTTTGTAAAGAAGAACTTGCATGCACTTTAAATAAGACTAAGATAATTGTCAGTTCTGTAGCCTGGGCCCGCCCATACTTCCTGTGATGCTACATGCAATTTTGCGAGCAAAGTCAGTTTGGCAAAGCTGCCGTTTTAGAGCATTTCTGTTCCCAAAAAATGGGAACCAATGAGAAACGAGCCACAATGAGTGGTCTGATTGGTTGTAGATTTATCCAGTAGTATACAGAGGCATCTGATGGACGCAGGTTAAGCCAGAATGTGATAGTAATGTAGTTTGGTCAGACTTAGCTCGTATGAGCTTTATAGTCGCGGAAGCCAGTCTATCAGTTCTGTACAGAATGATTTTAATTTTGCCTTTAAATTACACAGACTTAATTTAATTTAAAAAGCACCTGCTGAATTATCTTTGTTTTACTCATTGCACTAAACTTCATTTGAATAAACATTTTGGAATAATTTATTTAAAGCATATCTTGGTTTTATGTAGTTTCATTGGTAAAGATCTTTTTTCTAAACACAAAAATGAAAATTGAAAACAAATGCTGAATGCTGATTGTTTGGAGTATTGAATGTGTGTTGATGTTTGATTTTGCCTTTTACTAAATAGGTTACAGTTCACGTTTTCATTTTCATTTCAAGAACAGTTTAAGAGTACAAAAGCATACTGTAAGTATGTCAGTTCCAAAACATCCAATAAGGGTTAGTTTAATCAACCTCCTACTGGTTACCCAGAGTTAATGCGTCAACATAAAGACAATGGATCACCGAGTTCACGAGTCAAAATGGAAAATTACAGTGAAAAAAAGGGAGCGGCATATTTCACAGAGGAGGAGCTAGAAGTTTTAATGCATGCGTATGAAAAATTGAAGCCAATAATAATGAATAAAAATCAATACATCTAAAAAAAAAAAAAGAAAATAACGTTAAGTGTGTTTATGTTCAAGTTAGTTCGGGGGGGTTTGGTTGATTTGCAGCCCTGTTATAAAAAAAACAAAACTGTTACATGCCCACATTGTACAAAAAAATGCATAAAACACATAAAAAACTAATGCAATTTTTTTTTTCTCTGTGCTAAGCGCAGACACGCAGTTTTTGACATTTGCAATGTGGTCTCAAGAGATGTTTTAAATAAATTAACAAATCTTCTGAAAACCGGTAACACTCTTTCAAATAATCATTAGGAAATTAAAATACATCAATACGTGGTCTTAGAACTCTCTCCCTGCGTGAAAACACAGTATAATTTGTCCCTCCAGGTCCACAGGATCATCATCAAAAGGGCACGCCATGCTCAGTAACCTTCGGAAACAAACTTACCCTGGAACATAACCTGCTACCGAGCAGGT
>JAUCMT010000048.1:10272493-10291839 GCA_032357475.1 Enteromius thamalakanensis
AGAGGACTTCAGATGATGCCAACCCTGGAACAACACACAGCACTACCGAACTCTTCGAATGTTCCTTGTCTGTTTGACAATTGATCTTTACCTCACATCTAGGCCATATGCACATGTACAAACTACTACTACATATACTGTAAACATTACTTTGGTGTAAAGCTGCTTTGTAATGATATGTATCATGAAAAGCACTATACAAATAAATTTAAATTGAATTGAATATGACCCCTTTGATTTTATATATATATATCAAGATTGAATTGTGTTTTTTATATATACAGTACTTGTGTCTTCTATGATTTTTAATTATATATTATGATAATAGCATTTGTTTGTTTGTTTACCGTGGTTGCCAGAAACCTGAAAAAACACAAAGAAATATATGTGAAGAGAAGCAGTCAGGCAGATGTCCTTGTTACTGCTGGTAGATTGTGGACAAAGAGGCTGTATGTGGTTGTTTAAGCAATACAGCCATGTAGTAAACACTTTTTTTTTTTAAACTAGCAAACAAAGTGTGTTGAAAATAAACAGACATACAATGATGAGCGCCGCTGACACTGTGGATGACATTGACAGTGATTGGGAGGGTGACGATGGCCTTAGTGTTGACAATGATGGGGAACAGAAATAACAAACAGGCGGTTAGAAAGATAGATGCAAGCGGATGATGCGTATGTCTTTTATATATTTTTTTTTTTTCCTCAATATGAGCTCACAGCTGTTTGCACATACAGAGGTGTGCAGTCGCTAATTAATTTCAGCACTGTAAAATGGAGCTTTCTAATCCACAAATAATTGCTTTTTTTCATGCTAATCACTAAGGATTGTCCGAGTCTGCCTCTACATCTGGTTTTCTGTGTGCTGACACACAGAAATGAATTTTCTTTGTATTCGATGTCTTGTGACACAGGCCAACATAAGGCCAAGTCACTTCTTCACAGCAGAGGCAAAATAATTGCTTCTTGTTTACAGATAATAAACAACCCCAGTGTTCAACCCTCTGCATCTCTCATTTCTATACTGACAGGAACATATTTACAAGGGAATGTCTTAATTGGTTCACAAAGAAAGTATTCTTTAATCATGAGAGGTTTGGAAAAAGCCTTCACATGCATAAAATGCTTTCAAATGTTTAATGAGTCTTTAGTACAGTTATACAAGTTTTGCACGTTTCATTGATTTATTAGAGAACAATCACAGCACAGATTACATGTCTGTAGGGGTTCGGCTGAAATTGCATCAAGTTATTTTCACAGCAGATTGCCTTTTGAAGTATAAATGACCAACTGTCCATCAAAATGAGCCAAGCAGCTCTAGGAAGTTTTGTTGTTTTGGTGAATGCTAGTTTTAGATGACATATTTTGAAATGGAACAAAAATTGTCATTTTAGACCCCAAACTTTTGGTTCCCAAACTTTTTCATATATTTATTTGGCCACCTACTAATTAAGCCAAAAAAAAGTTATAGCGTAAAAACTTTTATATCATGTTAGTGGAGTAACAAGCTTTAAAATATGAATATATTTGCATTATTAAGGATTCATCTGTGCTTTCACACGTGGCCGCTACAAAAAAAAAAATGAAATGTCTGAACTAACTTTTGTGTTTTTATGAAATTAAATTAATGCATCTAACCAGAGAAACATTAAAGTTGAACGATATTAAATTCCCATTAAGTCTTAAATTGTTTAATTATTTTTTCTTTTGACTGAACATAATATAAACATTTTTAATAGTAAATCTGTCTTAAAAATGGGCTAATAGATTAAACATTATTTCTCTCAACTTTGTCTTTGAACATTCCCCTGTCTGGTTTATTTGGGCGTGCGCCATACATAACACAAATACAAATATGAGTGAATATGAGGAAATGGCTTCCTCTGGGTTTGCCATCTGTCCTAAACACATTCATAATCCTTGACATAACCAAGGCTTCAAAAGCAGGTTGATGCGATGGGCCGATTACTTAAATATATTGCTATTGTTGTGCTCACCTCTGAATTTTAAAGCTGTATATATTCTTCATTATAAAGCAATGCCAGGAATAAATTGAAATCAGTCATACTGTAGATGACATTAATGCAATCAGCACTTCAAACGATGAAATAAATAAACCCAAGCAACGAAACCTTTGTTCATAATGAGATCTGTGCTGGCCTAGTTCATGGATTTATATTTTAATTAGCTATGCCGGGTTGCATAGTGGCATAGTAAAACTAGCTAAATGATTATTAAAGTATAAAATTCAATTCAAAGCATGTGGCATTGTTATGAATATTTTTTTTATTTTTCTGCAACATGAGCACTATTTCATCCTCAAACATTTGGTACGGCTGTTCTAATGCTGCACTTGTGGAACTGAAATGCCAGTATGAACATGCATCTCATCCTTCAATGCACTTTAATGAAAATAAATGGAGAGATGACTTTGTGCTCCGCCGTAGCAGGACCAGTCGCCAGGATAAATGAGATGAGCCTCTAATGGAGTTGAATGAATTAGAGAAGTTCCTACGCACAGCTCTGCAGGCTTCAGGACAGAGCCTTCGCTGAAGCGCTTACCATTTCTTTGGTCTGCGGGGGAAGAACTAAGACATCTCTAATGGCCTAGATGATATTTAGAAGAAAATTCAACGCTGGCCTCCAAATAATCTTGTTACATTTTGTAACATTTATTTTCCCTTGAGATTCATTTGAACTCAAAACAAATCATCAGAGCTGTGAAAAATGTTCAGACTTAGATTGAAATCTGTGACTATTACAGGCTTTTTATCTTGAAACAATATTTTTATTTTAAGTCATGTTAGGTTTGTTAAAACATTTTATGTGCTTATTTGACTATATAGCACTCATTCAGAAATGTAATACGACATATGTAGCTATATTGTCCTATATCAAGAATGATATTGTCATATATGTTATCGATAAGGCAATATGTAATTTTCATATTTGTACATTCTCTAGGAAGATCAAGCAAGTCATATAACATATTTAAGTTTATAACGTATAAAATGTTCAGTTGTTTATAATATCTATATGATGGTTTTTATATGTGCTATTATAGCAGAAGTCAAAAATATAGATTTTTTTATATATGCAACTATTAAAACAACATATATACCAAATATCTGTATGTTTACATTAATTGTGGCCTTGTACATACATTCAAAATAAATCATTTGGTACAATGCACTTATTTTCAGGTCTTTACATTGTACTCATGTAAAAAAAATACCTATATGAAATTACATCTGTAATTAATTTTTATAATACATACATTTGTTAAGCCATCCCTTAAACCTCCTTAACCTTCCCTTAAACCTACCACCAAACCTGTCCCTAACTTTACCCGTTTCCCACCTCATAGCTGCAAAAGTGTTTTTATTTTTTATGTACTGTAAGTACTGTACATAGTAGTTAAGGCCACCAAATATACAGTGTGAAACATTTGCTTTTATAAAAATTAACACTGACGAGATAAATATAAATGTACATATCATATATATCCAAATTAGGATAACATTAATTTGTATCAGTTTCTAATAGGTTTCATGTTTCAACTTCATATAAAAAGATATTTAATGTATGGAAATTTTATATATGTACGCATATTATTTTTGTGCATGGGCAACTTTATGGTACAGAAAAACACTATGTATCAATAAATGACAGGATGAGCTTAATATCAACCAATAATGTTGAGGATTCATTCATCTCTTTCTTACTAATGGAAAAGTGTCTATGACAGGGCTGTAGGTTAGCCTTTCAATTGGATATAGACGTTCAAAAGACGGCAAAACACCAATAAGCCCTGCTATCTCTTTGTTATTGCAGACTGACAGTCCTTCACATTATTGGCTTAAATGACACCTCTCAGCATTCAGCAACAAAGCCCTGCTCCAATCGATAGACTCACCATGGCAACAGAATATGTTGAAAATACAAGGTTATGAACATGGCCTTTCTCATGCATGGATAGCATTTCAAACGCAACATGCAAAAATGCCTGTCAGATTAATCCTAATGCACGGCTTTGGGCAAAAGCACTAATATGGTAGCCTGAAACTATGTGCCATCTTCTTCCAAGTCTTCTTGAGCTGTCAAAATTGTGACATCGGTATTATCTCAGCTGCGTGTGTGTTGTGTGAAGTAATTAGTCAAGATTCCTTGCCTCAGGCCCTTTTGATGACATTTTCACAAGACCATCAAGAGGAAGGGAACGAGACCCTCCGGGAGGAGATGAGGCATCAAGGTCTTAACTATATTGTAGTTGTGATTTACATGTGTATTTAATGGTGGTAATAATTAAATATTTGGAAATGTTTTACCTCTTTAGGATATATATTTAATATAAATGCTATTAATAGTATACAATTTCTGTGTCAAAGAAAATGTGGTGATCACCTGGTCTCTGTTGCTCAACCTCTGGCAGATGTGTTCATTTCTGTTTTTGACTTATATTTTCCTGACATATACTACAAACTCAAGAATATCTGAATCCAAATATGTCACAGGATATATTAATATGCGTAAAGCAAGAAACCAGCTACAAGAACTTCTATTTGTGACTTCAACATGTGAAGTTCAGCACATTGTGTGTGCCTACATTTTTTATTATTATTCTGTAAACAGTGATAAATAGTTAATTGTGGTCCATAAGGATTTTTTTCCTGAATTCCCCAATATTTGTTATATTGTTGCTATACAGTAACATATATAGCAAAAAATATATAATGCTTATTAGAATGTAACAAAACCAGCTATTTATTGCTCAATGAAAAATAGAGCAATCAGATAAAAATATGTACCTCTGTGCACATTTTGTGCAAGACAGTTTGTACATGCCTCACTGTCCGTTTCACCACATTTTCAAAGAGAAATGCTACAGTAAAAGTATCAGATTTCCAATATCCTAGCATATTAATTTTGTCATAGCATGATATTCTTCAGGTAATTGTTTGAAAATTACTCTTTATTTATCAAAACTGTAAATTTTTGTGAAAAGGAATACAATGTGCCCATGTTTTACTGCCTCTAGTGTTCATTTCTTTTGGGAACTGCAGTGATATGTACTTGTTGGTACCTATTTGTGTCTTGCTAAAAAGTGCATAAAGATTAGGTGTGGGAATCGTAAGGCAACTCATGATTTGATTCCGATTCTGGGAGTCTCGATTAGATTCCAAAACGTTTTATTTGTGTGCTGTTATTTATTTTTATGCTTATTTACAGAACAGCACAGTTAACTTTAAATTTAGTCATTAATGAGGTTACATGACAGTTTATTGAAGGCAGTTGCCTGGCAGTCTACTACTCTAGGTTTTGAAGTTTTAATGTTATATTAGCATTCTTCTTCCTCCTCTTTCTCTCAGAAAGACAGATCACCATCGTCTCTGGAGGAATCAGCAAGACTAAGTCGCAGGGAGCAAGGACACTTGAGCGGTTTTTTAACAGATTAGTCCAGCTAAGAATTGCATTAGATAAAGAGCAGACGGGCATGAAGGGTCCGCAGGTAAATGCCAAAGCTGCACCACCAAATGAGTCTGACCCGAAACCTCTGCTTTCAGTGGTGCATTGTCAATGAAAATGTGTTATCTGATACTCAAGAGGGTGCTTTTACTTTGGACTATCTGGCTTTAGATGAACAGCACTCAAAGCTATGTCAGTAAATGATGTAGCAATCTCAGTTAGTGCTGTCTGACAGAGGCACAGGGTCCAGGTCCCATTTTTAGCCCACTAAATATGCACTTCTTTTGACTAGCATTTAAAGAGCATTTCTGGTGCTGACAATAATTCACTATAGTTTTAGCACTTGACATTACAAATAGGTCAAATGCCCTACATTGCTAAAAAAAAATCATGAAAAGAGCATTATTTTGTGTATATCTTGAAATTTAAAAAAACACATTATTTTATCTCCTTTAAGCCCCGCCTTTCTGAAACGTGTACATTTTTACAAAGCTCATCTTCTAAAAAAGCGAGGTGTGGTCTGATTGACAAGCTATTCAGTGTATTGTGATTGGCTGAATACAGCAAGCATGAAATGTTACGTCTCTTACCTTAACGTGATGCCGTGTCCCAGTGTTATGACACAAAAACAATAAAAGTCATTACAAACTAGGCATCAAGTGGGGGCATAATTACTGATTATAATGACTTATCCGGTCATTTTATGCGTAGCATTGCATCACGCAGCTTAAACAATGTCTGCATTTGTGATCTGATAACAAGCACTACTAAACACTGCACAAAACTTGGGTTTGAATAGTAAGTAGCAGATTCTGTAAATAATAAAACACACCAGACTGGAATTGGCTCATGTTGTGCACTAGCAGCCAGCATAGCTTACTCTCTAGGTTTAGGAATCAGTTCTCTATAAAATGTGTTGAACACACTACACATATTTGGGTTGAACTGTTCTGGAACAGTGTTGTGAATACAACGTAACCACTGATTTCTAGTTGTGTCCTTTTTTGAAAGCAAAAACAAAGTAGTTTCTCTTTTACAATGAAACACAGCGTCTCCAGAACATGGCACTGGCAGCAACACCACAGCGAGAATAATAGTGCCTTCTTTCTTTGTGAAAACATTTGCACAGTATTATGCACATATTTCCACAGTGTGATGTAGATATACAGGGGCGTGTTTAAACGAGCCGTTTTAACTGGGTGTGGTCGAGTCTTAACTTTTATAAAGAATATCATATCACACAGTAGTATTTGCAACAGGGATCTTTTCTATGCACTGACTGCTTGTGACACCGCAAAAAGAAAGAAATACTTGAAATCACATTATATGACCCCTTTTAGATATGTGTGCTCACAGACATCTATCAAACCGGTAAGAACTTTTAAAGCTGATCTGATATTACAGAATAACATGTGCAAGACCTGCATAAGTCTATCTGCAGGGTGAGTATCTGCCAGTCATGGCTCTTGAATATTAATGAGCGATATTAAGTAACTGCGCAGTCACTGCAACATCAGCACAGGTTAATATTCATGAGGTAAGCCACTGCCATGTTATAATGTCCCAAACGCTGCTGTACTTTGCAGGCTTCTTCCATCTTCAGAACTTATTCTGGCACCTCTGCTATATCAGCAACCTTGAGGTGTCTAAGCATTATTATCAGAGAAGAGCAGTTACTTTCACCCAGTCTTGATATGAATTGCATTGACATATTCTAATGAAGACTGTTATCACATGAAACCCTTACCTTATCTTTGTGCTCACAAGAGTTGTACTCCGACACCTTCAGATGAGCTGTCTTTTAAATCCTGCCTTGTTTGTACCGAGTGTTGTTGTCAGTGCTTTGAGATTCTCCAGTAAAATGGCTGATCATGATTATGCACTCTTTCACATACATTGAAGGGCATGCTTTACTGCCTAAAATGCACTATAAAAGACAAGCGCCTTGATATGTCAGCTGTTATCTCAGCTGTGGGGTGGAATAATCATATGGTGTATAGCTGTTTAATGGGTCATTTGGTTGCTTTAAATCTATTGGAGCGCTTGTATTCAGCACCTTTATTTATTCTTTGTGCATTTCCTTTGTGCTATAGTCAGTATGGTCAGATTTTGATCCTGTGCCAGTAATCGCTATTGCTGTTTGTTATGGGAGTTGGCTGTACCATATGGGTGTTTGCATGTGCACAGAGTATATGAGGGGAGTTTATTAACTGATTATAGAAGCAGGCTTGACTTTGTTTTGCATCTGTGGATTCACCGCAGACAGAATTTAATCACAAAGCAGCAGCAAAAAGCATCATCAGGAATATAAATTAGGCAACAAACAGTTTCAAACTGGTCAAATAAAAAGAGTCTGCTTATCAGCAAAGGGCCTTTATCTGGAGCCTTTGACTAAAATGTACAAAAATGATCCCAGTGGGTAAACAGAAGCTGGAAAAACTTCAAATCTCAGCATCCTGCCTGTCTTATCTCATTTCACAATGAGAGGGAGGGTATGTATTAAAAGTTTGATAGAAACCTTAAATCTCAATGTTTTGAGTCCAAGAGTTTACGACAGACGGAAAACGGTAAGGTATCAGCAAGATTCCCCTTGCAGACTGGAGAAACGGAGGATTAAAAATAAACTCAAACCCAAAGCGCATTAACAGGATTTGGGTTGTAGTTTTCGTCGGGAATTTTAAAAAGCCCAACAAGGTAATGTGATTTCTTTGCTCTGAAATAGACATTTTATACAGCGTCTTTAAAAATACAGTTGTCTTTAAAAATAAAACTTGACATATTACACACTCTGTAAAAAATGTCAAGCTGTTTCAACTGTTATTATTTAGCAGGTAGTTCCACAGAAATTCTAACCTTTAACTAGAAATAGAAAAAGTTTTATTGTCCGTTCAACTGAAATGTTTTTAATCGGTCAAGCATTTAGAAAGGTTAGAAGCAAATTATATCAATTAAAATTTAACCCTTTACTCCATGTGTTTTACAGTATTTACCTCAACTGAGATTTATTATTTGGGAAATTCTTTTGGAACTAGTTTATACTGCATATTTTTGAGTTTAAGAAAAACTATTTATATGCTTAAAGCAGAATTTCAAAAGACAAATATTAACATTTTATTCAAATAGTAGGGTAGCTGTTTTATGGGTAAGGAGGACAGATCATTTCCCAATGACATAAAAACAAAATTAAATGATATATATACCTTAAAAACAAGTATAATTTTATATCCATCTAATTAAAAGTTGAAAACTAGAATACAGATGTTTTTTTTTTTTTTATGAGTAAGGATAAGGTGTATATTTTATAAGATCCTTAGCAAATCATATAATCATTACTTAATGCAAATGAAATGCACGGAATAATCCCCTTAACAAACCCTCCAGATTACATTCGGATCAACCTTTTTCTGAGCTCTCGGACCTCCAGACAATAACCCATGACCTGTCTCGTAACAGAAGCCTCTCTGTGTCACTCACGCGCACATTCACTTTTTAGATCAATATCTGTTTGTTTTCCACAGTCGCCCTGAGAAACGTACAATGTGACCGCAATAACATTCCGTGTTCCCACAAGCCCTTGCTGCAGCAGAGCTTATGAGATCCGTTCCATTTGTGAAAGGAGATCTGGTTGATAGTGTAACCTTATAAATCGACTGCTTCACTTCCTCATACACACGTACACACTTATAATGCGCAGAACACAAATTGTGTCCTTTGGGAAGCAAAAAGGGAGTGCGCAGAAGTACAATAGTCTGGCAGGACATCAGGGTTATTTCCGTGGGAGCTGTCGGAGCTGTTTATTTAAAGCGTTCTGACAGGCAAGACAGCTAAATTGGGTAGGGGAACAGCGGCCTTTGCGGAATAAGAGCTAGAGCCCGGAGCAGCATGAACCCTTCTTCACACGCTAAACTAAACTCCCACGCTGAGATTTCTGCCCACCTGTCATTAAAACACATTTGCCTTTGTCGCTGGTGCGTTCTGCCGCTGCTTTCTGTACAGAGCAATATAGCACCAATGTAGCGGTGGCGCTTAAGCTTTAAACAGACCTTGCATCGTACATTAGGGGCCCCCTTTAAATTCATTTGTGCTCAGTATTGCCGTTGCTGTTTCTTAGCATGCCATTAGAAACCTCTTAGGTTCTCTCACCATGGAGTCTGTAGTGCTTTGAAGGCATGAATGAAGCTTGTCTGAAACGCTAATGCTGGCTGAGATGATTTGCTTTGTGTTTTGACTAGCCTGCTCATGCAAACAATATTCAAATGTTGAAGTGGATCGTTTGCTGTCTGATTCAAGAAATCATGCTGTTGAGGATGACACAGCCATTTTCACAAAGAAGCCTTTGAAAACCAGCCAGTCCATCTAATGGCTAATGGGACCGCCATATTAGTTCTGTTTTAGGAATGTTTCATCATGCACCAAATATGAGATTCATATTATTTAAACAATTACTGCCTTTAAAGAAAGAAGGCACACATATAATAATCGGATGGATTTCATATGGATACACAAATCATCACAAGACAGCGTTTTAACCTTTCTAGTTTTCTTGATGCAGTGTTGGACTTAGATCTTGTTTATATCTGATAGTAACATCTATTTCAGGTGGTCCAATAACCAATGATCATATGAGATGTTGTTTTTTATTTATTTACTTTTTAATTTTGGTCGGGGAGAGTCTCTGATTTTGTGATTAAGTTTCACTTATTGATGAGGTGTATATACACTACCCTTCAAAAATTTGGGGTCAGTAAGACATTTAATGGTTTTTAAAGATGTTTCTGCTGCTCATCAAGGCTGCATTTAGTAGATAAAAAAATCCAGAAAAAACTGTAACATTGTGAAATATTATTTCAATTTAAAATAACTGTTTTCTGTGTGAATATATTTTAAAATGTAACTTATTCCTGTGATACAAAGCATCATTACTCCAGTCTTCAGTGTCACTTTCAGACCTTTCAGAAATCAGTCAAGCTGCTTAATAGTTTTTTAGGATTCTTTGATCAGTAAAATATTGAAAAGAAAAGAATTTATTTAAAATGGATAATAATGTTCAAAACTACTGTTACAGTTTCACTACTGTTCAAAAGTTTGGGATCAGTACATTTTTATTCTTTCTTCTTCGAAAGAAAGAAATACTTTTATTAACAACGGATCTATTAAATGAACAACAAAGTCACAGATTTACATTTTAGAAAGGTTTTATATTTGGTAAAAAATTATGTTGTTTTTTTACTTGTTATTCAAAAAGGAATCCTGAGAGAAAATTAAATAAAATAAAATCACAGGTTCCAAAAAATATATTTGGCTGCACAACTTTTTCCAACACTAACAATTCTAGTAATAAATCAGCATTAGAATTATTTTTAAAAGGATCATGTGACACTGAAGACTGGAGTAATGATGCTTTGTATCACATAAATAAATTAGATTTTAAAATATATTCACACAAAAAACTGTTATTTTAAATTGAAATAATATTTCACAATATTTTCAGGATTTTTAATCGAATAAATGCAGCCTTGATGAGCAGAAGAAATATCTTTAAAAACCATTAATTATCTTACTGACCCCAAAGTTTTGAACTGTAGTGTACATGTAATATATATGATTTAATCGTTTGACAAGACTAAAATATATTATTAGTGCGGTCAAATGATTAAATCATAATTAATCGCATCAAAAATAAAAGGTATAAATATTATATAAATAAAAATATTTACGTTTATACATTTGTTTAATTCATGTTCTTAGATTTTATATATAAATACATTTATTACATAAACATAAAATTTTTCATATATATATATATATATATATATACATATATATATAATCCATAAAAACTAAGGTGTTTAATCTCACTGTAGTTGTAAAGTTTTGAGTGAAATGCCTACTTATTTCAGTCATGAGGCTTTCATAATTTTTTGAAGGGTTTTTTTATAGCCACACAGCACGAAGTTTACATCGAAAGCCCTTGAAAGTTCAGTATATACAGTATGTACGAACCCTTGCTTTAGATAATGAATGATAGAAAGAAGAGTAGAAGGACATTTTATGTTCTCCAGGAAATACACTTATTTTTAATGGGTTTGTGTGTGTGTTTGGATCGTCTAAAACAGGCATGTACGTGCATAACATGAGTATGTTACGCAAACAGGTATTCCTGCATTGGAGCACTAGAGGAGATATCAGCTGCTGCACAACTGAATCTCATCACATGGATTTGATTGATACAACCAGATAATCACAGTACAGCAACATCATGACCTTTCTTGTTCTCTTGATGCACTGATGGACTTCCTTTTTCATTTGGTTAACATCCGTTTCAGGTGAGATCAGATGAGATTTTTAAGGAGAGTCTTTGATTTTGTGAATATCACCATGTTAGAGAGGATAAACAAATTTAATACATAAAGTAAGGGGGTAGCAGGACAAAATAATTTCAGTGTAAGACTAAAAACAAATAATGTCTTGTACTGTCTGTTTTACACTTCTTAATTGTAACCAGCAGTTTTCATTTAATTTCATTTAAAACCCTTTTGTAATTCATCTTAGATAATGAGTGATGGACAAGTGAGTAGGAGGACCTTTTATGCTATCCAGGACATAGAAAGACTTTTACAATACAAATGAATAGTTGGATAACAACATGACAACGAAGGAGGGAAGAATTCATATTCTGTACAGAAATGTTTTTTTACTGTTGAAAAGCCCAAAATACCAGATGCTCTGTTATCCATAAATTAATCCAGCTCAAAAACTTTGTGTTGCAATGTATCATCTTTGTTTTCTCACTCCATCCAGACACACATAAAAAAACTATTAACTTCAATGCATTAATTCTGCCCTCCTCCGTCTCTTTCAACTCTTCTCACACTTACACGGTGTTGGTACTGCCAGATGCTTAGATTTCATCTCCAAAATAAATGACTTGAAGGAGATAAAGGGCTCCCTGTGTGATAGTGGGTAGTTGAGGAGTTCTCTTCACTGTGAAGATAATCTGGAAGAGTAGAGGCCGTCACGCTTTATCTGCCTTCACCACTCCACGCTCGAATGGAGGCCACTAACCACTGCTCCTCCTGATTCAGTCCGATAAGCTCTACCTCCCTCAGGCAGTTACCAGTAACATCATTTTTCATCCTCTTCTCTATGCATCATCTAGATCTGTTGAGCATCTCACAGAGGAGGGAAGCACTGTTAGGAACAGATGCATGTTTGTTTTGCTCTGGTGTAGGCAGAGGCGGTCGTGACGTGACTTGTATGCAGTAAAACTATCAGGGTTTATGTTTAGTTGAATGTAGGGTGTGCTGGTGAGACTTACCAGGTAATGTATGCAACTATATTCTGCATTAGCTGGCAACCCACTGCTACAGCAACCGCAGTGGAGGAGGGGACTGAATGAATGCAGGATACTGTAATGCTCAAAGAACACAAATACACTCAACAAAAATATAAACGCAACCACCTTTGTTTCTGCTCCGATTTTTCATGAGATGGACTTAAAGATCTAAAATTCATTCCAGATACACAATATTACCATTTCTCTCAAGCATTGTTCACAAATCAGTCTAAATGTGTGATAGTGAGCACTTCTGCTTTGCTGAGATAATCAATCCCACCTCGCAGGTGTGCTCCATCAAGATGCTGATCTGACATCATGAGTAGTGCACAGGTGTACCTTATACTGCCCACAATAAAAGGCCACCCTCGAATGTGCAGTTTTGTCCCACAGCAAAATGCATGATATATATATTTTTTTTTATTATTATTATTTATTTATTTATTTATTTATTTTTATTTAATTTTTTTATTTTTTTTATTTTATTTTTTATTTATTTTTTTTTATTTATTTTATTTATTTATTTATTTATTTATAATCTTTATTATTATTATTATTATTTATTTTTTCTGACTGACATTAGGTAGCAAGATGAGATCCTCAGACCCCTTGTGAGACCATATGTCGGTGTGGTTGGCCTTGGGTTTCTCCTAATGCAAGACAATGCTAGAACTCATGTGGCTGGAGTGTGTCAGCAGTTTCTGGATGACGAAGGCATTGATGCTATGGACTGGCCCGCCCATTCCCCAGACCTGATTCCAATTGAGCACATCTGGAACATCACGTCTCGCTCCATCCACCAACGCCACATTGCACCACAGACTGTCCAGGAGTTTGTGGATGCTTTAGTCAAGGTCTGGGAGGAGATCCCTAAGCAGACCATCCACCACCTCATCAGGAGCATGCCCAGGCATTGTAGGGAGTTCATACAGACACGTGGAGGCCACACACACTACTGAGCCTCATTTTGACTGGCGTTACATCAAAGTTGGATCAGCCTGTAGTGTGTTTTTCAGCTTAGGTTAATAAGTTTAATTTCCACTGGTAATTTTTGTGTGATTTTTTTTGTTAGCACATTCAATTATGTAAATGTCTATGTAAAACAAGTTTTTAATAAGCATAGTTCATTCATTCAGATCTAGGATGTGTTAAGTGTTACCTTAATTTTTTTTGTGCAGTGTATAATATTCAATGAGTAAACACAATACAAAAAGACAGTGCCAAAAGCACATTCAGCAACCCAGTGTTGCTATTGTGCATTCCCTCCTCACAGTGTTCCTGTAAAACCAAGTAACAAGGCATCGGTTGAAGAGTTCTGATTACAGAGCGCTGGCCTTCTTACACAACCCTGGCACAAAGACACTGTGATTTCAAAGCTTTACAAATCAGCCGTGCAAAAAAAAAAAAACCTAAGCTATTCATGTATTGTACCTTACTCAACAACTCAAAGCCAAAAACACACAAAGCAGTATGGAATAACAAAGAAGTAATCTTGTCTTATCATACAGTACATGTCAAATATGATCCTCTCGACCAAATAAAAAAACTGTAATTAGCTGGCACGAGATGCTTATCTGAGTGTTGCTCATTAAGGGGCTTCTCCCCACATCTTTGGTTGGCTTTGAAAGAGGCAGAATGTCTGATTAAAGCTTGGGATGCTTAAGACATCGCCTTGATTAATATTTGAAGCACGGTGCAGTTTTAAAGGAATGCCGACTTTTTCCTCAACTCGAATCTCATCCGATTCGAGGCCTTCGCGCCATTAACGCAGCACACGCTGCTGGATTCATCTGGTTTGCGTTACTTTAAATCAACAGGGAAGTACAGGGGCGCTCTCTGCTTATTGGCTGACAGAAAACAGCACCTCCCTCCGAATAGGCTCCCAATAATAGACCCCCCCTCAGGCAGCAAGAGTACATTCTGGAACTTCGGAGCGACAGCCAAACTTTCGAAAGTTTAGCTAATTGGGGGGGGGGGGACGTTTTGTTCCCTTGCTCCCTTCACAAATAAACTTCACTTCCCCCAATGTGAGATTCTCCGCAATTAACAGCGCTATTAATACCCCCAGGTCCAGGAAAAAAAGACGTCCCGGTTGAGAAGTCTCGGTTTTCCGCAGCCTGAGGAAGGTAGAGCGCACTTAAGCATTAGAGGGGTTACCATGAGTCACAGTCCCACACACAATCCATTCTTCCAGCTGGAGCCCACGTGCAGACGGACTCCCGCTGTTCTGAGGTCAGGTGGAACCTGCCACAGTCACTCCACGGAAAGGCCCAGTGGAATAGGGCTAGTCCTATGTGTTTGCCCTCTATTATACACACTCAAGAAGTGGTTTTTCAAGCAAAACTTGAGGCCGATCTGATTATCATCAGCATTTTCGCTTGGCAAGTGAACAGCGTCGACTTTATGACAACTAAATTCTAGATTTACCCCATCTCGGGCCTCAGTATTATGCAACCCTATATACATAGCTGAAAATATGTTTTTCTCATTTACTCATTCTTAGACAGTGATCGAAGCCAAATAAATATTCCAGGCGTGCCGTCTAGACCAATACTAAACTGTTTCACCACTTTCAGATGAATTGATAGTGTAATGCTATTGAGAAGTTTGGCCTAGGCTTTAGGAGCTAAATGGGCCTGAGACAGAAACAGAGACAGTAAGGCTGGGCAGAAACAGCTGTTCAGTGACATACACATCTGCATTCAACCACAATACGAGTCTATCAAGTTACAAGGTCTGCGATCTCCCGTATATGAAAACATCAAGTCATTATCTTGAGTATTTCAAATAATACTGTTTAAGTCTATGTATAATTAATTATTATATAAAAAAAATTAATGTATAATTTACTCACATTCAAGTTGTTACACCTTCTTCAGGTTTTATTTATTTTTATTTGTCATTTTTATTATGTTTTAATTTTACATTTATTTCAGTTTAATTTTAGAAATTTCAGTAACTCAACTTAAATTTTGAATATAATCTTTATATTTAGTTTTGGCTTTATATCATTTAAAAATTATATATATATATATATATAGGGGCATAGAGTCCTGGGAGTGAATTTGGAGGGGGGATGGCATTTAATTAAAGTGATTTCCATTTTTATCAATTCAAAAGACTACGAAAGCGATCCTATTAAGCGAGTATTGAAGCTTCTACACTCTTTGTCCCAGTTCTGCTGATTAATGTAGCGCTGTGTTTATGGTTCGCTTCGCAATGCCGCCTTTAGCCATAAAACCTTCAATCTACAGTCAATAGAACTGTTTCTCTATCGCTGCCTGTCGTCCTCCTCACAGGACAGACTGCCGTTTTTGTCATTCATGGTAACAAACAAAGACGATGTATCTAATAGATTAGGTGTATGATGTAGAGAGCTACAATCATTAAAATGGTAATTTCAGAGATCGTGAGGAGAGCAAGTTTGCAAATGTGAAACTTTATTTATTTAACAGTTTTATCATTTTTTTACACAAAAGTTAATATTAAGCGACTTACACACTCTTCCCATAGTATGCGATTTAAACCAATCACAACGCAGCGCACCTAAATAGAGCGAAGATATATGCAAAGATATGATGCCCGCAAATGTTGTCAGTAATGCCGGCTCAGTCATGCGCTCGGTGCTTTCATGTGTGTTTTCGGTAACTTACAGTAAAGGAGAAATAAGATGCGTTTTGTAGATGTTGTCATCTTCAGTCACGGCATGCTCATGCAGACAGAATTGTAAACTGAAAAAAACTAAAAGCTGTGAGCAAGACATTTGGAGACTTACACAGATAAAGAAAATATGTATACTGCTGCTGTGTGAACGCAGCTATTTTGCAACACGCACATGCGCGCACACACACAGCATTTATTTGTATTGTCATAGGTCTAGAGACATTATGTTACACCTTTAACGTTACTATTTTTTGTTTGAGAGACATGTTACAGGTCTTTGATGAAAAGCTAATTGTTTTCCTTTGGAGAAATGAGATTCACACTGTAAAACATGTCTGCGTGTGTCAAAATCGTGCTTAAAAATGAAATCGTAATATTGTTCAAGAATCGTGATTGGTTTCTTTTAAAGTGAATTTCCTGTGGTACACAGAAATTGATTTGGAGGCACACTGTGGCATAGGACTGATGTAAATATACAGACATTAAATTATGTGTCAGCCCACCTAAGAATGAATGGCCTGTACTGTGTGTGTGTGTATTAGAGTTATTTCTTTGAAGTGTTGGCTGAGGAACGACACGGGACTGCCTGGTATTTTCTAATGAGGCTGAAGAAAACACAAGCTGATGCAAACTAGGCTGACAGCAACGCTTTGGTGGCGTTTGACTCACCATAAAGTTCAATACGCCGCAGGCCCTTGTAATGAGGCTACAAAAGACTTTGAAAACCCACAGTAAATATAAACACCTCGTGCTAAAAACACAAACCAAACATTTCCTGCACAAAAACTCCCAAAATCATTTCAATATTAGTGAAACAAAACAAACTGGAAAACATGCCAAAACAAGCCAGTCTTGCAAAGCTAATATCAGATAGATATTAGATTAGAGCAGAAGTCTTAAACAACCAGTAAAGCCTCAGGTGCTATTAATTTATCATTCAGTTCAGTTCGCAAATCAATTTTCACTTCTGTATTTTGGAATATATTATTTGCTTAATAACTTCATCCCTAGTATTCTAAATACACACAATAAAACATTTTCGCATCAGATTTCAACTTGAAAAATGCTGAAACCGAAACACTTAAATAAGTACTAAAATGATTGAAACTGAAATAAATTACAGCTAAATGTGACCTTGGATGATTAAGGTGGCCATTGATTTATGTTTTATTAGGATATGACAATACTTATGCACAACTTATAAAAAACTTTTTTTTTTTAATCTCAATATTCAGAAAATCACCTTTAAAATTGTCCAAATGAAACACTTCACAGTGCATATTATAAGATTTCATATAGTTATGGTAGGAAATTTATTAAATATCTTCACGGAGCATGATCCTTACTTAAAATTCTAATAATCTTTGGCATAACAAACTAAATGTATAATTCTGACCCATGCATTGCTTCAAATACACATGTGCGATTTATTACTTTTGGTCTAGGGTCACAAATATAAATATTTAAAAAAAAAAATGGACCTACTTTATGTCCCTAATACAGTACCTGTGTACTTCCATAACTAGATGTGTATCTGGTATGTAACCACAGTATAAGTACACAAGTATTAGGGACACTTAATAAAAAGTGGGACCCTAAAAATATAAATATCAAAAAGCAGAAATATAAAAAAATATATTTAATATTATATTTAAAAATATATATATTAACAATGATCATCCAATTATCTGAATAAATAACTGATATTAATAAACAAATAAATTAAATAAATAAGTAATAAATAAATTCAAAAACCACCTTTGTATATAAAAATGCTGATTATAAAAATATTTTTGTTAATATTTAACTGGTCCAAATGCCAGTTTTTTCACTTTTGAGATCTCGGGCCCTCGACACAGAAACTGATGCAAGTTCTTACAAACTGAACAAAGTTCTCAACAGGTCATCAGAGATTTATTGATCATTCATTCATTCATATTCATTCATTCATGCTATGATGGCTGCTCATCACTGGACACATGATTGGGTTTAATGTTGTTCTGAACAGCACGGATACAAGAATAGCCCCTACACCTCAACACACATGCAGTCGTAAACACAGACAGAGTAAATCAAGGATAGTTAACTGACAGAATTAAGCAGCACAATGATGCGTGATGAGCCGGTGGAGTGGGTATTTTTCATTAACTCTGGAGACTGACAGAGGTCACTGCATTAATCATCTCAGTGGCCAGTAAGGAGCTGCTGATGGGAGACTGTTTTTCCCTCCTCATACAAGTCTGTTCTCCATCAGGACTACAATGAGCACAGTCATTTACCAATCAGCATGGCACACTACACAAAACACTTATCTATCTATTTTTACTTTTAATCTCCCGTGACCACAAAATTATTCAATTATTAATTTATAATTCAATTATTTATATCAATGTTACATCCCGAGGGTCATTAAAATTAATGGTTTGAATAAAATACCATGTATTCAGGGCCTAAGAGGAGACTATTTTTTTGCTGTCACATGATTTAGTTATCTACCAACAGGGTCATGTTAAACGGATCAAATAATGTTGGGTTAATTTTTTTATAATATAATTTTAGCTTCTACAACAAAAAATCATTTTCACAGTTGTTATCACTAACTGAAGCCATTCAGTTCAAAATCAAATTGAAATTCTAAATTCAAGACTTAAATAAAATGAAATATTAGAATGTAGAATATTGAAATGTTGGTTTGGCAACTAACTTCTGGAAACAAAAACACACACACAGGGGCGTAGCAACTGGGGGGGACGGGGGGGGGACGTCCCCCTCACTTTTAGAAACAGGTGATTCTGTCCCCCGCACTTTTTTGAGCTAGCGCCAATATTTCCGCCCGTATTCTCTGATTTGTTCATTAGATTTGAGTGAACGAACATCTAGCC
>JAUCMT010000048.1:10294415-10305680 GCA_032357475.1 Enteromius thamalakanensis
ACGAAAAAAAGTACCTGGAAGCCGGTACAGGTACAACTTTTACACAGTGGAAAACCAAACAGAGCCGAGTCGAGCTGGTACTGTGTAGTGGAAAAGCGCCATTAGTGACCCCTGTACTAAAGCAATGACTTGTGTAGTAGATCTACTGTATGTCATCCCACATAAGTTTTATCAACAATGGTCATTGCTCATTACACACAAGACAGTAACATTTTAGACAGTTACTGTCTGTTTGTACTTCACAAAAAAAAATACTGAGAAACAAAACAAGAGCAGACCTGCCTTAACACAAAGCCAACAGTTGTTTTTTTCTTAAATAATTTAGGTTGGTTGGTTAAATAATTTGTTTAACTTAGTTGTCCATCTACTGGCATAACATTGCAGCCTGCAGTAAATGCTCAACACTAACACACAGACTGACAGCCTGAGACGCACAAACCGAGAGAACTGGAGTGATTCCAGGTTAAAATCAGTGCTATTACGTCATGCTGAGTAAATCGTTGCATGTTAAAGATGAAACAGCACATGTCTAGTGGACATGTTTACAATTTATGATCAACTTGAGTAATAGGAGTAAATAAAATGAACAGCTGTCAAACCAGATGGAGGTCATAAAGTTTAAGGCCTTTCAGCTACTTCTCTGCTCATTCTGAAGGTTTTCTCCAATGTTTACCGAGGTGTTGCAGATTTGTTTGCTTCCCATCACCACTGACATCCGTTGAGATCACAAAACATGCAAATGCTTTTTACAGCCATTAAGGTGTTTCAATTGATGAACAGACTGAAAAGCAAAGCACTAATATGTTTATCATCTTCTAAATGGTATTTTCCAATCAAACTTCAAGTTCCTGAGAAGTCTCAGCATACAGCCAATTTACCTCTTGCTCTGGTTTTGTGCACCATGAGGGTTTGCAACCTTGAAAAGGTTTTTTCTTCTTTTTTTTGCACCAAATGTCTTGGGTTTTCCTGATGGAAAATGCTATAGATTGAAGTCTTCAGCTCTTGCTTGTATAATCCTGCAGCTTACTGTAAAGCTCCAAAAGCCTGAAGTCAGAGCGCAGTGTCCCTGGACACAATGGCCATACTGTACCTTGCAGTAGGAAGCCTGTGTGCATGCCAATTTGAAGGATATGTGAATCCAATGAGCCGTGGAGCCAAGAGCCTTTGTGGTTTCAGTCTGAAAGTTTTACTTTTTTATTTTTTATTTTTAAATTCCAAATTAATTTAGCTTTTATACAGCCTCTGTGTCTAACTAAATGTAAGCAAAAGAACTCTGAGTCTAAAAAAACAGGCTTATTAGAGCCGTCTGTAAGAGCTATGGCCAATTATTCCTAATGGGTTTAGCAAAACAGGATCTGAGAAAAGTGAGCGAGTGCAACCAATAACTTTCAGTGAACCGAACAATTTGATCCATTTGCCCTGATGAGAGAAAATAGTTAATCATTGAACTCCCTGAAGTCTTAAAAGTAACACCAGAATGCAGCATTTATTTCAGCTGGCCAATGTTTTCATTCTCTGGATTTAAATCCATTAAGTGTGAAGCAGCAGTCAGTAGTTTAAAAGATTAATTAAAAAGGATAAGAATGTTTCTCGTAGACAGAGCTTTTATTTTTGTTTGTCTAGTAGAGCTTATGCACATTAACCAAGAAAGTATTTTTTTAATTAACAATATATTAAAAACTGTAATACTGTAAAATATTACTGCAGTTATTTTTAAGTGGAAAACTTGAATTTTCATCCATTTATTTAAAAAAAAATTGTATTTGATTCTTTGGTGATAAAAATAACAACATTTGACGAAAAGAAGAGCATTGCTTTTTAATTTAAATCTTTTGTAATGTTATAATCAATCAATCACTTGAATTTGTATAACGCTTTTAACAATGCAGATTTTAGCACAGAACATTATCAAATAGGAGAATAGATGCAGATTTTAGCACAGAACATTATCAAATAGGAGAACAGAGTAATGGTAATTTATAATGACGAGATTAAACTGTTTATTTATCAAAAGCAGAGAAAGTCTCTGTAATCAAAACAATGACAATCACTAGAAATTAGGTGCCCCCAACTAAGCAAGCCAGAGGCGACAGCGGCAAGGAACCAAAACCCCATCCGTGAGAGAATGGAGAGAAGAAAAAAAAACATTGGAGAAACCAGACTTCAGAGTCAGTTGTCCTCTGGCCGGACCTAATTTCCAGTTCAATTTTAAGCACATGTCAGATTGCGCAAAATACTTATAGTGTGTGTGTGCATCTGGTTCCGGTGATTTTTTCCACGGAGCTCATCTAGGTGTTCTGGTCTCTGATAAAGATCATCTTTGTGCTGATTCAACCTTCTGATCTGCATACGGACTGAGGAACAGAGTAAGAGAGAGACAGACTAATATTAGCAGATGCCATTCTTTTTATGATGTAACAAGTACATTGTTTTGTTAAGGGGAGTGTTCCCGGTTCCTGCTGATCTAATTAATGCAGTCTAACAATCCTTTAATGATTAATAAATGTGTATTAGTGTGTTAAGTGTAAGCCAGAGTAAAGAGATGTGTCTTTAATTTGGATTGAAACTGACAGAGTGTGCCTGCCACCCGAACAGTATTAGGTAAATTGCTAAAAAGAGTTTGGGTGCTAAATAGGAAAAAGATCTGCCATCCACAGTAGATTTTGATATTCTTGGTATTATCAAATGGCCAGAGTTTTGAGAACTATCAAACAGCACACCTAGGTTCCTAACTGATGAAGAAGAACTGACAGAGCAGCTATTAAGTGTTAGACAGTGTTCTAGATTATTACATGTGAGGTTTTTAGGTCTGATAATTAACACCTCTGTTTTTTCAGAATTTAACAGTAAGAAGTTACTTGTCATCCATTTTTTTATGTCAGCTATGCATTCCGTTTCTCAAGTTGGTGTGTTTCACCTGAGAAGAAATATATAGCTGAGTATCATCAGCATAACAGTAAAAGCTAACACCATGTCTCCTGATAATATATCCCAAGGTGTAACATGTAAAGTGTAAAACGTAACGGCTCTAGTACTGAGCCTTGAGGTACTACATATTGCACTTGTGATCGACATGATACATCCTCATTCACTGCTACAAACTGATAGCGGTCAGATGAGTATAATTTGAACCATGCTAAGGCACTTCCACTAATGCCAATAGAGTTTTCTAGCATATACAAGAGAATGCTGTGGTCAGTTGTGTCAAACGCAGCGCTGAGAACCAATAGCACTAATAATGAGATACAACCATGATCAGATGATAGAAGCAGGTCCTATTCTCTAATTAGAGCAACTCTAATTAAAGCAAGTCTCAGTATTGTGATATGGTCTAAATACTGATATTTTATGCTATAAGCTTAATTTTAAATCTAATACCTTTACACTACAAAAATTATCTAACGATTGTATAATATAATTGTTAAAAAAATGAAATGCCCCTCGACAAATAGCCCTAAAATGTCATTTCTTTGAAGCATTTAATCTATAATTCTTGTTATATGCACTTGAATGCAGATCTTGTTTGAGGCTCCTCAGTGGAGTTGCTACAAACATGAACCACACCACCCAAAGCCCCCTTTTTTACACTTGCTCCACCTACCCATCATGAAATGGTATATTACACTCTATAATGTCATCCCTGCTCAGCCTCCATCAAAATGGAAATGACACAGACAGACAGCCAATCTATATGATAATAATACAAAAGTTTACCCCTGTACAACAGTGAGGCGAACAGGGGAGCTGATATCACTACCCCCTATGATTTCATAAACTAGACTCTGCCCACTGCTGATACATCCTCATAAGACAAGCTGGAAGCATCCCTGAGGGTTTCTCTTTTCATTTCTCCCTATGATGTTTCTCAGGGTCTACATTTAGACAAAGGTTTTCGATGTAGCAGGACCCTATTTACATTTGAGCCTGAAAACATTTAGCAAAAACATGAGCTCCCAAATCCAATTACACAGAGATATTATATTTTAATGGATTATTGATCCATCACATGCAGGGTGTTGGTTATGGTTAGATACCACGGTTGTTTTGCCGCAGGAGGTCTGGGTCGAACGCCCCGCTGTGATAGTCAAGTATGGTAATCGCGAGTCCTATTTGTGCACCGCTGTTGTGTTTTTCTGCTGTAAATACTCTGATATAATGTTGCCTATTTCATCTTCAGTATTTCAAGGAAATATATCGGTGCACAGTGCAGCTTCCTGTAATATCAAGCATGAAACCAAGGGAACACATCATTCTGTTTCAATATGAGATGCAGTTGTTTTTCAGAGACTCGATTGGCTGTGACTCAGACTGCATTTTTAATAGAATACGTGCTATGAAAGGTCAGACAGCCGTTCCCGTTCCCCTCCTGCTGTCTCTATGATGACGGAAGGCCTGCATGGACGCTCTCTTAGGCATTCCGACCTCGTGTTATTCTTCTCCACCAGACTTTGGAGACCTTGGGATCTTCTAAATAGCGAGCTTCATCTGGAATTCCTGGTTGCTGTGTGTGAAGGGGAGCCAGCTGGAGCTTTGTAAAGTGGGACATGATGCTTTTTGAAAGTCTGAATCCAGTCCTGAGGCTCAGATATTAATTTTTTGAGTCATTATTCTCCTAAAGCTCTATCAGATGTACAGTAACCTTCTATCAGATTAAATAGTGTCTTGTGTAATTTTATATATGATACAGGCAATGAAAAGCACTCATGCAATGCCACTTAAATTAGAGAAACTAAACTGTTGTATATATTTAAAAACTACATGGAGACTGGTAATTAAACATGATTTGACTTCTCATGTCATGGTTTTTTTTTTCTTGGCTTCTCTCTTCGGATGGACACTTCGGACATGGCCTTGTCAACCCCCAGGCGTTTAAATGTTATGTTGGCGTTTCTAAAGACACCAGCTCTATTGTGTCAGCTTTAATGAGCTGCCTCATCACATATACGCAAGGTTTCTTCAAGCCTTTGCTGGCTAATTTCCCAGGGGCTGAAATGAAATCTTACACTTGGAGCTCTAAGAAGAGGAGATGCATGCATGTCTGCAGGATTTATGTATTGTAAGAATCAGAATTAACTGAGAAAAAGTAAATCCTGAAGAACGATGGCAACATCTCCGACACTTTTCATGTAGGTTGTGTCTTGGAGATGTTCTTTTGGACATCTCAGTTTGTTCTTTTTCTTCATGTGATTCCAGACTGACTGGATGATGAAGAGGTCAGATCTCTGTGTGGAGATTATGTTAATGCCACAATATATGTTTTTGCAATGTGCAGCCCTTTCCACCCACAGACAATACAGTGAAATTACAGTGAAATAACCTCACGGATTTTGAATAACTTCAGACTGTGGTATAGGAAACTTTTTAATTTTTAATGGTTAGTGCTGATACTTTGTCTATTCGTGTGATGTGAGATCAGTTCCTGAATACACTTACATCTTGATTTTTCAAAGCAATTTTTATCGCTTCTCAGATTATCATATATTTGAATGTTAGCATCAGGTAGGTTTGTGCTACTTCATCCAATACGCAGTAATTATTTTCCTAGCTGCCATTAATAATATATGTAGTACAAATAGGTGGGATTTACTTAATTCATCTGGAGGAAACCATCAAGTAGAAAAAAATACTGGGTGCACACCTGTATTCCCAAAATATAAGTACAGATTTAACAGTAGCCTATGGGTGAAAAAGCATAGATTGGGTTTTATAGGACAGTGACCCAAAGCACAAGAGTAAATCTACAACAGAATGACTTGTGAAGTGGTTCAGTTAGAGTCCTGACCTCAACTTTGGCATGACAGCAGACATCTCAGAATACTTAAGTCTGAACTCCAACTTGAATTTTATAAAAAATGAATAATGCAAAAAAAAATTTTGGTCCATCTGTTTACATTTGCAGGAAATGTTTGGTGAAGGTTATTGAAATAAGGTTATTGCTATAAAATTTGCTAGCGTATCAGTTTTTTTGTGACATTCGTAATGTAGTTTTTGACTCAATAATAGAAATCAACACATGAAACCTAAACTCTAAGCATTGACTTGAGGTCTCAGATGACATTTTATCTTTGACTTCAGATTCTGTATGTGACATTTATTCATTTATTAGTTTTTTTCTTTCATGCATGAAGTTATAAGTTTTATCTTTTGAGGCAAATTTAGTAAAAATTAAAATGAATGTGATGTCCTTGAAAAATGTGCTATTTTTGCTCGCTTCAACAGTTAAGCACTCAAAAGAGAATGTGCTAAGAGTCTTACAAGTAATGTGCAGTGGCTTTGTTAAAACAAACAGGTGTCAGGACTCGGGTCTCAAGTTAAGCTTTTTGAAAATACACGACCTTGTTCAGAGCATTTCTCAGAATGTTATTTCCTGACATCAATTACCCATGCAAGGTTGATGACACTTAAAAGGTATTTGGTTATTTGCCTGATCTCTCTTTCTTTCTCATGCTTTGCTCTCTCTTAGTTTCTCCCTTTACTGTATATTTTCCACAAATAAACAGAGTGAGAATTGAGAAGATTTAGTGTGTGTGTGTATGTGTGTGTTTGTCAAAGCACATATGCTCTGAACCACTAAGCATAAAGCTAATTAGCTAAATGAGCTTTCCTCCAACCCACAGAGAGCCTACATGTTGCTTAAAATACCTAGACAAAAAAAGACGTTTCCAAAATCCAGATTTTTTTTTTGTGCTAGATCCTATAAATTTTTTCAGAATCTTTTACACTTTCTTGTATTCATCATGCCATGTGTATCTGTATACTATATAATTTGCTAATTACATTTAAAGGATATAATATTGTGATAAATTAAAAAATGCATAGTGTTTATTGACAATCAGTTGATTTATATACTGTAATTGTTTGGCAGAAAGCTTTTCTCAGGATGCCTCATTAAAATTTTAATTAGTTTTTATAAAGAAAAAAATATCCAAAGCAACTATAACACATGAAAATACACTAATCAGCAGACTCCAGGAACAGTTTCCACATGATAATTTAAGACTAATTTGTTCAAATAACCCTGCAGTCTTTTTGGAATCAACTCTTCGTCCTCACCCTAGGGTTAATTTTAATTTTTTCCTTTTTTCTTTCCTTTTTTGGTTTACAGCCCAGATTTTATTCACAAGACTGCTAGCACCCCATACTATGGGGAACTCTATAAGGGAGGGAAAAAACATTATTTTCCTCAAAGGAAAGTAAAAAAAGTGACAGGATGCTAATGTTGTTGATCGTTATGGTGATGAGGGACAGTGGTTTTCTAGCATCCTGCACATAAAAAATGTATTCCAGAGTGTGGTATAAATGCACTTAAATCCAGCTACCAACTCTGTTGGACATGCTGCTATTTTTGGGCCTATTTTGAGCTGTTAGTTCTCCACCTCGCAGGGCTCATTGGCTGACTTTATCCCGCAGACACCCCCTGCTTCTCTGGGAAGAAGACATTTCTGTCACTTAAATTTATTAATCACCATATGACATTCCACATGGCATCAAAGCCCCCTAGATCATACTGCCGCTTCTCTGTTGTAAATCCACTTCCATGTCTGCGAGAGCTCTTCAAAAACAGTGCCAATCCATCTTCAAAATGGTCCTGATGTTCCTGGTTCACTGCAAGAGAGAATAAGCGATGAACAGAGCCGTGGCTCCATGTGAAAATGATTCATTTGCTGTTTGTTGTGCTTGCCAGTAAAACAGGAGGCACAAATAAATACATTTATGTTGCTTACATAAATGTCCAAAAGAAAAAGAAAAATGAAAAGGGCACTTTCCCATTCTTTTTGTCCTTCAAGTACTGTACAGACAAGCCATTTTGATTAATGAGCTCTGGATGTTTGTGAGTCTGGTGGAGAGGAGAAATATTTCAGATTTGGTTGCAGCAGCCATTGGAACCTCTTCCCCGCTACAAGAAACTTAAAGTCTCTCTTATGATTGATGTGAGAGGAAAAAAAAACACAAACACATGTTTGCCTGCATTCTTTATTTAGTCTAATACTATGTAATTCAGTTAATTGATTCTCTTTATGAACCAGCATGCCTTTATAATTAGGCATGGAATAACCATTACACTTCTTTGTTTATTCAGTCGGCTGTCGGTTTCTCTCGTAATTGAAGCTGAAGTATTAAAAACTTTCTTGACAAGAGGACAAAGCAGCCACTAGCACAAAGAACAATTACTGAATCTCACTGCCCTCATTTGGACGTTTACGGCACTACTGATACAAAACCTCTGACCACATCTGTTGATGAAAAACAGGTCCAGGGAGAAGAAGAAAACACAAAATGTTTGAAATGTGTTTAAAAGAACAAATTAGTATGATGTCTTATGGCAAATATTAGTTAATCAACTTTCTCAAGGCAGAACAAAGACACGTTACATCAAATTAAGTTAAGACTGAAATCTCTGACTTTTATCCTTTTCTGCTTATAATAGATGTATAGTTAACTATAAACTAGTAGTTGGGTAGAATTTGGAATGTTTTTTAATAGTTATGCTCAAAAGCAACTAGTTAGTAGAATGTGTCCCTATACTATAGTGTTACTAGTAAAACATTTATACTAAGGATTATTATTGCACTTTAAAATAACTTGTCTGTTGTAAAAGATTTTTTACAATTGATTTATTACTTTGATGGCAAAGCTGAATTTTCAGCAGCTATTACTCTAGTCTTCAGTGTCTCACGATCCTTCAGAATTTTTTCTTACAGTATCTGCTTTGATGCTAAAGAAACATTTCTTTTTATTATCAAATGATTAAAACAGTTTGGCTGCTTAATATTTTTTTGTAGAAGCCATAATACCATAATTCTTTGATTTAATACAGACAGTTCAATTTCAGTATTTTACAGTAGGTTGTACTTTATATTTCCAAGTTTGCAACGTATATGTTTACTGTGACACAAAAAATGTTGGCTTTTTATTTTATTATTGCCCTAATGTAATTATAAAGTGGACAATACATAATGATGATATATGTTTGAAAGATCTACAACATAAATGTGGAACAATGTGTTTTATGAATAGACTAGGCCAAAATATATACATAGTCCATCCACTGCTCATCACTAGGCATGTGTTATTCTAGTGACTTCACCAGTAAGGTTGACCTTTGTAATAATATTCACAGTGGAAAAAAAACAGGTTTAACTAGAGGGCTACTGCAATTATCCAGTAGTAAATTAACCCACAAGCGGACCACTGTGACAGTGCTCCCCTCCTGCGACAGATCCTTGACATTTCCCCTTGCAAGGTGTGGAGCACTTATACCTGACATTTACTATTCATTTCTCACTGCTCCTCATTAAAAACTTCTGCATCAATTAGCAGGCCCCGCACTGGCTAACCTGTTTTTAAGTTTGTTAATATTGTATGGTCGATGTATAATGACCACAGCTACACTGAAAATCAATACGGCTAACAATGACGTGAACTTACCATTTTTTTATCCTTCAGTTAGATTAGTTCAATCATGGATGGATTGAAAAATTACTTCAATTATGAATTCCGTATACTTATTAACTTACATATATCATAATTTTCTTAAAATCAGAAATCCTGTGATTATAATAACAGGTTTTGTGATTAGACAATCATCAGGTTCAGGATCAGTCGCATTGTCCCAGCTGATGAAGACTGAATCGGTGGAGAAGTATAAATATTGCTGAAAAACAATTGAGTTTAAATCACTCTGCAGCCATCCCTGTCCATCTATTACTTTCTCAATTAGCATCTAATTGGTGTGGATAGTTGTAAACATCACCATTTCATTAACAGATGCCTGCGTAGCAGCATGTCATTTATGCTAATGATTTGGCTTTGGATGAAACCCTGCAGGTGAACTGTCAGCAAGCGGTGTAGGGAAATAAAATCGTGACGAGAACAGTCTGGCATTTTTTGGCTGTATTGTGTGGCATGTTCAGGTAGAAAGTTTAGAAAGCTAGTAAAACCAGACATCTTATACACTCGTCTCTAATACTGAACTCATATAAAATCCATCTGAACTCAGATGTGATGGAGTTTTTGTGGTCCTCTGAGAGTAGCAGAATATCGCTTACTTTTTGAAGAATTTACTTTTTTGAGGAAGCTGTGGCAGAATATCACAGCATGTGATTTACCCGAGCGGTTTCACACTACAGTGGCTTCTCAATCACCTTGCAGTTCTGGGGAATATGTGACAGAACATTTGAAATTGTGATCATTATCTTGGAAAACAGATTTTGTTGTTGGTTTCTTTGTGATACTTTTACGCGCAGCAGAGAGACAAACTACTTTTAATAAAAAAAAGCAAAGGGCTTGACCTTTAGTTGCCCATCCACTGGGGTAATTACCCAGAAGCCTTCTTTCTCTCCTTGCCTATTGAATTTAGGATAGCTCACTTAAATGGACTGAATTCCTGGGAGAGCATTCAATTAAACTAAAAGCATATAGTGAGATTTCCTTCCTGGGTTGTATGTACTTAAATCTCTATAATAGATCATCGTATCTGTGCAGAATTTGGACAATAAGACAGTGAGATGAGTCTTTAAATAGACATCAGTCAAGCAGTTTACTTAGTGGGATTTGCATCTAGTGTGCTTGCTATTCAGATTTATTTGATATATTTCTGAAATTACATTAAATACAAAATTAAGGTGTTTTTTCTCCTGGTGGGTCACATTATGTAAATTGAAATGCACACAACACAAACCAATGAAGACTGAGCACCACCTGGTGGAAGAAAATAATCTCTGTCATCATTTAATACTTCTAAGTTGTTCTTTCAAGCAATATGTGTAACCCAATCTTTATCTGCTTCATATTCTCATCAATTGTGCAAACTTCAGCAAGATCGTGTCAGCTAGCAACATAAATGTAAATGTGTTCCTTATATGAATTTGCATTAATTCATACACATTCTGCAAATGCATGGAGCTCAGAATGTGGCATGGCTATAAATTATTAATTTACAGAGTAAATAATTATGTGCATAATATTATTTATTTTTATTTTTCACCCAATTCAAATTGTCATTTACTGTCAGTCCTACCATCCTTGTGAGTGGAATGATAAAGAACCATTTTGAAAAATCTTCAAAAATATATTTTGTAATCAATGGCTGGTCATAGTAACCATGCACTGTATGTCAAAGTCTCTGAAAATGACAATACTGTAGCTGTATATGCACAGTATGTTACTGCATTCACAGATAATCTTTCCTGTGTGTGTGTGTGTGTGTGTGGACAGGTTTTTATATCCCCGTGGGGACCAATTGTCCCCACAAAGATAGGAATA
>JAUCMT010000048.1:10305780-10316031 GCA_032357475.1 Enteromius thamalakanensis
TCTGTACAGTAGAAACACCATTACACCTATGAAGAGTCCCCACGAAGATGGCAAACCAGACATGTGTGTGTGTGTGTCTCATTTGTGTTTGTAATGTTTGTGCTCTACATGAAGTTGAGGTCAGAATAGAGATAAAATGTATGATTATACAGATATGGACACTGTGGAGTGATTCTGTATAGACACAAAGAGCTCTGAAAATCCCGTTCCACTAAATTGTAATGTGAAGCCTACTTTACATTTGGAACAAGATTTTGGAACATGTTTAAAAAATGTCAGAGTTTTCATTTTTGCGCACAATCTCTTTAATTGATGTGGAATCCCTCTGAGCCATGTCAACATACTTTAAACATAACCTTTAACCCTACGATCTTAAATCTACTTAATGTGTGTGATTTGTATTTGTAAAGACTGGCATATTTCTTCTTATGAAGTGCACTGTGAGCCCTAACCCACAGCCTTATCAGCTCAGCCTGGGAAAAGGGAAGCCATTAAGGTTCCAGAGAGCAGGGCACGTTCAAATAGGAAGCCCTGTCACATAAACACCACGCTCTCCCTTCGCCTGGTTCCCATGACCCATAATAACTCCATGTGACATTACGGTGCAGCACCTTGAATCTAAACAGGCCAACCTGCAACTTCCATCCCTCAATTTGAGATACTAATGTTCCCCCATTTGCTGAACTGGAGCAGTATATCATCAAGCTCCAGCTCCCGGTCGAGTTAATGCATCTACCGCTGTTTTCAATAATATTCCATGAGTCAAGAGTTCATCTGGGTTGAGGAAGTGTAACATGTGGCACTGGAGCGTTTGAACAAAAGAACACACTCGCTGAATTTCCCCTCCTAGGGGGGGAAAACTATACGGGGAGCAAAAAAGGAAACCCATATGAATTCAACTGCTGACTTCACACCTGCTAGTAGCTTTGAGAACCTGGAGGGCCTCCTCACACTGATAGGACTAAGATCAAGAATCCATTCAATCATCACAGAGTGCACTTGAAAATAAAACTCTTATTGAAAAAGAATTTGAAATGGATATCGGGGATTATTTTTAGAGATTAAAATCTTTGTCCACCGTGGATTGTAATGTAGACTGTTATTCTGGAAGCCATGAGGTGGCAGTAGAGCACTAAAAATGCTCACTCGTTATAAAGTTGTTAATCTCTCTCATTTGGAAAGGCAGTAAAATATTTTAAGAGAAGCATCTGGTTTTAATAACAATCTGCATTTTGCTATAGAGTATGTGTAATTAAATGAATGCAAGTTTTACACAAAAGCTGTTTCAGCATGATATTTGCTTTCTGCTGTATTAAATGACTCTATATTTCAATGTTTTAACCGCTTTTAACTACCCTATAAAACTGGACACATACAGGAGAATGGAAGACATAGGAGCATGAATGCATATAAAATTATGAACAGCGGCCAAGTCTTGTACAAGGTAAATTAAGTAAAGGGAACATAGCTGGTATGCAGCTTATAGGTTTAGTATTTTGTTGCTTATTTTTATGCAACCTTATTGAATAAAATGTTTATTTCGTTCCAAAGAGAAATCTTACCAAACCCCAACTTTTATGATTGTATGGTACCATTAATATGTTTAACTAAATATTTTAAAGACATCTATATAATAAATCTCCTGAAACAGGAAATTTTGTAATATTTTAACTGTATGTGCAGTGGAGGTCATAATAGAGACAGCATTCCAATGTTCATTTTTGGAGGGGTCAAGTGTTTTACGTTTATGGCAACACCAGGTCCAAGTGAGATTCCTTCAGCGAATAAACACCTTAAAATGTCGCTGTCTTGCTTGTGCAGAAGAGTCCTTACTGACGATGCTGAGTTACTACACAGCTACCTTGCAGCCTTATTTTCCCCACCAGCTCCTTCTTCCCCATCCCATCCTCTCCTTGAAGACCTCTGCATTTCCTGTTAGTCACAATAATGGAAGAACAACGAGGTGGGCTTCCTGTTTCTCAGGCTGGCAAGGAAGGAACCCGCCGTCTGGTCACACGGAGCTCATATCTTCCTTCATCTCCCTCTCTCGGCTTCACTCGCCACTCTCTGGCCAGTGCTGAGAAGATGCTGGGAAGAGCCTCTTGCTCCACCTCCTCACACCAGGGGCAGGATGTGCTCCCAGAGATGCCCTCTTTGAGCTTGTTTTTTTATCGGATGGAAACAAAACAGATTCTAAATTTATGAGCAGCGTTTGTCCCATGTTGCCCCCTTGTCGGATGTTGTGTTGAGAAGCACTGGTACATAGGTGATATGTGAGGAGTTCATGTACAAAAACACGTAGGGACTGATCTTGTTGTTCAAAACATCATCACGCGTGCTCTCTTTCTGTATACATATTATATATACTACCATTCAAATGTTTGGGGCCACATTTATTTTATTCATAATACGGTAAAAACAGTACTATTGTTAAATATTATTACAATAAAAAGTTTAATATATGTTTTGAAATGTAATCTGAAAAAGCTGAATATGTCTTTAGTGTCACATGATCCTTCAGAAATCATTGTAATATGCTAATTTGGGCTCAGGGAACAATTGTTATTATTATCAGTTGTAATGTACTGTGTAATATTAATTAATATACTTTATATTTCTTTTATGACTTATGAACAGTATTGATAAAAATAGAAAGGTTTTATAACATTATAAATTACTTTACTGTTACTTTTATGCATCCTTGCACAGTATTAACTTATTTTAAAAGAAAAAGGTACATCTGAACCCAAACGTAATACCACAAATTTAATTAAACATACATTTTATTTTGCATTAACAGAATTTGATCATATTTAAAGTATTCTGCTGGTAGTTTTTTTTTAAGTATCTTCTTTGGCTTTAGCACAAAAACAACACAAAACCAATGTAATTTTTAGAAACAACTTCCTTTCCTGTTTTTATACTTGAAATTATATAGCTGCCATTATTTTGGGAAGGGATTTCCATTCATCATTACACACGTCTATTGCATCTCGGAGCGTTTTGCCATTTTTAATACATTTTGGTGTAACATTTGGGCAGAAGCAGCTTAAAATATAAGTTACCAGTCAGTGTGATATCACAACCCCACTAGCGTCTGGACACTCGTTTTGGCGGGCCTTTCTTAGGATTCAACAAGGCCAGACATTTCTTGCTCGTCACTGATGAATAATTCACCACGCATACTTGTTTACCCTGTGTGATCAACCTCAAAACAAATGTTATGATATAGCCTTTGTTTATTTACTCTTCCACCACAATCCCCTTGGGGGCCCGGTGCCCTATGGGAAGCTTGGCTCTCCAGTTGCGGCCAAACAATGGTGGCATTTAATATGGGTCACCCGTTCCTAGGCAACCTCCAAACCTACCGGACTGGCTTTGAGTTTCAGATTGTTTCATAATTAATCGGGCAACATGAATTATTAATTGCAGAGAAGGGCTAATTTACCATGTGGAGTAAATCCCCCCCATTCTCTGTTTGTAAGTCATATTCGCAGCCATTAGCCACCTCTGTGTGTGTGAACCAAAGGCTATGAATTTATTCCTAGCACTATCATCTCACTTCTGAGAGTGTGCGCTTGCGTTTGAAGCGTGCGATGGCTTCATTATGCTGATTGAGCCGAGGCGTTAGGGAATGAAGCCACTCGAGTGGCTAGTTGATAGCGTTGGTACTGTGCACCGTCCGCCCTCCGTCCAGCCACACACTGCCCACTCCACCTAAAGAGTGCTTCACACCACGAGGAGCCACTATGGACATGCTTCTCAGCATCTAAAGATGGTACGGGATCGTGCTGATTTGGAAGCTGTAAAGAGATGCAGCTTGTAATTTACGGGAATCATCTGGTAAAGCTGCGCCCCTTTTGATGGTGGATCACGGTTCACACATGAATGCCATCTGAGGCCTGTAGAGCAAACACAGATGAGACTCGCACTGTGCTTGGCATGCCCTGTCCAAAGAGTGCAGCTTTTACAGTGGCCAAGAGAGGGCAGCGCTTGTTGTGTGCTTTTCCTTCAGTGTCAAGCTCCCAGACGAGGAAGATATTTGGCAGAGCTCTGCTTTATAGAGTGAAAATCAAGCTTCGAGTTTGCCCTGAAAACTGCACCAGTGACCTGTGGGGGGATCTTTAAAATATTTCAAGATGGTGAGGAGAACAATAGAGCTCAGATGAAACATGATGGGAAATGGGGAATGAAAGGAAGCCAGAGAGTAAAAATGGAAAAGGAAGAGAAGATCAGAGAGAGGAAGTATTTTTGTCTTCTGTGTCCATTTTTTCATGATACTGTGGCTCTTTGCCCAAGCCTTCGGGCCTCTCTGCTTGTCTTCCCAATTCAAGCGGGACGTGAGTGACAGTAAAAACACAAGTCAGCAGATTGGATGCCCATTCAACATCGTGACTCCCGCTGTTTAAGGATGGCGTACTCGTATGGCTCATGGGAAATACAGTAAAGTTCCATCTTTAATATCTGGATTTGGGCCAGAGCTGAAATATAGTAAAGGACAGGCTATATAAAAGGATAGTCACCCATAAATAAAAAAAAAATTACTCTATTTTATGTTACAAACCTACATGTTTTGTTTTGTTTTTCTTCAATGCGATAGAAAAGCAGCAATCACGGAGATTCTGCTAGTTACTATTTTCCATGTAACTTAAAAAAAAAACGAAACTAGACATTTCGTGACATTTCGCTCCGTTGCGAGAGTAGCCATGTCCTTAACAAATCACTCTTTTTAGTTAGACCTTATGCTTATCTGAGCTGATCTGAATGATTCCTTCATCAATCAGACTAAATCCGATTATCTAATTCAGTGATCAAGTCAGAACTTGCTGGAAGAAAAAAAATCAGTAAATTAAATGATGAAATCTTTTTCATGGTTCATTAAGAAGATCTGCAATATACATGTAGCACAGCCGTATATGGGTTTCCGGAACAACACAGTCATTTTTTAAACATTTTTGTGGCATCTTCTCCTAATATCGCTGGAAAGAACTTAAATTATACTTTTTAGTCATACAGATAAAAGAAATACATTATTCAAATCTGTAAATGGACTTATTTCATTGTAGTTTTTCACACACCACGCATAAACATTACTAAATCAAACATACCATTATGTGCAGTATATAAATGCTGCTAACACATTAATGGAGCCCAGTTTGCAGTTACAGTGGTATTACATTTTAGCCGTTTAAGCAATTGAAAAAAGCACTTATGTCAGGGCATGTCAAAACTTCTTTAGGCCCCCAAAACACCCTCAGACCCCAGAGGGTTAAAAAGCTCCAGCAACCATAACTGTATGAAAAATAATAATAATACTGCAGTTTATTTTAACTCTAAATTGACTGGTTTTTACGCGAGTTAACAAATAATAATAATAATTATTATAATTTTATATTACCGCTTTTTACAGTGTGTACTCTGACATCATAACTCGCAATTCTGACATCATTACTCGCAATTCTGACATCATAACTCGTAACTCTGACATCATAACTCGTTATTCTGACATCATAACTCGCAATTCTGACTTCATAACTCGCAATTCTGACTTTATTACTTGCAATTCTGTCTTTATAACTCACAATTCTGACTTCGTATCTCGCAATTCTGACATCATAATTTGGAATTCTGACATCATAACTTGCCATTCTGACTTCATAACTCGGAATTCTGACATCATAACTCGCCATTCTGTCTTTATAACTCACATTTCTGACTTCGTATCTCACAATTCTGACATCACAACTCGCAATTCTGACATCATAACTCGGAACTCTGACATCATAACTCGGAACTCTGACATCATAACTCACATCTCTGACATCATTACTTGCAATTCTGACATCATAACTTGCATCTCTGACATCATAACTCGCTATTCTGACATCAAAACACACAATTCTGACTTCATAACTCGGAATTCTGACATCATAACTCGCAATTCTGACATCATAACTCGGATTTTCTGACATCAAAACTCACAATTGTGACATTATAACTCACAATTCTAACTTCATAACTCGGAATTCTGACATCATAACTCGCCATTCTGACATCATAACTCGGAACTCTGACATCATAACTGGGAATTCTGACTTCATAACTCGCAATTCTGACTTCGTATCTCGCAATTCTAACATCACAATTTGGAATTCTGACATCATAACTCGGAATTCTGACATCATAACTCGCATCTCTGACATCATAACTCGCAATTCTGACATCATAACATGCAATTCTGACTTCATAACTTGGAATTCTGACATCATACCTCGCAATTCTGACATCATAACTCGCCATTCTGACATCATAATATTCTGTCTTAATAACTCGTAATTCTGACTTAATAACTTGCATTTCTGACTTTATATCTTGCCATTCTGATATCATAACTCAGAATTCTGACATCATAACTCGCAATTGTGACATCATACCTCGCCATTCTGAAATCATACCTCGCCATTCTATCTTTATAACTCGCCATTCTGACATCATAACTTGCAATTCTGACTTCATAACTCGCAATTCTGACTTTATTACTCGCAATTCTGTCTTTATAACTCACAATTCTGACTTCGTATCTCGCAATTCTGACATTGTAATTTGGAATTCTGACATCATAACTCGGAATTCTGACATAATAAAAAGTATTAAAGTTTTAAAAAGTATAAAAAACCTCCAGTCTGGGGATTTTTAGTTTTCCAAACAAAAAATAAGATCACAATTTTGGAATGACAATAGAACAAGTAAAACATAAGTTATAATCACAAATTGGGTAACCAAGAAAGGGATAGTATTATTTAAATAATATTATCTAATATTATGAGCTTTTCTCATTCTGTTGTAATTCAGTTGTTTTGTCATTTTATTACATTTCTAAAATATTTATATTAGCTTTATTTTATTATTTTATTAGCAATTCTAGTATTTCAAATTCATATTTTATTTAAATTGATTTTATTTTATTACATTTTTACTTTTTTATTTTTATTATTATTAAATTGTATTAGTCTTAGTTTTGGTCAACAATAACAAGACTGCATATATTTTCCACAGACAGGAGGATGATAGAGGGTTTAGCCTGAAAGTAATTTGGGATCCAGGTAAAACAGAACCCATATCTCTCGTCCTCATTAGTCACACACTGTAGCACTGATGGCCAATGAGTGAATCTCAGGGTCTTTAATGATCAGGCTTTACAGCTATCTGGACATTCTTTCCAGTAATTCAGGTTAACCATCTTCTGAAACCTTGCCACCAGGGACCAGAACATCCATGCTCCTCATGTATGGTCTGTATTTCCATGAAGTTTTTTTTTTTTTTTGGGCTATTTTCCTTTTTATGGAAAAAAAAGCCAGGCCTGTTTTTCAGCAAGTGAGGAGATGGAGGTGGAGGCGGGTGTTGTGTGTATGTGTTTGGGGGGAATGGAGGGGGGGTTAAACAGAGAGGCAGTTTAATGACCCTGACATCCCGCATCCTCCATCTGCTTTCATAACCTATTAATTAGAGCGCTGCTATCAGAGGGCCCCAGGCCAGCATGCCTGCCTCCTCTCCCTTTCTCCTCTCCTTCTGTATCCATCTTACTCTTATTCCCAAAGATCTCCTGAATTCTCCACCGACTTAACTTACAGCTTACAGCTGTGTTTGCTCTCCTACAAATATACTGTAGGTCTTTGGCGAAACAGAGATGCAGCCTTTGCCCATGCGAGTATCTCTCCATCTCTCTGCTCACTTTCTCTTGTCTAATGTCTTTAAAGACCTTTGCTAGTACAGCGTGTTCCTCGACAGCATGAATATTTCAGCAACTAAAATGGTGGTCCCATGGGGGAACGTGGAAGAGCGAGGAGGTCATGTTTCCATGTAGTCAGATCTACCCAGAATGAGTCCCATGACTAAAAAAGCTTGTCATTCACAACTGAGACACTGATTGGCCTGAGATAATGATGGCCATTTGAGGAGGAATAGAGATGGAATCCCCTCCAAAGCATGGAGTGAATTAGCTCCTCCGGTGAGAACGGCCTGTCAGCGAAGGAGATGGAGCTAATCAGAGCTCTTGTTCTCTCTCAACCTGCTGTAGAACGGCTCTTTGTTGATTTTGGAGATGAAGTATGGAAATCATCAGACAGCATCAAGATGTCTCAGGAGGGAAAGGGAGAAGAGAATAGTTCAATGACAAACTCAGGAAATGTCAAAGAGGGCCTTTAAAACAGTTTTGCCAGGTAACTTAAATTCAATGGTTTTATTAAAGTCAAAATGTTATTTAATTTAATCTAATCAACCTGACTACATACAGTAGGTTACAGCATCATTCATTCCTTTTAATATATATATCATTCATATTTTCATGTCTCCACTTTTTACAGAGTTCAAGTGCAAGAATACAAGTTCAAATGTAAATGTATTGTATTTAAATGTGTATTGTTTATATTATGCTTTATTAATTGGTTTTATTGTATATTTATTTAATTTTAAACTTTTTATATATACCTGGTGGAAACACATCTCTTCTATACACTTAATCTTTTCTTTTCTATTTCCTTTTTTACTCTCATTGTTTGCTATTTATGTGTTTGTTTAAAAAACTTGACACTCTAATAATTGCACTCTCTATTTTATTTCTATTCTACTTTTTACCTTTTTATTTATTTAAAAAAAGCCTCTGACATTAGTGCAGTCTCACAACCAATTTGTATGTTTTTTACAAGATGGCTAGTTCATACGAATTTGTACGACCTCACTTTGTCTAAACGATTGGTGTAAACCCTAGTGACATGTAGGTTTAGGGGCCAGTTTAGGTGTAAGTCATTTGTACAAATTTAAAACAGATTTGCAACTTGTAAAATACGTACAATTAAGCAAAATTTGTATGAATTTGTACAAGTGATGTCGTACAAATTATCCACCTTATAAAATGAGTATGCCGTAAGATTGGGCTGAAACATCCATACCTGGTCTCATGGGGATGTATGATGTATTGCTTTTTTTAGCAAGACACAAAATACAGTATGCATCAACAAGTACATATCACTGCAGTTTCCTAAAGAAACAAACACTAGAGGCAGTAAAACTCCTTTTATTCCTTTTCACACAAATTTACAGTTTCAATTAATAAAGTGCAATTTTAACACAATTACTTGAAGAATATCGTGTCATGTCTTCAAAACAATATTAATATGCTGGGATATTTGAAAAATGATGGTTTTGAATGTTAGCTTCCCACATATCCAGCTTCATATTTATGTGTTTTCATAGACAGTAAGTTTGTTCGGTAGCTCACAGAGTACAGAGACGTACATAAGAGGCGAGGCGCTCCGGTTCGACAAAACCGTTCCAATCTGTGTAAAAGGAAGTTGAAATGGCACGGTTGCATTAACAAATCGGTTTTTATATCAGTTTGCATTTGTTAACACTATCAGGAAGGTTTAGGGTTGGATTTGGTGCAGGGCATATTTCCAACATAATACAGCATTAACATTTAGCAACAGTCCACAGAAAATTCAATTCTGAACCGCCACAATACAAACCTATATCAAAATAATAAAAATGTGCCAGGGTTTACATATTAAACCTGTGTTTTAGCAACACTCAGTGGACATTTGCTGAGAGGTACATATTTTTATTAGACCAGGTTGGAAACATCTGCTAAATGTAGTATTATTTCAGAATATGAATTAAAAAATTTCACATGATCAAAGTCACATGCTCTGTCAGAATTTTACCTATACATTTGCTGGATCTGAAATCGCATACTGCTTAAGTAGGTACTACATTTAAAATTGAACATACTACTCGGCCGTTAAAACAGTACTTTCTTTATAGTATGAATGTGAGTATGAATGTAATTCGGACGTACTACATCCGCCATATTGATGTTGTCACGTGTCACAATAGCGCGAAAATTTAAACTTTCAATAAGTCATCCGTTTATTTAGAGTGTGTTAAACAAGTGTAAATTAATCACGACAAACAACGTTTTTTTTTTCCTGAGGTGCTTACACTTAAAATGAGCTGCATCTCCACTTTCCATCATTTTTTAAATATGACGCTTCCTCTCCCTGAGCCTTATGAGATAGGAAAGTGTCCATGGTATGCTTACAACAGAATTCGGCCAGAAGTAGTAGGTCATCCGGGTACTTCTCGCCTACTGAATTTCAAATGCTATGAATTTCGGACATACAGTACTACTCGCCTCGCATGCTTTTCGCAAACTATATAGTAGAGAAGTATGCGATTTCGGACGCAGCAATAATG